>CM053762.1:53424119-53611166 GCA_028658305.1 Pachyuromys duprasi | reverse complement strand
AATGGTAGAGAAACACTTAAAGAAATGCTCAGTGTCCTTAGTCATCAGGGAGATGCAAATCAAAACAAGATTTCACTTTACACCCATCAGAATGGCTAAGATCAAAAACTCAAGTGACAATACATGCTGGAGAGGATTGGAGAAAGGGGAACCCTCCTCCATTGCTGGTGGGAATGTAAACTTGTACAACCACTTTGAAAATCAATCTGGCATTTTCTCAGAAAATTAGGAATAGTGCTTCCTCAAGATCCAGCTCTACCACTCCTGGGCATATATCCAAAATATGCTCAAGTATACAACAAGGACATTTGCTCAACCATGTTCATAGCAGCTTTATTCGTAATAGCCAGAAGCTAGAAACAACCTAGATGTCCCTCAGTTGAGGAATGGATACAGAAATTGTGGTACATTTACACAATGGAATACTACTCAGCTATTAAAAACAAGAAAATCATGAAATTTGCAGGCAAATGGTGGGAACTAGAAAAGATCAACTTGAGTGAGGTAACCCAGAAGCAGAAAGACACACATGGTATATAGTCACTCATAAGTGGATATTAGCCACATAATAGAGGAATAGGCAATGTTGATTAAATATGTTCATATTATCAGGAACTCTGGTGAGTGATTTTGTATATATTATCTCATTTAATGTCTATGAAGACCAGTTTAGAGGCAATAAATAAGTTACAGGATTTGGATGATATTTATATATTGCAACTTCAAGCAAATTAGTTTTCTACTTTTGTTTCTCTAAGCAAGCATACCTGAATGCCTCAGTCATAAAAACAATGTTTCTTCTTCTGAGTTCCCAAAGGGATACAATTGTTCCCTCCTAAGTGTGGTATTTTTTTTTATTTATTCGCTTCTTTGTTTATTTTTTCACTTTACATCCCAATTGTAGCCCCTCCTTCCTCTCCTCCTGGTCTCACCCTCCTTCCTTCTTCCCCATATCCCTCTCAGAAAACAGGAGCTCCCCACACACACCTACCTCTCCTAGCACATCAGGTTGTATCAGGACTGAGTGGATCCTTCACCCCAGTGGCCTGGCCAGGCAGCCAGCATGCGAGAGAGTCCTTGTCAGAGACAGTTTCCACTCCCCTTGATAGGGGACCCACATGAAGACCAATTTGTCCATCATGTCCTTATGTGTAGGGGGCCTAGGTCCAGTCCATACATGGTCCTTGGTTGGTGTTTCAGTCTCTGCAAGGGGCCCCTGGGCCCCGGTTAGTTGGATCTATCGGTCTTCTTGTGGATATCCTGTTCCCTCCAGGTCCTTCTAGCCTTTTAACCACTCTTCCACAAGGTTCCCTGCATTCCACCCAATGTTTGACTGTGAGTCTCAGCATCTTTTTCTATCTGCTGCTGCTTGGGGAGTCTCCACGGACAGCTATGCTAGGCTCCTGTCTGCAGGCATAGCAGAGTGTCCTTAATAGTGTTAAGGGTTGGCTCTCCCCCATGCTGTGGCCAGGCGCTAGTTGCACATATTCTCAGTCTCTGCTCTGTCTCTATTCCTGCACATCTTCTAGGCAGGGTAAATGTTGGGTCAAAGTTTTTGTAGGTGAGTTGGTGTTCCCCTCCCTTCACTTGGAGTCCTTTCTGGTTAGACGGTGACCTCTTCAGTCTCCATGTTCCCCCACTAGTAGGGGTCTCTGCTAGAGTCACCCCCAAATCCTCTCAGAAGCCTGCCCTGTCATAGGTTTCCAGCCTGTTTCCGAGCTGCCCCAGGCCATGGTTTCTCTTCTCTCTGCATGCCCTCTGATCTCCTTCTCCCCTACCCCCACTCTCTCTACACATCTGGCAAAGGGCTAATATCCAAAATATATAAAGAACTCAAGAAATTAAATACCAACAAACCAAATAATCCAATTAAAAATGGGATACAGAGCTAAACAGGGAATTCTCAACAGAGGAATCTCAAATGGCCAAGAAGCACTTAAAGAAATACTAAACATCATTAGTCATCAGAGAAATGCAAATCAAAATGACTCTGAGATTCCATCTTACACGTGTCAGAATGGCTAAGATCAAAAACTTAAGTGACAGCACATACTGGCAAGAATATGAAGAAAGGGAAACACCCCTACATTGCTGATGGGAGTGCACACTTGTACAACCACTTTGGAAATCAATCTGGAGGTTTCTTTAAAAAAAAAAAAGAATAGCCCCACCTCAAGACCCAGCTATAGCATTCCTGGGCATACACCCAAAAGATGTTCTAGCAAACAACAAGAACATTTTCTCAGCTACATTCATAACAGCTTTATTTGTAATAGCCAGGAACTGGAAACAACCCAGATGTAAAGAAGCTGTGGTACATTTACACAATGGAATACTACTCAGCTATTAAAAACAAGGACATCATGAAATTTGCAGGCAAAGAGATGGAACTAGAAAATATCATCCTGAGTGAGGTAACCCAAACCCGGAAAGACACACATGGTATGTGCTCACTTATAAGCAGATACTAGCTATATAGTATAGGATAACCATACTATAACTCACAGACCCAAAGGAGCCAAGTAACAAGGAGGGCCCAAGGGAGGTTGCCTGAATCTCCCTAAGAAGGGGAAATAGAGATGACAGAGGAAGTACTCGAAGAGAGGCAACAGGTATTTTCTTTAGTTACCTCATTTTATAGAGAGATGTCTACATGTGTCTTTGCCTCTAAGTCTCTAAAGGACAGGAAAATGTCTTGTTCATCTTCATAACTCCTAGGATGGATGGATGGATGGAATACTTGTACACCAACTGATACATTCTCAGAAAATGCTTATAACACACCAAAAAAATCAATTAATGTGTCCACTGATGCATTGGGTTGGTCAGATCCTAATGCCACATTCTGGCTCCCTGTGTTCTCTCCTTTGTCAGAAATATATCAATAGTCTCAGGGGCATACAACTAGACAGTCCACAAGCTCAGACCCTGTTCACATCTCCACAGCAGCCTCTTCTTATCACCTTCCTGGCCTGTCAGCACAAATTCAGAACTATGTTCCACCAGATCCCCCTACATCTAGAGGCCAAACTCCAATTTTCAGCCCATGCAGATTCAGGCAAAGTATTAGAGGTGATGTGGGCAGATTCCCAGACTCCTGTTTATTCAGCATGGAGTCCAGAAAGGAGTGCTAACTTAGGAATGGGGTGCAAGCCCTTGGCTCTAGGGATTTTTGTCTCATGAAGAAAAGAGCAGAGCTTGGCACTCTGAAGCAGGGGCTTTTTTTGTCTGGATCTAAATTTTTATAGCTATTAAGCTTTGAGAAGTAATGAACGGATAAATGCAAATCCTGAAAAAGCATAAAGTGGGCTCATACATAAAAACTGACAAAAAGGAACCAGAAATAACCCCTAGAGGCATTTATCTTTAGTCAGTTTCTCTTTGATCTTATTTCTTATGAATATATCTTTACCTATTTGTCTCTGGTAAAATTTGGCATCACCAGGCTTCGGTGCATCATGGGTGGATTAGAAAGATATGAGATTGAGCATAAAAGAGAAACACTGCTCTTGTTGCCAAGAAACCAGCTGTCATCCCATCCTCCAGAGTCCACACTTGAAAGCCATGTATTCAACTAATCATTCAGGCCTATCAATGTGTGTCCTACCCCGCTTTCTCTAATATACCATCCTTAATCAACCCATGATCACCATTCTTATAAATCATTGCATTTGTATACGTCTATGGTGATTATATAAAGAGAATGTATATGATCAATTTTGGAGAAGATTCTTTGAGGTGCTGAGAAGAATGAATATTCTTTTGTGTTTGGGTGAAATGTTCTGTAATTATCTGTTAGGTCCATTTGATTCAGGGCATCTGTTAGCTTCATTATTTCTCCCATTTAGTTTCTGTCTTGATGATCTGTCCATTGGTGAGAGTGGAGTGTTGAAGTCTACCACTGTTAATGTGTGGGGTTCGATGTGCACTTTAAACTTTAGTAATGTTTCTTTTATGAATGTGGATGCCCTTGCATTTGGGGCATAGATGTTCAGAATTGAGATGTCATCTTGGTGTATTTTTTCTTTGATGAGTATGAAGTGTCCTTTCCTATCTCTTTTGATTAATTTTGGTTGAAAGTCTATTTTATTATATACTAGAATGGCTACTACAGCTTGCTTCTTGGATTCATTTGCTTGGAAAACCTTTTTTCAGCCCTTTACTCTGAGGTAATATCTAACTTTATTGCTGAGGTGTGTTTTTTGTATGCAGCAGATTGATGGATCCACTTTTCACATCCTGTGTCTTTTTATTGGGGAGTTGATGCCATTGATGATGAGAGATATTAATGACCAGGTTTGTTAATCCCTGCTATTTTGATGTGGGTGGTGGTGGAGACTGTGTGTATGCTTTTTTTTTGTTTTGTTGATGTGGGGTTATTTATTTACTATGTTCTCTTGGATGTAGTTAGCCACCTTGGGTTGAAATTGTCCTTCTAGTATCTTCTATAGGGCTAGATTTGTGATTAGATATTGTTTGAATTTGTTTTGTTTTGTTTTGTTTTGTTTTTCAGAGGAAGAGGATGCAGCCAGTCCTGATAAGACTGGATAGGCTAGGGTCAGTTGGTAGGGGAGGAGGGCTCCCCCTTTCTGAGGACTAAGGTAGGGGGATGGGTGTGAGGAGGGAGGATGGGAGCAGGATGAGATGAGGGAGGGGCCACAATTGGGATGTAAAGTGAATAAATTCAAAACAATAAATTTAAATAAAAATAAATAGAATGTATTCATTTAAAAGAAAGAGAGAAAAGGGAAGAGAGGGGAACAGAAAACACATTTCTTAGTGGGTTTTTTTTCAGCCTATTTTCGTCACAGCTATGAAAGCCAACTTGATAAATACAAACTAAACAATGTCACTATCACTCCATAATAACTTTCCATTTATTTTAAGGTGACTTCTAAAGCCCTCGGGATCTTGGGAACTGGCTCTGCCACTCTCTGTGGCCCACTCTTGTCTTTGCAAAGCCAGCGTGTATTCATGCTGTACACACACGGAGCTCTTTCCTACCCCAGGGCCTTTGAAGATGCTCTCTCACACTCAGAACACCTTGTTCTCTTCCCCTTGCTTCTCCAAACCTTCACCACTCTGTGGGAGATTCCACTGCTGCTGTAGGTTAGAGCAGACCCTTTGCTACAGGATCTCATTGACATCTGCTCTAGTCTTACATTTCTGTCAGAATTGTGGCCATTAACTATTCTAAGCTTCAGCTGTATCCCAAGGTACTGATCCAGTGCCTTAAACAGAGTGCATAGTCCATAGTTGAATTTCAGCACCTCCCATCAGCACTGAGCTGCAGGAATTGGTTTCAGACCTCAAGGACCATACAGCTCAGCAGTTAATCTAGTAAATTCTACAAGTCTCTGTCACTTTCTCTTTTCCTATTTGTTTTGGTTCAACTCATTCCATACACTTCCTTGTCTACCTTTCAGACAACAATTGACTTTTTGACAAATACTGAATGAAAAAGAAAGATTTAAAACCCCTGTCACTTTAGTGTCACCTGCTATTAGTTTTCCCTCTCCAACCAATAAACAGACACTATTTTTCTTCAGCTTTTCATGCCTGATACATTTAAAGAATGTCTGTGTCTTTCTTTGTCCCTTGGAAACTGTAATGCATTTTTTCCTTTGGAAATTTCTCACTGTTGACATAAAAGGTCATAGAATTTTCTTTCCCCATTAATGAGTCTTACTGTCTGAAAACTTCTTCAGTGTTCTTTCATCCAGTGTCTTTGTAGTTATTGTTTTTATAAATATATTTGCCTTTTATTTATTCTCTTTTATGTATATTCATATGAATATATGTTCGTACTTTTTTCACATTATTCCCTTAAGAAATTATATTTATTTGTATAAATTTATGGCGATTATATACATAGAATGTATTCATTTAGAAGAAAGAGAGGGAGGAAGAGAGGAGAAGAGAAAACATTTAATCCTGTGGAAAAGTGGTTTTCATAAGGAAAAGATAAGGGCAGAGATGTGAAGAGGGACGGGGAGAGGAGGGAAATCGGATGTTTTGTTTTTTTAAGAGGTAGGGCTAGGTAGGAGAAAAAAGAAAAACAAGAATGAAAAGGCGGTCTGAAAATATGCTGATGAAAGCTCCGACCCTCGACTGGCCTGCCACTCACAACCCTCCATTCTCCCGAGAGAGGCGATGACAGGCTAAGACACAGTCACTGTAATGCACTTCTTTTGCAGCAAAACAGTTCAGCAATGTCTATAGGTGAATCCATGATATTGTCTGTCTAAAAAAATCACTGATAACAAACTATTCATGAGATTTTTTTATGTATTTTGTATATTATCTAATATATTATTTACTACATACAAAGATTATACCTATGTGCTACTTTTAGTAGGAAACAATGCAAACAGTAATTATAGTCCACCATCCAACCAGAGCTAAAACAGCAAGAGCTCCCATCAGACTGAGTTACTCCTCTTCCCCTGGTTCTTCCTGTCCTACTCAAGGGAGCCACTCTGTTCTTACCCCATTGCACATGTACATATGTAGTAATACCATTTTGTTACTCATGTATATATAACTTTAAACTGTGAGCTTGTGGTGAACTGATCTTTTTTAAAATAAAAGGCAAATAGTAGCCCTCAGTGTGTGAGGAATCCATAGATATTGCCTGAGTCACACACTTTCCCAGGACACATGGCCCTTGAATTGGGCTGGGGGTGGAAACTGAAGACTCTTGCAGTGATGAGCTCTTTTGGAAGTGGAAGTGAAGATCCTTCACAAATAGAACATCAAATGGACAGACAGGGAGAAAGGAATGTAGAGGCAGTTTGGAAGTGCCTTCTCTACAAATGGAAAATCAATGAATCTGCCAACAAAGCAAGTTTGAGGCTTAGCACTGGATTCTCCTTATTGCTATGCTTACTACCAGATCATCATTACTAGAACACTCTGGAAAATATTTTTTTAATTTCATGCTCTGAGATTCAAAAGTTTCCATGTATTTCCCAATGAAAATGTTTTATTATAAAAGATAGAAATAATCTAATAGAAAAAATTCATATAATTGTTAACGTCTTCATCTTCAGAGCAGAAAAAGATATGAAGAGAGAAAGAGAGAGAGAGAGACCCACCTAGCAGTTGTTTGTTAGTCCCTGTCATATTTCTGGATTAAAATTTTTTAATATCGTAAAATGTAAACTCTACTCTTTTGAGTTATGAATTTATTCTAATTCCAAAGTCTCAACAGATTTTGTTTAGATATTGGGTAATCTAATCCTAAAACATCTGTCTGAGTAAAGTCCCGCTATAAACAAAGCTCACCCTAAAGAACAGGACCAAATTTCAAGCTGGAATATAAAACAGTGATCGTTAAAACAGTGTAGTAGGTGTGCGAGACAGAAGCCACAGGTGTACATCTACAGTGATCCTCGGCACACACACAACCTAAAGTAACCTAAACAACAAACACCAGCAAAGCATAATGGGAAGGATAAGATGTGATTTCTAGAGATTGCCACATCATTGGACTCAAATGGCAAAACCAAAAATCACAAGGCATAAAAGAAACAATGAAGTGTGATGCTTTTAAAAACCAAATCAAAATTAAATGTCTCTGAAGAAGCCCTGATGACAGTTCTGTTAATGATTCTAACTATCTTAAAGCTCCTAAAAGATTATCTTGAGAAAGTCAAGAACTAGATATGTGAACAAAATAGACTATCAACAAATACCAAACCTTCGGCAGAGTGCAGGGAATCATATGAAAGAAGGGGGAGTTAGTAAAACCTGGAGAGGACAGGAGCTCTACAAGGACCAAATGTATCTGGGCACAGGGGTCTTTTATGAGACTCTTTCTCCAACCAAGGACCATATATGGATATAACCTAGAACCCCTGCTCGTATGTAGCCCATGATAGCTCAGTATCCAAGTCGGTACCCTAGTTACCCACAGGAACTATTTCTGACATGAACTCAATGGTCAGATGGAAGGGGAGGAGGTCCTCCCCTATCCGTGGACTTGGAAAGGAGCAGGGAGGAGATGAGGGAGGGATGGTGGGATTGGGAGGGAATAAGAGAGGGGGCTACGGCTGGGATACAAAGTACATAACCTGTGATTAATATTTAAAAAATGTAACAAACAAACAAACAAACAAACAAATATAAAGTCTAAAAGGAAGCCAGGAGAAAATTCAGGACCTGAAAAGCATAATAATTGAAGTGATTCATTAAGTAATGAGATTCAAAGGCAGATTTGAGTAAACAATGAATTTGTAGGCCTAAAGAACTGATGTTGGAAATAAACAATGCTGAGGAACATAAAGAAAAACAGATTGAAGATTAATGGAAACCAAACACTACTCATTGTGTGAGAGATCCAGAAAAAGAGAAAGAGCTAAGAGTATATTTAATAAAATAGTGACTACAAACTGCCTAAATTTGATGAAAGACATGAATATAAACATTCATGAATATATGTTAAGTTCAAAAAAAATGAACCTATATCCTGATCAAGCTTTTAAAGGTCAGAAAAGAAGGTTGAAAGCAATAAAGAGAAGCCATCATATAGTAGAAATTTCTCAGTACTATTACACAGACTTCTCATCAGAACCTTTGAGGTCCAGAAATTAATGGAATGATATATTCAGAGCCCTAAAATAGAAGAGAATACACTCAATGAAGTACCTCATATTCATACTTCTCTTTCAGAAGTGAGAGAAAAATTATAATATTTTCAGGTAAAAAAAAAAAGCTGAGGGCATTTTTATCAATAAGCCTTCCCTGCCCTGCAAGACATGCTCAAAGGAGTCACACAGCTTGGAATGGAAGCACACCAAATAAGAACTGGAGGTCACAGGAATGATTATGTGCTACACAGGTATAAATACATGGGTATTATTCTAACAACAGCTTGTAACTCTGGTTTTTGTCTTTTTATAAGAGACTAATATATTTTAATGCTGATTTAAAACATGCGTTATTGTAATTTGGAGTGGTAATCTGTACTTTGCTACTGTATAATTTAAGAGACCTGTATATTAAAAAAAAAAGTCATTGATATGCCTTAGGCATATGGTATATACAAATGTAATTTTGAGACATTGGCTACTGAGATGAGGTCTGATAAGTAAAAGAACAGACTTTTCATATGTTGTTAAGCTAATATAAGTACAAAGTGTTTGAATTAGAATATTAAACATAGTCCCAATGGTATCATAAAAGACAGTAAGAAAGGAATTGAAATTTCTTTTGCTATGAAAAAAATTAACCAAACACAAAGGAAGATAATAATGCAGGAAATTAGAGGCAAAAGGCTATAAAGCATATAAAACAAAGCAGCAAAATGACAGAAGTATCCCCCTTTCTACCAGTAATTGCTCTAGATATAAGTAAATTAAACTCTGCAGTCAAAAAACCAGTTGTCAGAAAAGATTGTACAAAAATAAGCACACAGTCCAATTATATGCTGTCCATAAACGAATTACTTTAGACACAAAGGCACTAATAAATTGAAAGGCTATAAAAAGATAATTGTATTCAAATATAACCAAGAAATGTAAAGGTGGCTATAGTAATATCAAATAAAATTGACTTTAGACTTTAAAAAATGTACAAGATACGAAGAAAATTAAAATTCCAATACATCAAGATTTAAGTATTATAAACATCCATATACTTAATCAGAGACCATCAGAGTATGGGAGTAAAACTGGCAAAATTGAAGGGAGAAGCAGACAACTCTCCAGGTGCAGTGGGAGACAGACGTCCGTGCTTTACTCACAATGATGGAGAGGACATCTAAAGAGAAGCAAAGAAACAGGGCCTCAAACCACAACAAATCAACTAGGCCAAACAGACTTCTACCCATCAGCAGTAGACACATTATTATCATTACAACTGGGATGTTTTTCAAGAAACATGAGGCCACAAATTAAATCAAACATTATCTCTACATAGAATGGAAATTCTAATATGTACAACATGAATGGGCCTTTTGGGTATTATGTTAAACGAAATAAGACAGTCATCTAAGAAAAAACGCTGCATGATTCACGTATGTGAGACGCACAGAGAGCAGACCAGTGATCACCGGGAGACTGAAGGGAAAGGGAATGGGGTTAAAGTTTAATGGCTAAGGCTTTCAGCGTTACAGCGTGGGAAGAGTTGGAGAGATGGATAGTGGCAGCGGTTATGTAATATTATGATGTATTTAAATGTTGCCCTGTGCGTCTCTAACTGGTTGAGATACAAGTTTTCTATGTGAGTTTTGCCTTGGTAAGAGGAGCTAAAGAAAAGGCCTTAGTCATTAGAAATGAGCATCATCTTTTATCCTCCCGTAAGAGATTCCTCAGAGTGTCATCCGGTGTCCTCTAAGTCTTTCATAGAGAGATGTAGCACTTCGCTCCCACACAATACAGAAGCACTGCTTCAAGTTAGTAAGTCTTGGTGTGAGTTTAACTTTATGAAGTAATGGTGAGGAGCACTTAGGTGGATCTTTCTGAAGTATGTTCTCTACCTTTACATAAATTTTCAGATTAAACACAATCTAATTGTTGCTCCTTGATACAGATAAGAGGCTTCCCTTAGTTGAAAATTGCCATGACACAAAGATGATACCCATGCCTAAAGGCAAAATTGAGAGCAAACCTATTTAGCTTTTTTAGATTTTTTAAAATAAAAAGCCAAGTGTTGTGAAAAGACATGGGAATGAAGAGTAGTTTTTTAAAAACTGCAAATAGGGTTGGAATTGGAGAAACGGGTATGTTGTGCTCATGCTTTTCTTTTATTTCAAATGCTCTGAGAATGTAAGAATCATAAGTTAAATGATATCACTCTGTGCTAAGTAAGGGTCACTTCCAGATTCTGTGACCACAGGAGTTTTGCTTGTGAGCTTCCTTGTACTTTACACAATGTTACTTTCTTTTCTCTCAGGATAAAGAAAGGAAAATATACCCCTATTTTCTTTTGTGGGCTACCACTGACCAGCTTTGTGACCTCACATGTACCTTTGAGCTTTCTGAGTCCATTTTCATAGCTATAAAATTGAAAACATCTCGAACTAGAGGAGAGATTATAGAATACCAAGCTATTAGTACTGAGTTACAGTTTATTAAACTTGGATTACTTTTAAATATGTTAAAAATTAAATAGAAAACAATGGAAATCCAATTGGAACATAATAGATAATGAACAAAACACATAAAATTATAATCAAATAAGAGTAAATTAAAGCAGTTTAAATTATTCATGTAATTAAAAATTGTCAAATATTTACATCTTAAATACGAGGAGACTTTAACAGTCCTCCTAAGGCCACTTAAAAATAATTAAGCAGTTAAGCAGGGCTCACAGCCTGCGGTCAGAGCAGGTGCGGAACTGTTCTGGTGATAAAGGCTCTTTGAGAGATTTCTTCTGATTTACAAAATTCAGGAGACTTCTGCCTGGAAAGATGAATACAGTGAAGACACACTTGATGTCTTTAACACTAAAGAATATGCTCCGAATTCCAGAATTTGTAGTGGGGCTTTATATGGGTGAGTTATAAACACTGAGCTCATAAACCCAACAGTCAATGTTAAGAGAATATACAACACAAACATCAGTTGTATGTTGTATCAGATACAAACACAAGATATGGTAACAGCAAATACAACTGAAATTAAGATGGTGGTAGGCAGACATTTCTAAGTTCAGACACATGTTGGCCACAGAGTGTATATTTATTAATTGGTTATATATTCTCTTTAGTTTAGGAACATTCTTTATTATCATAGAATGCTGAAAATAACCAGGAATTAGAACTGTGTGCAAAAGTTATTCTGTTTGTCTTTCTGGCTCTTGAATGGAGACCTCAGCCTGGGCTCCTGCTAGAGAAGCTTCATCACCCCAGCCCCTTGGTCCTAGCCCTCAGTGACAGTATTTGGAGAATGATATTTTATATTCTTATATTGGTAACATCCTAAGGATTAGAAATCCTGAGCTCTACAATTTCACAGAAACCACAAGCCAGCATGAATGTGAAGCCGCAGGAAGTCAATTTGGAAATATAAGCCTCTCAGCCCAACTGGTAATTTCATTTGTGAAGACCTTGATTCATTTGTTCATATGCTGCTCTGAGGCCACTTGGTTAACCCTTCCCCACTCAGGCAGTGATAAGGTTGTTTTAGGAAGTGCTCTTTTCATTATCAGCACACAGCCGCTCCTCATGATACTCCTGGTAGGAAGTAGCTTCTGGCCTGTGTTTTGTCGTGTTTACTCAGCACACATGGATGCAGTGTCTCCCTGAATCCACCTCTCTATTCTTCTCAGGACTACTGGCTTTCTCTCCTTTACAAGCGTCTGATTGGTCCCAAAGTCCTGGCAGTGCATGTAGCTGGGCTCCAGCGGAAGCCACGACCAGGAAGAGTCATCCGAGACAAACTAAGGATCTATGCTCACTGTACAAACCACCACAAGTAAGTCTTCACAAGGGCAATGAGAGAAGAAGGCCACCCAATAGGCTGCGGTCCCTCTTAGAATGCCATGCCACAGGAACCCTTCAAAGCTCACCTTTGTTCACTGATCTTAACTGGAAACAGCCTCTGTGGTCACCATTCTCCTACAGGTTGCAAAGGACGATAGCTTTTTTTGTCAAGTAAGCTTTTCATCTCTACAGGATTTACTCAGGAAGGGTTTATAAAATGCATGATATTAGTACATTCTCTTACTCATGCCACAAAGTTTTATTGGGCACTTTGTCTGTGCCAGTTGACGCAATGCCCACAAAGATTCTGTGTGTGTATATGTCTGAGCCAAGACAAGAGGCCAAGTCTGATGCTCTGACCCACCGCAGAGTTTAAGAAAATAAGCGGCTGTATCTACAATACAAGAGCACCAGCCCAGACTAGTGTCCCGCGAGGTCTCTGGAAAAGAGTGCCCAGGGGGAAGCATGGGACATTTCCCTATTTCAGGGACATTTTCCGTATTTCAGAAATCTCAGCTATGTCAAGCATTAACAGACTGTGAACTGTAGGCTTCCTTTTGAGGAAGTGTAATAACCCAGTATGGTACTATGAGCTTACAGTACATTTTGACCTGAAGCACTGGGTATCACCAGAGTTCTCTTTAAAACAGGTGAGTTAAGTATTAGAAAAGTTTGTCAGAGTTTCCTTTTTTTCTTTTTAAGTTTAAAACATAAAGACCATAAACGAAAAATTTTAAACTGGATCTAAAGCAAAGGCCATCTGGTCAACTATGTCTTACATCATTTCCTGTTTCAGGCAGAAGATGTTACCTTGGACAGGAGAAATCTTTCCCTTACTACCAAGAGAACCTGGGGGCAGGGATCCTGCCTCCTGGCTCCTGTCAGACCTCTATCCAGGGCCTATCAGAGCTGATCAAGGGGAGGGAAGCACAAAGAGCTGCTGTGGTCAGATTACACCATATGTTCCTTCTCTGTCCTTGCTGAGACAGAAGCCAAGCCTGTTCATTCCTCATGATAAGATGCTTTCAAAGACTCACTCTAGGCAGAGGTGGGCGCCAGGGCCGTTGTCTTCCTGTAGATACAAGTGCCTATTGTAGGGGAGGGAACACTGTCTTGGGCACAGGCCAGAAGCTTTCAACATCCCCTTTGCTCAGCAGGAAGCTCAGCCCCTCACCTGACAGTGACTGACTGCTTTATGGCCTTGCCTGGAATTATCTGATCATCACACAAGGCAACATTGTATTCCTTGTCTATGGCAGGCCCCGAGGCAACCACCCAAAAGGTGGACCCCCAGCCTCAAGAAAGAAAAATTGCTCCTGGCACCTTCTGTCCCTGTTGGAAAACACACCAGTCTATGGCCTTTGTAATAGCAGTGTGTATCCAGGAATAAGTCAGTAATATCTATGTGGACTGAGAAGGATTCGTGTGTCCTCACTGAGGGTTCCGCAGGAGGCTCATCCCACTAGTGTTCTTGGACATTCTCATGAGAAGGTCTCACTATATCCTGAGGGTACCTGGAACTTGGGGCCAATAATCCTATTCATATTCTTTGTGTCTAATACAGTGACAGGCATGAAGAAGGTCTTGTAAGTGTTTGATGTATAAATGGCTGAATGAGAGAAGACCAAAACAGAAAAAACATGGTGCTCTTGTTTATAGCATAGTTCTTGCATATCACATCAGCCATAATAAAATGGTTCCGAGTTCTACCATTCACTGTCATGAGGCTTCCAACAAGTGAGTAAAAATAATCTGGGTTTGGACCCGTCAAAGCGCCCTCCCCCCCTTCTATGAGAACCCTTAAAAGCAAGTGGTTCCACCAGGCTTCTCTCAAAATAACCTCTCCTCCTCATTAAAAAAGAGAAGTCTTTCATAAACCATGTTACAATAATGATGAGAACCAAATTAAAGGTCCTTTCACTCCTTCAAATACGTAAAGAATGGATACCGTAGGCCAGCTGAGGTTGCAGCTCTCCGCCTCGCAAAAAGTGTCAGGTGTCCAGACAGCTAGACACACAGATAAGAGAGATGTCTGCTTCCCCCTGAGAAGCCATGTGTCCTGCCTGTGTCTCACACCCCCACCGGGGGCAGCTCTACTGACTGATCCACTTACATTTATTTGTGGCTAAAGAAGACAAAACTGCAGAATCATCTCAGAGTGCACATATTGGCTTCAAACTAACCTTGACCAGTATCTGAAATAAATATCCTAGATGAAAATGGGAGCGCGATGAAGAATGTAAGCTGACTAATGCTGCACTTACATAATCTTTTTACATCCTGAGGGCTCTGTGGCATCCCCTATATGTAAGCACTGAGCATGGAAATCCCTTTTCTATCTCCCTGATAGTCATTTGTCACCTACTTGGACCTCTTCCTGGTTCTCATGCATTATGGATTACCTCTGACATAGCAGAGCCTGATCTCCTAGAACTGACTCAAGAGAAGTTGGTGCTCACACCGTCACCAGCAAATGCCTCTGTCCTCTCCTGAAGTCACCCAGTTAGAGTGCTGGCAAGAGCTTCCATTCCCAGCAATCACGTGTTGACAGAGAAACTGTTTTGTGGCCATTCTGCTGAGACCATGTATGTTTCTGGGGTGGAGCTGAGCTCCTCAGCCACACTCAGAACCAACTGGAACCTAGTGGATGCTGAAGCAAAATTGAGCCTTTTGGGGTTCAAATTCGTTTATTATTGGCAAAACATGACTTCCTGTTTTTCAGAAGAAGTTTTTTTAAAGGCTCATAAAAAAGGTTCCTGAGGCTTCTTGGACATCAAATGACTCTTACAAAACAATATTTTGATGAGTTAAGTGTAAATGAATCAGAAACATGTGGATTAAATTTCCCTTAAAATACACAGGGGCTTTGAAATTAAGGGGAAAAATGTTTGGCAAAACAGGGCCTGACTTTTACCAAACCCAAAACCTTTGAATTAGATTTGGAGACAATGGACCAACTGAATTTTCAGGCACATTAACTTTCGCTGGGAATGATCAATGACTGAAGTACATCATCCTCCCTTCCTTTTCCCAGACACCTTGCTTCACTGGAGATGTTTCTAGAACATGACTGTTTTCTATCTGGAACTCCAGACACACCTCCCATCTGACATCTCCCACCTCTTATATCCAGGATCTTCCCATTCCAATATCCCTCCTCTGACTCACTTCCTCCTCCTCCCATGGCAACAAAGAGAAGATGTCAGGCAGGGAAAGAACAGCCAGAAAAGATGAACTCCAGATACATGGGTTGGCTGCTGGTGAAAATGTCTCACCACAAGTGAGACACAGAGCAGGATAGACATTCTACTGGAACAGCTTCTTTCCAGAAAGGGACATTTGCTAAGGTAACCAAAAGCCACCAGAACTTGACATTGGTATTAGAAATGGCAAGCTGTCCAGATATCATATTTAACGGGCTATATATTCCTCCAGGATCCGGTTCCTGTGGACAGGAAATATACATTCTTCAGGAATCTGAATGCTCAACACGGTACTCTAGGTTTAATGTGGGAGTCCCTACCCACATTACCCACATGTGTCTTTGTAGTCAAAAGTCCTCTGCTTCATGCCCTTGCCCATCAACCAGCTAAAGCGGTATATGGTTAGGGCAGCCTTCATTACCAGTTCCTACCTAACAAGGCCCATGAGCTCTTTGAGGACCTGTTCAGTTAGGTCCCTGGGCTGTGCTGATTTGTCTCTCCCAGGAGAACTATCTACATAGAAATTAAACTATTGCCAAACAGCTTGGAAGGACAGCTTTCCCTACAGCAGTGCTGTGTTTTAGGGCTCCCTCCAAGCCACCAATTCCTCACATCCCAACCCTTCTTCCTGCAGTCTCCAAGGGCACATTCTGCCCCAGCCTGCCAAGGAGAAACTCGTAAATGCAAGCACGTGCTTTTCTCCTCCTCCACGGCTGGCCTTTAAAACTATTGTTTAATAGTAGCTTGCAAAGGGGTTTACTGTGGTCTGGCTAAATCGATACCCACCCATGCCTATTTTGCTCACACTCTGAAGCCCATAGTACCGATAGTTAATGATGTCTTCATCTGTTTTGAATAGCTAAGCTAAGCTGAAATCCCACCTATAAAAATGAGCTGATATTCCTCTTCAGTGGTGGTCACTGCCAACACAAGCTGCCAGCATCCTTCTTCAGAACTCTAGTCACACAAGTCTGCTCAAATCAATTGAAATTCTCTTCTGAATCATTTGACTGCAAAAACTAATTTACATGCTGCAGGGGATTAGAATGGAATGGAGGAAGAAGGACCGCATAGGGGAGTCATTTAATGATTTATCAGAACATAAACGCGGACCTCCAAAAAGCCTGAACACAACAGTGTACCTTCTTACAGATGCAAGGGGAAAACCATCTGCTGCATGGCCAGGAGGATATTCTGGGAGTCCCTATAGCCTTTGTGTTTTGTTCTAAGATTGTAGTTCCTAAACCCAACTCATCAGCCAAATATCTTGGCAAGATTTTAATACAGATTCCCAGGCCTCAAGCCTAAATTGAATAGAACCCTAAAATTTTATACTTTAAAACTCCCACGTTATCCTACTAACCTGTCCTTGGCCACTCAACTTTCGGTCTACCTCCTTAGATGCAGAGATCAGTGACCTAGGACCAAGAGGCTCCATGTCTGCAAGCAGCGGTTTCCTCTGGGCAAAGCTGTCCTAGAGTTCCTCTGCACGCCTCTTTTGAAGGCTGAGCTGGCTCATTTTTTTCTGTTTCCTCTCATTACCCATCCAGATGGGGCACCAAGGGACCTCTTAGGAACAAAGTCTTTTTTCCTACAGAGAGGAAATGGTTACGGCTTTGCTGATTCACACTGAGAGGCTCTTCTTATGTGTCAGCATGGGCGCGCCCATGGTTCTGCGCACCCTGCTCTCACCTAAAAGGATTCTAACATGGTGGCTAGTTAGTTTTAGGCATCCTATTTAAAAACAAAAACAAAAACAAACAGAAATGGAAACTGGGCAAATGAAAGAATATTGTGCTTCAGTATGAACAAGAATAGAAAGTATAGCATCATGATCCCATTTTCTTCTCTCGGGTTTGGCAAAGATATTTTAAAAGATTAATATCCAATGTTATTAAGAGTATGAAGAAATGGATACTCTTAAAACAGAGCTGGCGGAAGCAATTTTTTACAAACTAAATAATATCAAAATTATCAAAATATGTGTTTTTATCAGAATAAGTGATGGTTTAAAAAAAAAAAAGTAGAGTATCACCCAAGACCACTGAGACGCCTCAGTGAGTGAAGGTATTTTCTAGCAATTGTTAGTATCTGAGTTTGAGCCCCAGAACCCAAACCAATCTTTTTAAGAATGCCCAAATCTAAACGGCTTTCAGTAAGAAAGTGTGTCTCTTGTTCTTGCTGCTCACCCGCCGCGGCTCCGCTGTGGCCCTGCTCTGCATCTTCATTTCGGCACCCAGACCTTTGTGACTAACACTGTCAAGCTGAGGGCAGCGGTGTGTCAGCACTGAGGAGGCTGAGGCAAGATGGTCCCATCCAGTGAGAATCTGGGCTACACAGCACGATGTTGTGTCTAAAAGAGCAAAAACCAAAAGATGCTGTCATTCTTTTCCTAGCAGAGGGAACAGAACGTCATCACACAGACAGTTCCTCAGCATCTACCCAAAGGTCTGGGCATGTCCACTCATATCACGCTCCACAAAACAGACCCTGTAATCGCTTTGGAGTACAAGAGTCAAGGATATAAACTCCTTTCACAGGGAGGGACACCACAGAAAATGAATGTGCAAATCTGATGAGGAGTCATACAATGTGCACACATGACCTAGGATTCTAACGTCTAAGAATTTTACCACCAGAAATAATCATGATACACAAAAAGTTTATGTAAAATTAAGGTTTTGTGATATAATTTATAATGGTAAAAAAATTTGAAAACAACATGAATCCACAAAACTGGTGGTCTGGCTAAATAAATTATATTACATTTCTATGATTGGAAATTCAGCATTACTGTATAAGAAGAAAAACTGTAATAACATAAGACCCATGTATACATTAGCTGAAAAGGGCTATGTAGATAACTTGATCCTAATTATTAAAAACTGAGTGGTATAATCACATGTGCCAAAGTGCTTAATAGATGATTCTCAAACTAATAAGTAAAAATGCTGCGCGTTGACCAAAATGTTGTATTATTTCAACATTATATAACTATGGGGCATTTTCTTTTACTTCTTCATTTCTTTATATTTTCCTGTTTTTTTCTTTTATTGTATCTCATTTTCATATATACATATATACACACATATGCTTTATATATAGTAAGAAAACAAGATATGCTGGATATCTTATTGGATATATATGTTGAAGATACAGTAATGCTGAATTTTTTTGTAATGCTGAATTTTTAATCATAGTAATGCAACATTATTTAGCCAGTCCACCACTTTTGTAAATTCATGTTGTTTTCAATTTCTTGCCGTTATAAATTGTTATATATAAATATATATATTTAAAGTAATTCCAGTAAATTTAAACAAACACAGAATGGGATGGAAGGTGGGCACCTTCTCTTCAGGTAACAGCAATAACCAGGCATCCCCATCTTGAAGGTCTCTTGGAATGATCCCTACAATGAAGGCCCTTTTTCGGGTTGGTCCTGCTTTGTAGAGCCTGTAAGTTACTTGGGAGCATCTAACTGACTACTTTGTCTCATCTTCTCCCGCTCCTCTCTCTGTCTCTCTTGAACTCAGCCACAACTATGTCCGTGGTTCTATTACACTTTTCATCATCAACCTACACCGATCAAGAAAGAAAATCAAACTGGCTGGGACTCTCAGGGACAAGCTCGTGCACCAGTATCTGCTGCAGCCCTATGGGCAGGAAGGCCTAAAGTCCAAGTAAGTGCCAAGCTAGAGATAGCTTAGGACCATGTGGGCAGAGCTGAGCGAAGGGGGAGCGGGAGCCACCCTTTTTACTGAGGCAACATTGATGCTACTCGCTCACTGGGGCGTAGGGAAGTGGGGTGGGATAGCCCAAAGTGGGGGGGATTTCAGATCCTTTGGGGGAATCTCTGGTCAGGTCCCTGTCTGTCTCCATGCTTACATTCAACTGCAAAGTCAAATGATAGACAAAATATTTCTCAACAAGGGTACTCTTGGTATTTGAGCACGTAAGTTCTTCATTATGCCATATTATCACATGACAATATCCATGTCTCTTTCAGCTATAACATTCTAGAATGTTATGACTTCCCTTTCATCATTATCTACAAACCCCATGGTAAAGGAAGAAGCACTAAAGGAAAGGCCCAAAGTTGAGAGATTAAGAATCATTTTGGCCCTTAACCATATAACTTTGGCACATCATGGCTGAATCTGTTTTATCTGTCTGGACAATAGGAGGGAAATTGTATTTCAGGATCCCTGTGGCCCTTCAAAGCACCTCCCTCGGTCTCTCCTGGATACTGGCAACAATGATGTCCCAACAGAAGGCAGCACTGAACCACACTGAGAAGGGCCTGGCCAAGGGCAAAATCACTCGGGCTCCCTGAGCAAGGCCTCTTAGAAGGGGCAGAGGATGCTGTGCAGATCAGGGGCGTTCCCATTGCATTTTTAATGTTTACCAAGTTTAACAAAGCTGTAAACTTGGAGCAGGTGGCTTGCACTCCCACAGCTGCCCGCAAATATTTGTGCTATAATTGGTCAGTGCTTCGCTGCAACCTTGGTGGCTTGCATTTGGCTTCCAACTGTATGCACAGTGGGAACAAAACAGTCTGGAAAGTCATTTGCTCACTCTCTTTAGCCCACCCCAGATCTGTATTTTCGCATACTGGTTCTTTCTGTCCACCACATACACATAGCTTTTACTTTTCTTTCTTTGAATCCTGCCTGTACCCTCAGGACTCTGGAGAGTTTTGTCACTCTATAACTGTGTAGTTCACGACTGCATGTTGAATTCTCATCCTTCATCCTAAGACACCTAACGCTGGCCTGAGATTTGCCAGAATGTGATTGTACAACCTAGGTAAATCCTGAATAGAGTGCTAGTCTCAGTCACAAATCCTGAAATATAAGACTCAAGTATTGCTCTTTATTTGGTAAGATCCTTTGCAGCTCTAGATTCTTATCCTGGTTCTGATTTTTTTAGAACCATAAGTACAGGTAAGCCTCCTGCTAGTATGCAATGATGACCTGCAATAATATTTCTGGCATATGTAAAAGGTAACTCCTCATCAGTGAGATTGATTGTGACAGGTTAGAGTCCCTGAGACCAGTGAGCTTGGGTGCTGAGCCTGCCCAGTGTCAAGAAGACAATGCACACTTAGCTTTTTGTCCAGCAGGCTAAGATGTCAATCATTGCTCTGTATGAGACAAATCGTATTATAAAGCATCCATGAGCCCCAGTTTCCTTTCAAGTGGGACATAGTAAAAGAGGTGACCCATGTCAGGTTCCAGGCACATCACAAGTGCTGAATACACATCCATTGCTTCCGTACTCTCACCTCAGAACTCTAGGCTGTTGTGGAAGAGGGGGCATAATGGTTATCCCTAAAAATGATCTTTTTCACCCTTGTGTGTCCGTGTCTCTGTATTAAAGATTATGGTTTAATAAAAGGCATACTGAGAACAGCATAAAATTCAAGCCATGTAGCCAGAGTGGATGATGTGAGAGGAGAGTGTCTTTGAATGAGCCTGTTTCCTTGGCAACCAAGGGCATAGTTCTCTACCCTGTTTATCCCAGTATCAGGCCCATGCCTTGTCGCCCACACACTGTCCTTAGGGTGTCTGAAGTACTGACTCTCGGTTGTGATCTGCTTTGCCACCCTGTACTTTACCCTGTGACCAGACTCATAAGGAACTGTGCTACAGTTTTGTTAGGGCTATAGGAAAAGGACAAGACAAACTGATTCCATTTCACAGGGATCTTGAAGAACCTGGTAAAATGTTGAGATCAAAAGGGGCCAGAGGGCTGGCAGCTGAGGCAGAGGCTGGCATCCATCTGTGTGATTAACTCTTAGTTTCTTTACCTGTCAAAAAGGAAGAGAGTGAGAATCAAGAGTGAGAATCAAGCCTTCTTCAAGTATAACACATGAACACCTACATCTATAAATATAAACTGGATACACACAGATAGTTACATATTATTTTATGTGTGTGGTATTAGAGAGTTTAGAACAGTGGTTCTCTACCTGTGGGTCAGGACCCTTTTGGCAAACCTCTATCTCCAAAAATATTTACATTGTGATTCATAGCAGTAGCAGAATTACAGTTATGAAGTAAAAATGAAAACAACGTTATGGTTGGGGCTCACCTCATGAGGAACCGTATTAAAGGGCCGCATCATTAGGAAGGTTGAGAGACACTGGCTTAGATTCAGAAGTAAAGAGCACCAGATTCCAGACTCAACCTGTCACTAACACACCGCTAAACTTTGGACCTTAATGTTAGCCTGTTCCTCTCCTAAAAGCGGTAATAACTTCTCACCTCTTCTATCCCGGAGCCGGAAGGTTCTGACTTTGTGCTGGGCCATCTTGGCCTGTGAGTTGCTAGGTAGGGACTGTCAGACCAGCAGCTGAGCGGACTGTTCAGTTCCACTCCAGCACTGTCCCTGCTCCAGAGCAAGAGCCCACGGTGTGTGTGCCTGGGAGAAGCACATGGGAGTGTCATTAAAGCAAACTACTCAGAAAGGAAGAAAGGAAAAGCTAGGAAGTGAGTTCAGTCTTTGGTGTCTCTTTTCTTTCTTCTATAGCCTCTGGGGCCAGACTCTGTTCTCTGTCTACCAATCCCTTGCTATATCCTAAAGCTGTATTAACTCAGAAGAGAATGGAAAGTTCTTGAGGTGAAGGATGTGTAACTGCTCCTATCTGGAGCAGCCAGAAGAGGTTATAACACAAGCAAGTCACATTCAAACCAGCCGTTAGGTCTACATTAAGGAGATGCCAAAAAAACGTTTTTGCTAAGGCCATGGAACACGCATCCTCTCAGAACTGCTGTCAAGGTTGGGAAGACTTGAAGTCTCTGGAAGGATGTCACTGTGTGAGTGGGAAATGAAGGTAGTCGGCCCTCACATAGGAAGCACTCTGGAAGCTGCTATAAGGCACCCCCCCCTCAGCATCTGGGGATGCTGTCTCCCATCTCAGTGGTGAATCAGTCCCAAGACCCACACTTGTCTTAATTCTTTATATAAAAGGTTGTAGACATCATTGTATCATTCTAGGAACGAGACAAATGGCCATCACTCTTTACCCTACAGGGTAGGCATTTTAGAAAATGATATGTGTACAAGGCAAGAACATCCTGCCTCTGGAGTACATACTTACTAATCACAGAAGAGCTGACAGAAATGGGAGAACTGGTTCAGAGAAGAGAGGTAAACTTAGGACTTTATCTAGGTATTCATTCAACTGCCAAGCAAAATTCAGCAAATTTGCCCTATAATACTTCAAAATGACAAGGGGTTCAGTTTAAAGGAGATATTTTACATATGCCAGAAATTCACCTGGCCTGGCCTGGTGGAGGACAAGATGGACATCCTCAGGAGAGAAACTGTTGGTGAAGAGGGTGGCATTCAGACATACTCTAATTCCTTACTTGGGAAGGCTGGGAAAGAGAGGTCTGACTCCCATCACATGGCACAAGTCATTATTCTCCTTAGTCTCCTGTCTTCTCCACTCCCCGAGCCTATGTTCTCAGTGGTCACCAAGTAACTTCTTCAAACCACTAAGTGAACACACACAGAGGCTGTGCTGCAAGAGAGAATGGTGGTAATAGCTGGTTCCTCTCAGAAAATCCCCCGCTGTGAGTCCTGTGTGGGCTAGGTCTCAGCCTTATGCGAAATGGCCCCTTTCTGAATACCTCAGAGGAGAGGAGCACTTCCAGGGTAGTTCCACAACTTACAAAAAGTGCCTTCCCATGGCCTCGTGTGACCACAGATGAAGAAATGTTCACTTCTAGGGAATTGGCTCTTCCTTGGCATAAATATTTCCCAAGGTCGTCAACAAACAGAAGCAACATCTGGACCAGAGGAGCCAACTGGTATCTGAAAGTGAGAGGGTCACTTTTACAGGGGAATCACATGAGCGTGAAATCAGATTCCAGGCTCTCTGTGTGCCTGACTTCATTCAGAGAGGGTACAAAAATTAGAAAAGAGGGAACACCTTTCGTCGGATCAGACATTCTCACACAGACTTCAGGAAACCAGTATCTGCTCATAATTCTGGGCCTAAGTGATATTTGGAGGGAATCTTGTTGTGCCCTCATTTATAGTCTGTGCTAAGCCACACAGAGCAGAGGCTGTTCCGTGTTTACTGACCACAATTTCAGTCTGTCTGAACACTTAATTTTACGCCAATACTGAGGCTTGCTGTTGTAGCCATTACCTCATACAACCTTTCAAACGACACCATGAAGGAGGTAGGGTAATGCTTGCCTCCTCCCACTCTAGAGGCATAGAAACTGGGTCTTCGAGCATTTCCTGTTTACCCCGGAGTGACAAGGCAAGAAAGCACCTAGCATATGTGTTAGCCTTCATCCACAGTCCCCCTTCAACAGTCCAGCAGTGAGCCATCATAATTACAGAGGACAGAGGTACCACCAAATAGCTGAACTGTCATGAGACTGTCTGGGTTCGTCCATCTTAACTCTGCCTAGAATTAATATGTTGAAGAGGCCTCTCATGGCGCTAACTCAGTCCAGCCCCATTCAGTAATGGTGGTCTTCACTTACTGTCTGGCTCCAGTTCAATGTTTGTGCTTCAGGCCAGAATGCCCTTGACTTTCTTGTGCAGTATAAACATCTGGCCTTTAAGATCTCTGTCACGTGGAAGTTTTGGTGGTGAGGCTGGGAGTGGACGACTCTGGAGTCCTTGCCTTCAGAAAACTTACCTTTGTTATTAGAAATCAGTCCCCCACAGCAGCCGGGAGCTGGTGCAGAGTGCTGCCTTGAGGGTCATGGTTCTGAAGGGATCTTAACCCTCAGGACTGTGTGCACTTCCCCAGCAGCTGACACTGTAGCCGCAGAACCTCAAAGCCCTCGCGAACCACACATCTCGCCTATCCTCTGAAGAAATGAACATTCTTATTCTTTGTCCTCAAACTGCTTGGGTCTTTTCCCCCCCCAACTCTCAGAGACATAACTATTGCTCTGATTTTATCCTCATTAAATTTTAAACAACATAAAATTTATTAACAAAAAAATAACATTGATATCTAACTGCATACCGATGGAAAGGTGTCATTTGATGCCAGCCAAACAAAAAGGTTCTGAACACTCAAGTTAAGTCCCAGGTGCTAAGACTTTTAAAATAGGCCCATGTCCCTGTTGGAACAGGTTGCATGATGCTACTCCCTGACTGGGTTCTGAGCTTGCCTGTTGTGGAAGCCCTGAGAACTGAACTGGCCCTTACTTTACTAACCCCTTACTTTTGGATTTGGATACAACAGACCTAGTAAAGAGGAGTGTGGCCACTGGGCCAGCACATTCCTGACTTCTAAGTGTTTTCATCCAATGCTGATGACAGTAGTTGGTACCTGGACTGTTTGAACCCTCTGTGTTTCTGTGACCTACACTGCTGGGGTCATTCCAATTAATTTCTTTAAAAGAAAATCCTCTTTGTAAAGTGTAGTTAAAGATGTCAATAAGAAGTTTCTCCCTTGATGTGCCTGCCTAAAAAGATTTCTGCCTCTGTTGAATGGCACAGCTCAGCCCCTGAGTTGGTCCACTCCAGGATTAGATGACTCCAGTTGAAGGAACAGCCCTCTTTATATGAAGCTAAAGGGATATTTCTTGTCATTTCTACCCCTGCTTTAAGAAAGGTGAGCAGAAAAATCTACACCCTCCTCTCTGTAGCAAGTTTCAACATATATCTCTCCTGCCAGCTCTGACCTAATAATCCTTATAGTTCTTCAAATGACCTAGTTCTAGCTTGTTTACACTGGATTCCTGATCCCCTGACATCCATCAAGTTGTAGAATCTTAGCTCATGGAATCATTCTTTTAATTGTTACTCATCCAGTCTTAGGTGAAGAGATCTGAGAAAGAACAGGAAATGTGTCACTAGCACAGACATCTGACATCTTCATATCTTTGCTAGCTTCATAATAAACGATGTTATTCTTCAACTATACTCACTGCATGTGTGTGACATTGGAGATGCTATCTACTACTAACGTACTGTTTTCCTGTGTTTCCTGTTTCCCTTGTTTAATTTTCCATTGGGATATTAATTTGTCTTATTAGAAGCATGGAATTTTGCTCTAACATAAGTCAATTTCCCAACTGACATCTATCACATATATTAAGCTATGTTTCCTAGTATTTTACTTAATAATTTTTCAAATATTTCATTTTTAGAGTATTATTTTGACATGAAGTGTTTGTTTTTCATCTTGTTCTTTATGGTTTCTTCAATTCCACTTATATCACTTAAATGTGTGTGCATTTATTTTTCTGGGATCAGATGAATATGCACTTCTATCTCCTAATTTCTCTCTCCCTTCCTCTCTCTCTACCTCCTTCCCTCTCTCCCTTTCACAGTCTCATTCTTGCTCTCCTTGCTCTCTCTGCACTGAGGATTGAATGCATGACCTTCTGCATGGTAGGCATATGCTGGACCACTGAGCTATACAACCAGAGGACTTATATTAATTTCTTTAATCCATTTGTAAGTTGGAATTGCTTATATACTGTAGCACGTAAGGAATGGCAAGCTGCGATACTCAGACTGAAAGGCTCTGGGAGAACCTGACAACCCATGCAGGACTCAGGGTAGGTTTTTAAATATCCAGAGAAAATCAGACCCTTTTTGTTTTAAAGGAGATTCTCCTTTACCTGGAGAGAAAGGTCCTATAGGGGCAGATGCAGCCCTTTTGAAATGTCATTTGGAGAACCCCACCCAGGAGGAAAAGGAAGCTGCCTGGAAGCCCCAAATAATAAGAAAGCTACCTAGGGACACTTATGAATTGGCTGTAAGTAAACAAAAAAGTAGCACTTTAAACACTAACAGTCAAGTCTGTGCTTCAAGTAGGCACCATAGAAAGCAGAAACACAAATAAGTACATGTGAACAAAGGCATTTATTAAGAATAAGTATACTCAGGATCTGAGACAGTCTGTAGAGAAAGGGGCGGCAAGCCTGTACACAGAAGAGGCCTCAGAGCCTCCAGAGAGGGCAAACTCGTTGCTAGGAACTTAGAAGCTTTCAGAGCCTTGTTGAGTTTGGTGTTCTTTGTGTCCCACGATGAGATGGTAGCAGTGTGGACAGCATGGTCTAAGTAAGTCATTATGTTAAGCATATGTGGAAATGCAATAGAGATGCAGGGTGGGGAGTCCCTCACCACCCTTATATTCTTCCTCTGCCTGCACAAAGCCTGTCAGTGAGGAGTTTGTGATACAACCCAGGACTTAGGAGGAGCTACAGGGTGTTAAGGAACATGCTGTCCAGAGGGACAGTGTGTTTAGTTCTTTCTTCTGAGAGTGTGAGGTCACTGGTAAGGCTTCTGCCTGGGTGCCTACTTCACCCTGTGGAGCGCTGCCCACAGCGTCCCTGGTACTTAAAGGACCTTCATCTCACCAGTGTACATGCCTCTGGCAGCTCTGGTGAAAAGCAGAAATACTCACTTCAGTCTCACACCAAAATATTTCCTTTTAAAAGATTCATATCTTCTGAGTTAAAAAGTGTGGCCTCCTCGCATGGCATTGCAAAAGAGTAAAGTGAACTTACCCAAAGTGAACTCCCAATGTGACAGCCAGACAGTTGCTTGACTCCCTCTCACCCCAGTTGCAAAGTGTCTCTGTCCCTCCTAACGCTGGTGCTGCCTAACCCTGGCTGCGCTTTGAGCAGCTATGGGCTTTCAAACCCCAGTGCCCACGCCACACCACAGCGCAGTTCACTCAGATCTCTTGGCTGAAGCGATTCTGAAAGCTCCCTAGGTTATTCAAATATGTGACCAAACTTGGGAACCACTGGCCTCCCATAAACCCTGGGATGTGGTCCCGGATGATTTAAATCTTTGATTTCCCCATCCAGGCACCAAGCCATTTCTCCAAAGGTGTGAACTTGCCATGAGCCCCTGGGAATTTTCCATGCCTGAGTAAAAGGCTGAGAGCTGGTTTCTCAGAGCTTTATTGTTTGTTTTGTTTTAAATCCCAGATTAGTACTGTGCAGATTATAGGATTATGAAATGATTTTCTATTTTACAGTGACTTGACATCTTAAACCAAGATGTTTGTGGATCCATAATTTTCACTGTTGTTTTCTGAGAGTTTTCCATTTGTTCTTAGCTCCAGAATATATTTTGTTCCCACTCACTTCCAACAGCTGCAGACTTTCTGCATAGCTGTCCATCGTGGCTCTGGTCTGTCCCCACCTACACTTACTAGATGTCCCTCTAGTCAGGCAGGGACTCCTGTGCTTTCCCATAGGATGATTTCTTCCTGGTATAGCTAACATGACCCTGAATGGTAGGTGCTAAGGCTAAGGGCAGGAAAACTAAATATATAGGTGGCTCCTTGTAGAATGAGAAGAGACGGCCCTTGTCTTCTTGCTGGATGGGTGATGGATATATGTAAGTGTCAAGTAGAACTTTTCACTCCAAGGAAGTTTCAGTTCGCTCCTGAGGCTAGGCCTGAGTCCTGAATCCACAATTCTAGGCATCAGGAGGTGGCTTATTCCACACACAGAACCTACAGCACCAAACTGTGGACTGGCTGCCAAACACCAGCAGCTGCTTTGAAGACCACCCCTTCCATGCTTATTTCTACAAGAATGACTTAGAGTTATTGCACACAGTGCCCTTTGACATCTTATTCTTTTACCTTGGAGGCTCATACAGAGTACTTGATGTTATACGGAGCAGTGTCAAAAGGCAGAAAAACTGAGATATTTTTCTTCTTGCTTTAATGGAAGAAGTATTCAAGGAGCCATGATCAAAAAATAATCGGCCTACTTTGAGTGTGGCTTACAGACTTATACTTACATTTGGGAAAAGCTCTCTACACTACTTAAGCTCTGCTGTATGGGGAATGTCCTGGCCCTGCACTGGCTCTCCCTGCTTCGTACAGGTAGCACTGGGAAAGTGCCTCCTTATCCAGAAAGTCTGCACTAACTCTCAGACCATGAGAACACTGAGAATCACACAGGACCTTGGAAGTGGGAGGGAAGGAGAGAGAAGTTCTGGCTTGGGATTTGGAAAAGTCTAAAGATTGGGGGCCCCTGGACTTAGCCAGAAAGATAAACCTTACTTCTAGGAAATGCTTATGGTGTAGAAGGCCATGGGAGGCCTCAAGATAAGCTTACAGAGGTTTGGATGTGCACAAGTTTAAGGCTTATTTAGTCTTGGAGGTAGCAAATCTCACATAGGGCTAGAACATAGGATGCCTGTGGGGTGAGGAGAAAGGCCACAAAGATACCCTGGGACCAGACCACAGAAAATGTTGAAACCCAAGCTAAATTTGATTTTCCTTCTATTTGTGTTTCTATGTATAATATGTTTATTATGGTGTGTAGCCACATATTTACATGCTGTAGTGATTTTTGGCCTTGTGGGCAAGGCCTAAGTCTGTTAGAATTGACTCTGCACATCATCAAGTACTGTGAAGATCTGAGTAACACCAGCACTTGGTGACCGTGGCTCACTGTTCTTTATGATGGGAATAAGACAATTAGCTGTGGAATAAAGGCCCTGTAGTCTTTTTATCTGGTTTCTGTTGTGCCCTGCAGCTTCAGTGTGATATGCCTATGACATGGAACTTTTGAGATGGTCGCAGAATCAAATTTTCTTCTCAAACTGCCCCAAGATGAGTCCCTCATCTCTTAGAAGTTAACAATATCAGTTAAAAAAAAAAATCCGTGTTCCTTAGCTAGATGTTCATCTTGTCTGCCAAGTGTGCTAAGTTATTTTAAGGCATTGGAAGCACATGGCAGAATCCTATTGTGGCCTGGACCATTATTACACAGATTTAGGTGGGCTGCCAAACTTACTTCACGCAGAAAAAGTCCATCCATATCTCTGACACGGGAGCCTGTGAGAATCCCCTGTGCCCCATGAAACAGTCCTGGCAGGCATGTGAGGGGAAGCTAGATCTAAACTTTTCAGACCCCGGGTGTGCCCTCAAGCGAATAGATATGCAGGGTAAAGTATTTCATCAGCTTCAAGCAGTAGGGCTCCCAGAGGGTTGAAAGGAACCGAAAGTTTGCTTTCCCATCATTCCTCTCTCTTCTGGGTCTCCTCTCTCTTCTGGGTCTCCTCTCTGTAACAGAGTGGAAGAAGAGGTTGGCCCAACCAGCCTCATCAGAATGCCCAGAGATATAAACCGACGAGAACCCAGGTGTTACTGAACTACTGTGGCAGGCAAAAAGGCAGACAGCTAAGTACGTACTGCTGAGGACGAAGGAAGGAAGGAAGTGCGAGCAACAAACAGACAGGATGGAGAAAGCTACATCCGATGGCCTAGAGGAAGAACGGGCTTTTTGATAGGGTCTCCCAGATTCCAGATAGTCAAAAGCTGAAAACAAAAAACAAAACAAAGCAAAAAAACCAACAACAACAAAAAAACAAACATTGAGTCACAATTGAAGGAAGGAATCTTCATCAGACCCTCGAGGAATGACTCTAGGAGAGGATCCAGAGCCTTGACCCGTCAGCAAAATAGAGCCATGAAGAATAGAGCCACCACCCTCGGTGTATTGGCCTTGCTCAGGGCTTCATGGAAGGAGCTTCCTTTCCTCCGCCTTTCCTGAAGCAGGAAGGGAAGCAAGCCCAAGGTCCCGAAACCCGGCTGGGCCCCTCCAGGCCCTAACCTGGCCCTGACCTGGAAGAGGGCAGGGCAGCTGCACACACCAGTTTCCCAGCCCAGCTCGGGGAAACTGCTCTAACAGGTGCGGCCCGGGGTGGCGGGGATCCGGAACCCGGGAGAGCCTGGCGCCGCGGCCAGCGACTCCTCCGCACCTGCGGCGGGATCCCCCTAGGCACTCTGGCTGGGAAGGCCCCACCGCAGTGGGAACCGCAGCCCTGCTGGGCGCGTTTCCTCACTATTGGGCCTCCTCCAGGCGGGACCCCTGCCAAGGGGGCCACGATGCAGTTTGAGTTTGATTGATGCTGCGATTTGTTCCTTTGACACGCTTACACCTCCCAGCCTTGGGAAGATAGGGTGAGGACAGCAGGGACCAGAGGACAAGTTTGGCTTCCTGGGAGTAGCCCTGCAGTCTGGCTCTCCCTAGCTGTTGTATAGGACAAGAGTGCCCCCTAGTGGCTCAAAATAAATTCAAGGAATTAGTGTTGAGCTAGGAAAGCGTGTTTGAAGCACACGTTCACATTAAAACACGCATTCTTATTTATTCTGTCTTCTGTCCCTACTCCTTCTCCCTTGTCTCCAATGACATTATTTACAATCTAAAAGCCTGCTTGAAGCGGCCGAAAACCTATCTAGAGCCGCACAGTTAGTGTCTGTAATCTAGACTGAATTCAGTTTCTGGACTTGTGATGTATTGTTTTTCCCTTCTAAGTTACACTTCCTCTGACTTCATAGCTACCTTCGATGTTTCTTTTATTGACCACCGGTTATGGATAGATAAGAGAATGAAGAGTGAGACAGCCACCATCCCTCCTATCTGGGGAGAGAGCAAGCAGCCACAATTTTGTGATCCAAGTTGAGACCCAAGAAGTGTTGGGAATTCTGGGACACTTTTGCGGGGCACTTGTTCTTGCAGAGGACCCAGTTTGAGTCCCAGCACCCACGGAGCAGTTTCCAATCTCCTGTAGCCCCAGCTCTCGGGAGTCCTGTGTCCTCTTCTGGCCTTCATGGGCACTTGCATTATTGTGCAAATACCACTCCCTCCATGCATACAAAGAATTAAAAATCAGTCTTTAAAGAAGACACAGCAGTAGCTGGGGGCAGAGTGTGGCGAAAGTTCCAAGCAATAGAAACAATAAAGACAAAACCCTGAGATTAGAAAAACTAACCATGGACGTGACAGCGAAGGCGAGCAGCCAGTTAGGAGACAGAGGTCAGAAGGAGTGGCTAAGGACCTGCAGGCACCAGTAAAGAGCTGCTCGTGGGGACATCAAGTGCCTTCTGAGAGCCACTGAACCACTGAATTGTTAGGTGAATGCCATGCTCAGATTTCTGTTTGTCAGGATCATTCTAAATTAGGCATTGAGGTTTGCTGTTAGGTGTGGGCAGTGTGGCTGACAAACAGCCAAGATAAAGGAGATCTAGGTCTCCTCTGATCTGTCTGTCTGGAGAAACCTAAACTGATAGAGGGCAAATAACTTATTCTAAATGGCTGAGATATAACTGGGGTCTTTTTTATTTTCCTTTCAAGGCCCCCAAAATGACAGTCAAAACCAGATACCAGCACTCAAGTGTGCTTCTGGTAAAACAACCCCACAAAAGCATGCATAGACACACACACACACACACACACACGGGGGGGGGGGGGACGGGAGAGAGGGAGGGAGCGAGAGAGAGAGACAGGAGACATTGCCTTTAAGGTTGCAAAAGGATGTGGTCATTAGACTTTCTATTACAGGACCTGAGAAAAGTCAACCCCTACTTAAATACTCGTGATTATTAAGAACCATAAGACATGAGGACCAGACTTTTCAGATAAGTAATGGAGAGAGTGACCGGGCTAAGAGGCTCCCACAGAGAACTGGTGGGGCAGAGGGCTTGACCCTGAATTGACACATCAAATCCCATTTCAATTAACACACAAAACTGAGAAAACAAGTTCAGAAATTGGAAAGTAACTCAAACTTTGTAAAAACAAAAGGCAATAAAATGCAGTTGTCCCAATATTTGGATAGTTCAGATACCCTCAGCAATTCAAGAAAGCTAGGAAATTAAGAGAAATAGTTCAGCCTTGGCTAGGTCATTTAGCATTTTGTTGAAAGTCATGATCCAGTAAGAAAGCCCTTATAGATGATGAAAAAAAATGATGATAAGAAAGAAATGTGATCTTGGTGAGCACCACCTAAACCAGGAAACGTGAAACAGAAGGAGGCGGTCAAGAGACCAGAGCCTAGCTTACCTGCTTGTTAGTTCTGCACCCTGCCTGGGCCTCTGAACCTCTCTGCCTTGTCTCAATGGTGAAGTTACAAAAATAACAAAGCTTTGCATACTGCACAGGGCCCTTTAGCAACTGTGTGTCTTGAAGGCCAGGAAAGACTACAGTAAAGGGAATCCCTGCAAATGTCAGGCCTGACTCTTACTGGCTGTGTGACTCAGATAAGCTTAGACCCTCTAGATTTTGATTTGCTCATGTGAAACATGAGGCTGCTGCATGCCTGGATTGAACGAGCTAGGGAAAGCAAATCTGAGAACCCTGCCTTTCACACCAAAAGTATTCCACACTCGCTGAGCTTTTCATTCACCACTGATGTGATTGCAAGTTTACAGATTTCTCACTGTGTATAACAGAAGCACGGTGCTATATTTAACATGGCATTATTTCACTGGGTGATAAATATTAAAAGAAAAACATAAGCAGAAAGAAAAGGACAGACATGGTGATGAAGCACATTGTCCCTCTTTAAATGAAGGGATTGAAAGATCAGGACTGCGAGGACTTACCCACAAAATTAACTCCTGTCAGCTCAGCCAGAAGATGGCCATACGAATCTTTTTCTTTTTTCTTTTAATGAAAAACATTAGCAATGATCAATGGCCTCCTGTCAGGTGGGAATACGATGTCTGGTGAGTGACTATGAGAATCAGTGATAGTTCAGATCTTATCTAACATCTCCACTGAGAGGCCAAGTAATTGCTAGTTAGTAGAATCTGTAAAGACACTCTGCAAACCCCCAGGGAGCCTCTCTAGAGCTGAGAAACTAATGGGGGAAGCCTAGAAATTCTGCACAGGGTCCCAAAGACCATTCACCTATTCCAAAACTGTTTATCCCTGCCTCACAGCTTTGTGCACTGTGTTCTCATAGCTCAGTGAGAGACAAGGCACAGAGAACGGAGGGCAAAGCCAAGAGCCCAACCGAGGGTTAGGGAAGGCTGTACAGCGCGAGTACCAGCCAAGCAGAACTTAAGGACTCCTCACAGCTAAACTAAACAGAGGCATCATCTCCCCAAAGAACCCAGAAGCAAAACCACAAGCCACTTAATTTGCACAAGCTGGGGCGAAGATGGCCGGCTTCTTCATATATGGAGGTTCCTTTGAAATGCAGACACATGCTGTACCTTCTCACGTCAATCTTTGTCATAAACTATCTTCCTTGGGCTGGAGAGGTGGCTTGCTGTTAGTAGTGCTTGCTGTTCTCCCAGAGTTCCAGGCAACTCACAGCCAGATGTAACTCCAGCTCTTCTGACACTTCTGGCCTCTGTGAGAAGCCCCCACAGGCATACATACGTACATATATACATACATACATACATACATACATACATACACACATATATTCACATAAATAAAAATGTAATTATCTCTTCAAAAGTGATGAAAATGTCTTCCCCCAGTAATATTAGAACAGTTTTAAATGAACCTGTGTCTTATTAATGCCAACCATGTCCCCTGAATATTTCCTCCATAGATGGAAAAATTTACTCCATCTATGTGCAAAGGCATTTTTAAAATTCTAAACTATCTTTGCATATGTATGTATTGAGAACCTCCTTACATTTAACTGTTCATACCCCACCGGCCCCTGTGGTCCACAGCTGGACTGAAGCCTGGAGACCACAGGACTCAGACTAGAGAAGTAGCTGGAGTCAGCATCATAGGGGAGAGGTGGGAGGTGCCAGGCAGTGCAGTGATGAAAGATCATCTGTGCGGCACAGAGACAGGCTAGGAGGCAGGTTCTGAACCACAGCGATAGGGATGAGTGCAAAAAACGGCAGACTTGGCAAGCATTAATGACAGAATGAGTTTGACCTTGTGACCCTCGTGGGGGGGGGGGGAAGAAGGCTCAGAAGATCCCAGTTGTAACTTGTGTGACTGGCGAAATGGCGCTGTCACAGATGTTTTATACAGACAGGTGTCGAGCTTCACTGTGTGACTTTGAAGCTTCTGTGGGGCTGCTAAATAGGGGTACATAAATCCAAAAGAAGGGTCTCGGGAGTGATATGGCCTTGCAGAGCAACTACATGTAAATAGTAATCAAAGGCATGGGTGCGGTAACATACCCCAAAAGGAGCACATGGTCTAAGGACAATGCATGGGACTCTGCAATTGATTGGCAGGTAAGAAAGGTCTGATTCCCACCAACAGGAAGCAGCACCCAGACATAGAAGAGAACCAAGAGAGAAGAAGGGGTGGTGGGAGCCACGGGGAGAAGAGCTCTGTAGGAAGGAGCGATGAGAAACTCAGCTCTGCAGAGAAGCCAAGAATGATCTGAGCCGTAGTCCACCCCGACAACAACGAGCATAACAGCAAAAACACCTTATAAATGTTTTTATTTTCTCAGAGGAGAGCCATACCCAGCTATACGACTACATGGCTTGGGCTGAGCCCAGAGCATTTCTTTTTCTGTCCTGTCTGTCCCTAGGCGTACACCTAGAAGCGTCTAGCCTCCATACAATCTAATCTTCTGTAAACCCAAACCTTAAAGGCTTCAGCTTTCATCTTCCATCTGCTAACCTAGGCCTAGAATGTTTCCACCTCAAGACTTATAGCTGAATAGGCTCACCCTTTCTAGCTCTTTCTGAACTCTCAACTGTCTGGTTTAACTAAGCTGTTCTGGCTCAAAAATCCTCTCCAAACTGACTGTTTCAATCTGGCTTCTCTCAGCTTCTGGCTGAATTGCTATCCTTGGACTCAGACTAACTTTGCCAATATGTTCTAAATCTTCTGGCTCCTTCCCACTCTCTGGCTCATTCTGTCTTCACCTGTGTCTAACTTGTACTCTCTGCAGCCCGTCTCTGTAAAACTGTCCCAGGAATACTGACACACACGGCTACCATTGCCACTACTCCCTCTGCTCACTCTGTTCTGCTCTTATGGAGCCCCTCTTTCTTGTGCTGCTCTCATGAGAGTTGGGTGTATCCTATCCCTGACTCATTCCGTCAGATCTTTCTCTGATTTGTCACTTTGTCTGCCCCTCAGTTAGACATCACTTTCAAACATCGCTGCTGCTTTCTATAAACGAACCTTACTTTCATTGTTTTGGATTAAAGGTATGTACTAAGGACAAGTCCATATTCCAGCCAGATGATACTGTAATCCAAGGTATACAATCTGCATTCCAGCCAGATTGTATAGACCTAGAAGGTCTTCAGATGTGATCTACTGCCAAAGCAGCCATGTTGCTGGATGAAAATTTCTCTGCAGTGCCTCCTGCTTGCCTGGCTCTTCATACCTCCAAAGCTCTTCTGTGCTGTTTAGTTCATCTCGTTCACACTATAGCTATGTGGTATTCTTCCAGGTGCAGAAACTTCAGGGCAATGCTGTCAAGGGGTTTGTCAGTCAGCCCCTAAGTTAGTGTCAGCTCCTAAAATTAGACATTTCAGTCCAGGATCTTGTCCATGCTCCTGGCTCTACCTATAACCTACAATGAGGAGATTCTGGAGGGGCTGATCCAGGGCAGCTACTGTTAGTAGTACAGATGGTTGCACATTTGCTTATCACACTTCATTCTGTGCTTTCCAGAACCCAAAGGCGTCAGTACTCTGGCAGCATCTGAATCCAAAGTTTGTTACCTAATTCCTTGTATTTAATCCTACACATAAGGAGCACTGAGGTTTGCAAGGAGAGAGGTGATGTGCATTCATGTATGCTGTCGAATGTTAATCGTGTTATTGGACTTCTGGTTGTTGAACACTCACATCACTGAAATAAAAGAGTCTGCAAATGTGTAACCTGCTTGAGGCTTCTTCAGCATCTGGACCCTTCTCTGCTTCACCTGCCTTGCCACTCCAGTAAGCAGACTGTCTTCACAGTGAGAAAGTGGAGGCACACCCTGACATTTGAAATCAAAGCCTTCTTACATATTTGATGACGTCAATACCTCCCGTCCATTCTCCCACCCTCACACCATCCAGAGGCAGGCCTGACTGTTCAACCAGGAGTCTCCTGCTTTCTCGTTCATCCCTCAGTCACCCCAGCAAGAGAGTAGGCTGTTCCCTCTAGTCTGCCTATCTGGGACCAGGCTTGGAGCTCTTCTCTGCCCCGCCCTTCATTGGATACAACTTATAGCATGTTTATCTCTGGAAATTCACTGCTCTATCAGGCATGGGTCTGATTATCTCTAAATTTGTCTGTCATTCATAATGGGGAAAAAAGCAAACAGTACTTGAAAACATTTTGGTCTCCTTATAGTTCAAATGACATCATGTGGTGGTGTTACTGTGGAGGTTGATTTTTTTACCTGTCAAAGAACTTAAAGATGTAAGTTTGTGATAATGGATCCCCCATTTCTTCCGCTGTAGGTCAGTGCAGCTCAACGGTCAGCCCTTAGTGATGGTGGACGACGGGACCCTTCCAGAACTGAAGCCCCGGCCCCTGAGGGCCGGCCGGACACTGGTCATCCCTCCGGTCACCATGGGCTTTTATGTGGTCAAGAATGTCAATGCTTTGGCCTGCCGGTATCGATAAACCACCCCGTGTGCCCGCGCTGCTGGTGGGCCTGCTGGACTGCTTTCTACTCTCCCACCCTTGAGGCACCCTGATTCCTCAGACATCTTCTTTAGCAACCAGCCTCTACTCTCATGATGCTGAGGCAACCTAGACTCCCCAAAGAGACACAACATCATAGTGTGAGCTAAGCCTAGGTAGGTGGCACCCATCCCTAAGGAAAATGTAGACATCCTCTGTTCCTATGCAAAGATAAAGGTGTGTGCTCACACACAAACAGGCTGACAGCAAGTGTCCAGAGCAGTGTTTGCCAGCAGCCGCCTATGGCCCTGATCAGCAGTGTGACCAGCTGCAACCCTCAGGCCCTAGCCTGCTGCCGCTTCCCTCAGCAGAGGATGAGGAGGGGAGGGCAGGGTGGGAGGGCTGCGGCAAATCTAATCCTTTTTAAGTCCCCCTTTGTCTGTTTCCTGCTGCTGCCTTGTTTCCTGGCACCTCTCTTCCCACAGGGAGCAAATGGGCGAGTCAGCCCTGGCCTGCTGGGTGAGCTGTTTATATAATTTCCTGGCTGATGTATGAGTGTCTGCATCTGGGTTTCTGACAATGGCATCCATCACTGGCTATTCCGTTGGGAAGCGGGTGCTTCACAAGTAGAATTACACTCACACTCCAGCATTTGTAAGACTCTATTCCTCTGTGAATCAAGATTCCCTCAGGCTTGGAATGGGAGTCAGGTAACAATATTCATTGAGTGGAGAGCAATGTATTAGGCTCCACAAAAAGAAATCATCATTCTTCATGTTGCCAGCAGGGAGGGAGTTGTAGCACAAAGAAAAAGCACACAGCAACATGAAGCACACACACACCAACACAACCAAGCGACTTAGACCTTGCCCTCAAACTGAAAGGATTTCAAAGACTCAAGACAGTAAGCCCTTAGTTGTCTGACTGACCAAAAAGAAATTTTAAATTAACCACTTAGAAGAAGGTGTGAATAGAAGTCACTGTAAACACAGGCAAACCTTTCTGCCTCCTCCCACATAGCTGAGTCTCAGTGGCATTTACTAAGAGAAATCCCATCTGGTCACTAAGGATGACCAGATCCATCCTACCCCAGCTGGATGTTCTTGAGCATGGTACAAAGTTTTCGGTTAGCTCTACTGAGGAAGAACGGGGAATTGGTCTGAAAGCAAAACTGGAAAAGTGGTAGGTGGAAGGCTTTTGAGTTGGGCAGGCCGGTGGACTGACGTGGAGTTTATGACTGGGAGCTTTATTTGGCTAAAGGGTATGGGAGTCTTTGGAAACAAGCTCAGTCACAACGACTTTCTGTAGACATGACTGACCTCAGGATAAGTGACATGAATGGTGTTGCTTTTAAGGAGGAAGGGATCCTTGATAGTTTTGATGTGAATAGACAGGCCTGGGAAGCAGCTGAGCTAGTTGCTGGGGGAAGCAGCAGGGGCATGCCTAAGATGCCTGAAGAATAAGGATTTGGTCCAGTTTGCAAAGTGAGAGACAAGAAGGTCAGACAAGCAAGGTGCCCCAAGCTTTTCAGCTGGGAGAACTAGGAATCTGGGAGAGGGGACGAGACACCTCTCTGATTCTCCATATAGGGAAGACAGTGGGATTCTCCATATAGGGAAGACATAAGTGATGTGCTTATTTTCAGTACAGGAGGAGCATCACACAGCAGGTGCATTAGGGCAAGCAGGAACAGAAGACTGGTGACGGGCTGGACCTGTCAGTGCTCAGCTTGGAAGCATCTGGAGATGGCGGCCCATGACTCTGATTGCCCAGCAACGCTCCCAGGGAGTTTCCCATCTTAGGCACCTTCCTTGGAGGCTCCAACACAGAGAGGAATGCTGACTCTGGAGGCAGGAAGGAAGGGAAGGGGGGACAAAGAGGTGGACCAAAGTCAGAAAGAGTATGGAAAAGGGAAAGGAGCCAAACAGATGGATTTTCCTTGAACATGTATCAAAATCTTTTCTAAGTACCTGTCTGGGCAGCAGCAGGGCCCCTGGGAACACCAAGCTCATCAGAGGCCCCTAACGCCAGGCTCTGGGCTAGTTTGCTTCGCACATATAGAAGCCCCATAATAAAGGTGCACTGTCAGCCCTTGCACCTGTAGGAAGGGTGCCTACGCTGCCCATCATCACCCAGTGAAATGGGTTTGTTTGAGGAATAATCTAGAACCTACTTAGTCACCAAGTTCAATGTCTTTTCATGTCACAGACTTGTCCCCCTCACCTGGTAGACTCCGCTTTCTAAGACTTCTAGAGCCCCACATTTTCTGTAAATAGGAGTTGATTCTTCACTAAGCTTAACCTACCTGTGTCTTTCTCTGTGAATTAAATGCTGCACCCAAGAGGTTAAATTTTTGTTTGTGTTTGAGCTAATAAAGATGGGAGAGGGGAGCACTGAAATTTGTCTTCTGACACCTGCAGTTCTGTCTTCACAACTATCTCATGAAAGAAGTATTTGCGTCCCTCAGAGGTCACCAACACACTGGCTAGAACATCACACTCCATAGCACCTTTACCACAGGGCATCTGTCTTGATGCCCGGGGGAGGGGTGGGAGGAACTGATTAAACTAATGATGTTGGTCTTTATAGGACTCTGCTTTTGCATTCAACCCCAAAGATAGTCTCTGGTAAACAGCATCACAACCCACAGCAGGGGTGCAATAGGGTGGGGCAGCTGGAGAAGAGAGGGAAGCAATCCTCCACCAGCCTCTCTGGGTCAGTTTTTCCTCATCAAGCAAGATACAGCAAAGATCATGAGAGACTTAAGAGCCCTTCATTTTAAACCAAAGAATGGGCTTGTAGAAATGCGCCTTGAAAGAGTAATCACGCATAATGAGAAGCCTGGGCCTTTTGTTGAGATGGTTTTCTGCTCCTCTTGCCTCCAGGAATGATTTTCTTTCTCATTTCTTATCACAAAGCCTCAGAATAAATTCTCATTGTTGTTGGAAGAGAAAGTCCCCATCTTTCTAATGCCCTGCAGAAAGCTGCCTCTGTGGGATATTAGTGTCGTATCTAGCTGGAGAAAGCCTTCCAGACATCACACTCCAGCAACTGTGAGACTAAAGACCTGAGGCTCCCAAAGCCTTCTGCAGTCCTGCCCTTCGTGGCCGCTTAGTAAGCCCCTAGAGGAGTGGGCTCAAAGCTCACCTGAAGGACAAGGGTGACTGACAGGGTCTGCCTGAATGTCCTCCACCCACTTCCAGCACCAGGGGGACAGCTCTGGGTGCCAGCACCTGCAGCCAGCATACGCTGGGTCAGACCTACGTGTGCACAGGACTCAGGCTCCAGGCTGTGCCGGTGGCCTCCTTTCTGAAAACAAAAGGTCAGTACTTAACCTCACAGAAGTAAAGGCAAACCAGGTAGGTCCCTAAAATGATCAAAACACTGGGACACAGAGGACTTTAGTGTTTTTGAGGTACAAACAGAGCAACCCAAAATGGTAGTAATGTGTCTCTCTCTAAGGCCAAGAAGAACGAGCCCCCTCTGCTGTCTCAGCAGTACTGGCCCCATCTGCACCCTGCCGGTCGCCCCTTCCCCTTAGCTTACTCTCTAGTTCCACAGCCTCCCTCTGCCAGCCACTTCCCCAAGACGAAGTCCAGGGAAATCCGCTCTTCTGAGACAGAGTGAGAGTTCAATTTTAGAATCGCTTGTGCTCTTTTCTCGGGCTCTATCCATTGAAAAGAAGATAATGAGAAGTATTTCAAACAGAGGCAATGCTAACATGAATTAGCCTATATAAGGCTCAAACAATTAGAACATTTAGAGTGAAGGAACCGCTGACCCTTGTCCCTTTATGGGATGCCTTCTTCTCATCAGCGTTTAGACCCTCTTGTCACCAGGATGGCTAGAGAAGGAACCTCCACACCCACCCAGATAAACAGATTAGAACAGGCTTAGACTCAGCTCTGCTGAATTTCAAAGCCTCCTCTGAGGACACCATTAACATGACGACAGCAACCCTTTCCTCAACTCCACGATGCCAACCACTCGCTTTCTTAACACCCATTGCGTGGCCCACAGAGAACTCACTTGCCTGCCTGGACTGCCATTGATCTCAGGTTTGAAGTAGCTGAGAAGCAGCCCCAACCGATGGTGAGGAGACGGGTGCTGAGGAGCGCAGTGGCCCGCCTCTGTAGTCCATGCTCCCGTGGCCCTCAGTGGCCTTCCTGGTCTGCTTCTCCAGGTTTCTGTGTAGCACAGTCTAAGAACCATTTCCACCACCCTGCCCCAGCCTTCTGCGGTGATGCCTTTCTGCATCCTGGGAGGTGAGAGGCAGAGCTGTGTCCCTCCCTCCAGCATCAGGTTTGGGCTCTGCACCTGCCCACACTGAACAGTAAATGGTATATCACCCAGGGGTGATACTACATGCAAATACCTGGAAATTGTGCACGGAAACATGAAAATAAACCAACCACATTGGCACCACTTTCTTCCAAATTCCAGAGCAGCCTCTGTGAGAGCATTTGGGAGGAGCTGAGAAGTTTCCATTTGACTGGCTCATTAATTCCTCCCATGGTCCTGTGAGCTAGCAGTAGAAAAAGAGTCTTTCTGACAAGCCATGTCAGGAACATTACTCCTCTAATTATTATTCAGGAAAATACCTAGGTCCAAGTTGTAAATGTTATGTAATAAATTATACTTTGGGAAGAAATAGAGAGACGACTTGGTTGTATTCCTCTGGAAGCTAGAGGAATGAGTGCAGGAGTCCTTGGGGGAAGGCTGTCCCCCCCGCCCCCACCCCCGTGTGGGGATTCTCAGAGGTGTTCGCTTTGCATCCAGAGCACACATTAGACTGCAGCTTATGCAAACCTGGTGACTGCAGGGAGTTTGAATCCATGAGGTAGTTTCTGTTTTTAGGTAATATTCTGTAAGAAATAAAATATGACTACTTTAACTTTCTGCTGGGGGAGAGGGGCAAAATAGTTTTCCACATCACACCTGGAGCTGAGTCTGAGCACTTGGACATGAAAACTAACACACGCTGGAGCCTTTATGTTCACAATGTTGTCTTCCTGTCCTCCCCGCAACAAGCTGTTCAAAGTAGAAATTTTATAATTCAGGTTAGATGTCACTGATTATTGGTTCAGGAAACTGATCAAAGTAAATAAACTCCACAGTCTTGATGGCTAGCATGACCAAGGTTCTTGTTGATAAATCAAGGTTCGGAGGGTTGTGGGGAGAAAGGGGCAGTAGTTGTGCTCCATACAGCCACTGGGATCTAGACTGATGCGGACCCACCGCCATCTTTGGAACTTTCCTTCAAGGCCCCTGTGGGTACCAGTGAGTGGTTGACAAACAAGGTCAGAGAGCATGTAGGATCAAGTTAGAATAGTTAGGGGCCTGACCTGTAACCAGCAATAAAGTCCCTCCACTCAGGTCCACTGACACATCTAGAAAATAAAGTCCCTGCCTTGGAAGCCACTTTCTAACGTCTGCCTCGTGGAAATGAAGTACAAACTGCTGAAGGGTACTGTGAGACTGGAGAAGGCATCAGTGGCATGAGCTCACACCACTGGTTTGCTGTCAAGTGGCTGTTACTGTTTCTATGGAGACAGCAAAATCTACAGGGCCTGTTTCCCAGTCCATAGTGACCTAAATGAGCTCTCTTCTGCACCCACCTACTCAAGTCTTGACACTCCTAGTTCTTAGCTCTTTTTTGTTCGGTTGGTTGTTTCGTTGGTTGGTTTTCTGAGACAGGGTTTCTCTGTGTAGCCCTGGCTGTCCTGGACTCACTTTGTACAGCAGGCTGGCCTCAAACTCACAGAGATTCACCTGCCTCTGCCTCCCTGAGTGCTGGGATTACAGGCCTGCTCATTCTTATCAGAGACAACCTGCATTGTCCCATGCTAGGCCGGTATAGAACATTATTAGTACTGGATGCTGTGCCCTCTACTGGACATGTCAAAAACGTAATTTGTAAATCCAAATGCTATGTGACTTTTCCTGGAAAGAAGTGAACAAAGTCTATTCAGCCAAGACAGGGCATCAACAACAGACGGAAGAAACGATTCCCTCAAAGTCTAGCTTAATGAGCCAACAAATTCACTGGGGGAGGGGGGCATCCAGGAGCTGCTGACGGGCAGTTGTACCATAGAGAGCCCGACCCAGCAGAGATGACAAGCCATGAAGAGCCACGTCCCTGACATCGCTGACGTCTCCTCTCTCTGGCATTCATAATCTTGAGGAGGAACCATGGGAACCCTATAAGCTACTGAGTTTCCACGGCTCTCACATGCTTGGGCCCTAGAAGCCCCTCTTCCCACCAAAAGAGGACAGTTCAGAGAAATGAACAACACAGCAAACTGCAAGGCGGGCAAATGGGTTTCTGGAGGACAGAAGCCTGAATCCTACCCACAGACCATGGCAGCTCTGCCCGACTGATATTGACCACTTCAGGAGTTGTCCAGACCCTCTGGCCCTCAGAGACCTCACCTATAAAATGAGGACTCTGGGTTAGATGCTCAGGCACGCATGAGTCTGGATCTCCAGCCAGGAGTGGCCTGTAACCCCAATGCTAGGGGGCCAGGCAGAGAGAGGAGGTGCTCTGAACTTCACTGGCCTGACCAAAAAGCAGCAAACTCCACTTTGAGGAAAGACCCTATCTCAGGAGAGTTAAGACAAAGTGACAAAGAAGCACAAACAGCACCCTCTTCTGGCCTCTGCACATGTGCTCATGGGCAGCTGTTACACACACACAAACACACACACACACATACACACAAATTGCAATGTATGATGATCAAATACTCTGGAAGATAAAAATAGATTAGACTGAATTACATCAAAACTGCTGTTTCAAATGACACCATTAGGACAGTGCTAGAGCTGGGGGAATGTGTAAGCACAGGAACCTGAGCCCATGTAAGATCCAGGGGAGGTGGCCTGTGCTGGATTCTGAGTGGTAGATGTCTATGGCTTGCTAGCCAGTTAGTCAAGCCCATCGTGGGCTCCACACAGTGAAAGATCCTGCCTCAAAGAGGGTGGATGACACTGAACACACACACACACACACACACACACACCCGTGCGGGCGCACACAAAACTGAAGACAGACAATATAATGGAAAAATTTAAATATATATCTGACTTAAAACATACCTAGAACAAAATTTTCTTACACTCTAATAATAAAGACAATTTAAAAGGATAAAAATAGATAATAAAGGGGCAAAAGATATGAATAGATATTTCTTTGAAAGCAAAAGAAAAATTAAAAAGTTACACAAATGAAGAGAGAAGTAAATGAAGAGATGGTGAGCACCATTCTTCAGTCATTGGTGAGAAGCTAGTACTAACGCCACGTACCATGAACTAGAATGGTTATGAATTGTTAATCAGTAACAGTTTATTCAGGCTACAAACTGAAACAAGAGGAAAAGGCGGACTGAGCCCAGCGGGGTAGCGCTGGTGGCCGGCGGGCCTCCAGGAGAGGATGCCCACGCTGCAGCAGCGCTGTGTGGTGGAGGAGGGTGGGTGCTCAAGGCACAGGGGTGACGCTCCGTTTGGTCGTACCACAGGTAGCAGGAGCGACGAAGGCACGCACTCTTGGCTTCTGCCTTCCCGGTGGGAAGCATTAATTCTCACTCTACTGCATCTCCATCCTTGCTTAGCTGGATGCAAATTTCCCCAGGGGCACCAAAGTACCCAGTGAGGACTCAGGGGTAGGCACCCAGCCCATTCTGCGGATGGCACTGGTCCCCTTCAAGCTTTTCACCACTCCAAATACAAGTCTAAATAGGTTGCAATGTGTACGCAGCCCTCAGTAGGATTGGGAACCCCTGTAACTCAGGAGCCAAGGCACACAGGAGGCAGCTGGGCTCTTCCGCGTGGGTCCTCTCCCTCGGAGGACCCACAAAAGGGCAGCTTTCACCCACAACCAGATTCAGCAAAAAGACTAGGCTGGTTCTGGTTCTATCTGGCCCCTCTTCAGTAAGTTGGTTCTCTCTGGGGCCTCAGTTGCCCCTGCTGTAAGTTTGTGGGAAATCGCTTTAGCTAAATCAAGCAAAAGCTCCTCTGGAAGAAATGTCAGCGGCAAGCAACAGGCAAGCCCTGTAGTAGTAGGAGCCCTATTTATGCCGGGAGAACTTGGCACCACACGCCAGCACCCGCAGCTTGTCAGGCCAGTGATCAGGAAGAGCAGTGGCCTGTAGGGCAAGGGCAATGCCAAGCAAGAGCAATGCCGGGGCGGGGCTCGAACCCACACAGCAGGCCTGGGTCATGTGGCTGGGTCACGTGGTCCCACCCGGAAGGGCGCCTGGGCTGGCTACTTGCTGGGCGGTGCGAGCGGCGGATCTGGTATGTGGGCAAGGTGGGTGTCCGAGCGCCGCCCTGGGTCGCCCCTCCGTGGGCACCTCCGCCCAGCCCTCCCAGCTTGGAGAGGCCCGGGGTCCCCGGGAACCGGCCTAAGTCTCACACTGTTTTGGAGCGGGCACCACAAGCTCGGCCAATCCCCGGGCCACCGTAAAATTCGGGGAGTGGGGGAGGGAACGTGAGGATTTGAGGGTGCCGTTGCTGGAATGCTAAGCAGCCTTTGGGCGGAGCCACGCCGTGACGCGGTGCCGAGTGGCGGGGAGAGACTCCCTGCTGGGCCAGCTGCTCCTGCTGAAGCATCACAGGCCCCCCACCTCACCTCCCAGCTCCCTACCACTCAGCCGCCCACTGAGCTGTGGTGGGCGGGCAGAGGCCACGGGGGCAGCTCTCTGGGGACTGTGAGAGAGCAGGGGATTCCCTCAGGTTGGTCCTTCTCCTCAGAGTTCCCTCTTTTTAGAGCAAGATATAAGGAGAACAAAAGTCAGAAAATGAGGTTAGCAACCTTTCAAGATAATCGCCGAACTCGTAAAACCTGATACCCACCAAGAGGCATGCCGGTGTTTCCGGGAAGTTGACATCAAGGACAAGCCTGAGGGTGATGCAGCCAGGCTCAGGGTTTCACTGCAAAAGATTGTGAACCCCCCCAGAGCAAACCTTCCTCCGCTTTCAGTTCTTCTTGCCTTTTATCAAAATGGGAGGATTCCGGACTCAGTTTATTTCTCCTGTTATTTGAAACTGAGAAATAAGAACGACACTCACCCACCGTTCTTGTCCATAAGCTGAGACTACCTTACAACCTGGCTTGTGGCTCCCTGGAACCCGGTAGCAGGGTGCAGCAGGGTTCTGTTCCCTGGTCTCCCAGTGAGAGTTTGGGGGTCAGAGTTGATTGTGACTTAGGAAAGCCCAAGCCAAAACTGAACCCTGATGCCGTTTTTTTGTTAATCTGTGGCTGTTCTCAGCATCGTCCTAGGATACCTTCTCTTTTCAGTGGGATTACTTCCTACCAGCCTGGGATGTGCTGTGTGGTAACCCACTGCTGTAAGCAACCTGGGCTGCTCAGGGTGGGTTTGCTGACCACACCTTGTGTCTCAGTGTAGAATGAGAACTACTGTAGTAGAGGAGGTAGGAACTAGTGTGTCATCCATACTTGTTCCACTTAAAGGGCTCCCGGGCTCACAGTCCCTAACGTGAGGGAACCTGTGACGTTACATCCCTTCTCCAGGTAGTGCACTCTCAGGAGCAGGCAGCAGAGGAGAAGCGAGTCTCTGCATGCTTCTATGCTCTCTCTGCCTTAAGCATTTGCAGGACGGAGGATGCTGGGCCTTTGTTCCCTGAACTGGTCAGAGTCTAGCTCCTTGGAAGCATTGCTGTGTGCCTTGCCAAGGTAAATGATGGTTTCCTCCTGGGTTGGCGGAGGTGGGCAGCACCCACTTTGGGCTGTGAAAAGCAGAACGATGGTGAATTGAACCGCTGTGGGCTCTGTACACCTTCTCTTCCCCAGCCCTGCGCCTCATGTCACCCCTTCATTAGGGTGCAACAAGAGAAGCCCAGAATGGCTCTCACGGTGGTGGCTGGCCCTTGGCAGAGGCTCAGTGAATGTCTGAGGGGCTGAGGTGCTTCTCGTTACTCAAGCTGAACTCACCTTTGCCCTTGCTTTCCCCTGGAAGATGAGGTGCGTGTTGGTGGCCACTGAGGGCGCAGAGGTCCTCTTTTACTGGACGGATGAGGAGTTTGAGAAGAACCTCCAGCTGAAGTTCAGGCATGAGGAAGAGGAGGTAAGTACGAGCAGGGAGCTGTCTCAGGAGGGGTTGGTAGAGGAACCACAAAGCTATCCTGGCCAGGAGGCCGGAGAGCCTCTTCTCGGGCAGCAGGAGCGCTCAGCAGGGCCTGTGCAGCAGTAGGTAGCCTTTGATGTTCTGAGTGCTGTGATTTCACACCTCACCAGTGCTGTCTGGGCCAATGAGGGTGAACAGGAGGTAAATTTTAGCCTCACAACAGGGAAACTTGATCTTAGGTTCTCTACCCCAAATCTTGGCATACACATAACGCACTAATTTTTAACAGCTCTGTTAAGATACATGAGACTAGCCATTGCCTGTTCACATTTAAAGCATATCATTTGATGTGTCTATATCTGTGATTCGGTCACAATCAGTGAACTAACTGTCTGCCACCCCAAAATCTGTGCCCCCTCTTTTGCTTCCTTTGCTCCTTAAGAATCAGTGAGCTGTTTGCTGTGCCGGTGTCCATGATTTGTAGACTTATCTAGAAGAATCATATACAGTGTGTGTGGGTTTCGTTTTGTGTTGTGATTGGTTTGGTCTGGCACTTTTCACTCCGCATGATTCTTTGTTGTGTCTTCCTCCATCTGTGTAGCATTCCACCTTATCTAGAGGCCACAATTTGTTTCTTCATCTCCCTCTTGGTGGGAATTTAGCTTGTTTCCAGGTTTTGATTACTATAGATGTGTTATCTGTGAGTGTACATCTTTGTAGGGTTTGGATTCTCTGGGTGTTTTGCCTTCATATATTGTTAATCCTTAGATTTGCCAGAGAAAAACCAATTTTACCATTTTGAGCCAAATTTGAAGCAAGCTTTAAATAAATGCTGACAAGGTTGGGCTTCTGTCAGAACATTCCCAGCTGAGTGTCCCCAAGATACATGCTGCTTATAAGGAGGAACTCATACACAGCCATATTTTTCCTTGTGGTGTTATTTTCCAAGAACTACAACTTCCAGCATTCCAGGGAGTTACCTGGCCCTTTGGTGGGTGGGGCATGTAGTGCCCACTGAGGCCAGAAGGGGGCATCAGATTACCTAAAATTGGAGTTGTAGATGATTATGCGTTGTCTGGGAATAGAACCCAGATCCTCCGAGAGAACAGCAAATGTTCTTAACTGCTGACCCATCCCTCCAGACGCTATACTTAAGAAGAGGTACCTACCATTTTACATCCCACTAGCCGCTTTCCAGGCCCTCTCACCTATACTTACTATTCATTCTTTTTAATTTTAGCCAGTTTAATAGATGTCAGCTAGAATCTCATGTTTTATTTTTCATCCTTCAGTGACTAATGAATCTGGGTATCTTTCATGTGCTACTTTGCCACATCGTTTCACATATTTGATTAGTTTTCTTAAGTTGTTCATATTGAATTTTCAATTTTTTCTTGCTTAGCTTGGACATGTCTTTTGCAAATGTTTCCTCCCAGACTTGTCTGCTCATGCTCTTTAAAAGTGCCCCCAAAGAACATGCATGTTTGGTTCTGACAACGTGGTTTTCCATTTTTGCAATTGGGGGATCGTGCTTTTGGTGACATATCTAAGAAACCTTTGCCTAACCTAAAACTGCAAAGAATTTTCCCCTTATCTTCTTCTGGAATTAGTATAGTTTGGTGTTTGTTTTGGTTTGGGAATTTTGTTGTTTCTGTTGTGGTTTAATCTTATTTATTTGTGTGCATGCATGCTCGTGGGTGCACATGCCAGAGCCCATGTTTGGTGATCGAATGATAACTTGGAAGAGTCACTCTTTTTTTTTTCCTCTACTATTTTGGGAATCAAACTCAGGTTTTCGGGCTTGACTGCAAACATCTTTCTCTACTGAGCCACCTCCAGCTCCTTGTTTAGACAAGACCTCACTAGATAGCACAGGCCAGCCTCTAACTTGCAATCCTCCTGCCTCTACCTCCCAAGTACTGGGATTACAAGAACACACCTCCAGGCCAGATTTAGCTTTTGGTTTCTTATTATAGCTAATGACCCCTCTTTTGGGCTTAAATGTTGTATAAAGTATGGCTGGAAGCTATTCTGTGTATGGACTCAGAAATTCTGTGATTTAATTCCCATTCTGCATTTCACAGCAGTCATTTTGGCTTGCAGTTTTCCAGGGTTAGTTTTGGGTTAAACTTTTTATTAGAGTTGCAATGATTGAACATTCCTGCATTTCCTGACAGCACAATCTAGCTGCTCCCCAGAGCCAGTGCCTGGCTGCTCTTACTCCCTCCGCTGGCCACATCCCTGTCACCATCAGCTCACTGATGCCCTTGTTCGCTGTTAAGAGAAAACAAGACTTAGGAGATCATGGACTTTTGGCTCTTTTGTTTTTGTTTTTAAAAGCCAGTACATCTAATCTTTAAGAATTTATCAGATCTTGGCACAGTGGCGTACATCTATAATCCCAGCACTCAGGGAGGCAGAGGCAGGTGGATCTCTGTGAGTTCAAGGCCACTTTGGTCTACAAAGTGAGTCCAGGACAGCCAGGGCTACACAGAGAAACCCTGTCTCCAAAAATAAAAATAAAAAGAGAGAGAGAATTTTAAGAAATATTTCAGTTCTTTTGCCTAATTAAAACCTGAAGCAGGAATAAAATGCTGTGTTTTCAGTTTCTAAATAGCTAGTATAAAGGAATGAAACCAAAATGACTTGATATAATGAAATGAAAAAAATCAAGAAATAAAATTGTAAACGTGGTATCATGTAAAAGGCAAGGCCCGAATCAAGTCTGTTAAAGAGCTAATAGTATTGGGTGTTGGAATTAGGAGTTTTAAAAAACTACCCTACATTCTCAGATTCCCAACAATACTTCCCATTATTTTGCAGAAACTAAGTGCGGCACATGGACAAACAGAACTGGAGGGCTTCATTCTCAATAGAAAAAGTGACTGCCTAGAGAGTGAGTTACTATACTCAAGCCAGATTTTTTTTAATGACTTTCTATATAAATGTGACAGTTAAAGAAAACAATAGAATATGAATAAATCCCAGCCATTTGCTCCTGCCTATGTTAGGGGATAGTTGTTTCGCAGATACTGAGAGCCTGAAGTTTGTTGGCCTCTGGGAGTACTGCAGCACATAGAGCAATGTGGTGCCTGCTCTCGGGGAATGTAGGGTCCAGGGAGGCACCATGAGTGAACCCCATGAGTTCAGGCTGATCTCCTCCAGCAGACAGCATTGAGTGGGCTGTGAAACGTGAGTGGCTGGGGTGGGTGGCCTGAGGGCGCCATTAAAGAGGCTATGCGGCAGACCTCAGGGTGAGAGCTAGACCCGGCTTCCTGAACTGTGGGAAGGTTGACAGGGAAGCTGCCTGGTCCTGCTCTGTGCCACTGCTCAGTGCCCCTGGCCAGCCTCTTGGTTCTGTTCTCAAGGTGAGGGGTTTCTCAGTTCCTTGGGCATTTCAGCACTCTTCCTGGTGAGGAGCTGGCTTCCTGGAGTCAAATTTGAGTGGCCTGCAATCAGCAAGATCAGTTGTTTCCTCTTCTTGTCATTCTGGCATTGAGGGTGGAAAGGAAATCTTTGCTCAGCTTCCTCCAGTGTTTGTGTGCCCATATTCTCATATCTGCTGCTCCCTTCTGCTGCTGGGGAAGGGAGGAGGATCAGTGGGGATGATGAAGAATTTGGGGAAGGGAGAAGAAGTAGTGGGGATAATGCAGAAGAGTCTTAGGGAAGGGGGGAGGAGCAGTAGGGATAAAGAAGAGTATTAGGGAAGGGAGGAGGAGCAGTAGGGATGAAGAAGAGTATTAGGGAAGGGAGGAGGAGCAGTAGGGATGTTGAGTTTGGGGAAGGGAAGAGGAACAGTAGGGATGATGAAGAGTATTAGCGAAGGGGGAGGAGCAGAGGGGATGATGAGTAGTATTAGGGAAGAGAGAAGGGGCAGTGGGATGAGGAAGAGTATTAGGGAATGGAGGAGGAGCGGAGGGGGTGGTGGAGAAGAGTATGTCAAAGTAAATACATTCTTCTCAGGGGACAGAGAAAGGACAGAAACAGGAGAGAGAGGCAGAGGATGAGGAAGACCACTCATAACTTCTTTATCCAGAAGTAATGTCTTGAATAGTGCTGGGTTTCCTCCTGATTTTGTGGTTGTTGTGTGTATTTTAAAATATAAAGCACTCACACTTCTTTAGCTGTGTCAGAGGAATTTCCCCTGTCATTGAAACAGTAATATTTTAAGTAGCTATACAGATTCTTAATCACTTAGCTAAGGACTTGATGAACTTTCCCGCTGCAACCTCTTTTTACCACAGAAATTTTCACATGGCCCCCGGCGTAAAGGTGTAAAATACTGTGAGATCAGACACTTACTGATTTTGAAAATTTTTTCAACAATTCATTTGGATACATATAAATATTACTAATGAAATAGCATTAAACACTAATGACATGGGAATGCTTGTTTATTTTTACAAAAGAATAAAATCCGAGGCTGGAGAGATGGCGCAGTGTTAAGAGCGTGTACTACTCTCTTAGAGATCTGAGCTCAGTTCCCCGTGTCCACTGTGGGCAGATCACGTGCACTTATAATTCCAGATCCAGGGTATCTGGTGACCTTTTAACCTCTGCAGACGCCCGCATGTGTGCTGGTGCACACATTTTCATGCACTTGTGCTTTTGTGGGCACACACACACATACACACACTAGCATGCACAGAGTTTAAAATAAAAGAAACCCTTTTGAAGAAAACTAATTAAACTTTGGATATAGAGCATCTTCAAGATTTCTGGGCTGGTTGATACTTTGATTTTATAATTATCAGTGCTAAGAACACCACTTCGCCTAAACATTAGCACAATATACTAAAAGTATGTTTACTTTGGTTTCTTAAAGTTTTGATAATTCTGCCCTAATCCCAAATCAAAATTCAGTCAGTTATGTTTTATGGAATTAAAGCCAGTCACTCAAATATCTGTTTTTAAAATTAAATATTGTAATACAATACAGTCTGCGATACACTGATTTATTACTTACACACAGAAGAATGACAGTAAGAAAAACAAATAGTCTTTGTTTTGCCGTAAGTGAAGCACTGCGTTTTTAAAAAAGCAGAAAACTGTGGATGGTGGTGGCACATGCTGTGACTGCTAGCATTGGGGGCAGAAACAAGGGTATCTCTTGGTTCAGGGGCAGCCTAGGCTATAGTGTGAGTTCCAGGACAGCCAGGGCTGCACAGAGAAACCCTGCCTCAGGAAACAAAACAAGCAAAGGAAAGAAACAGAAAACCGGTGTGGACAGTGGAAAACCTGAAATCCGTGAAATACGATAGTCTCAAATCTGAGCTGGGTGTCTAAAGGCGTGTTCACTGGTGGCGTGTGGCATGATCGGATGAGAACTGCAGACAGCTCGCTGGCGTGGCGGGACCAAGGCTCCCTTTGATCCTTGATGCCTTTTTTAGTTTGAATTAATTTTGATGGTTGTACATTCAGAACCTTGTTACTGTTGCCGATTATTCTGCAGCCCCTTCATCTGCTGAGTGGAATGTGTGCTGTTGTGACCTACAGTTCAAGAAGCTAAGGTTTAGATGTACTACTTATTTAGCTGCTTTCCTAGGCTTGGACATTTCTATTTTTTCCAGTTGTTTGAAATGCACGTTGCTATTGTGAACACGCTGTGCACACATATTCATTTTCTTGGGATAAATTCACTGAAGTAGTCAATGTCCACAAATGGCACAGACTTCGATATGTGTAAATTCTTCTTTGCAATCATAGAGTTCTCAATTAAATGCTGCAAGCATTCTGTGGGGGAAATGTGGCTTAGTTCCTTGCAGGTCTGTCCAACCCTCTGACATTGTGACAAGACAGTATCTGCAAAGTTCATGCTTGAAAAGCGTGGAATCGAATTACAAAAAGAAAAAAAAAATTCATCCAAACTACCCAAGTTTGTGGCTTTGTGTCGGGCTGCAGTTGTATGTAGCTTCTCTTCTGGAGCATGGGCCTGTGGGCTGCGCTCAGATGGACCCCTTGAATGTGTTCGTCCAGATTTGGACCATGAGCCACAGCACTGGTCTCAGCCCACCCTGCTGGGCAGCCCCCCCTCCTGCTTCCCCGTCAGGACTGTGGTGGCCCCTCTGGCAGGCGTGACACTGCTGGGTCTCTGTCCGTTTGTCTTCGGTATCTGACACACTTTCTGACACATCCAGGCTAGGAATGGGCCCCACCTTGAGGCATTATATCAGGAGTGTACAAATGCCAGGCGCATGCTGGGTAGGCAGGGCTGTGCCTTCCTCTCCCACAGCACAGAGCTGTGTCTTCCTCTCCCACAGCACAGGGCTGTGTCTTCCTCTCCCACAGCACAGGGCTGTGCCTTCCTCTCCCACAGCACAGGGCTGTGCCTTCCTCTCCCACAGCACAGGGCTGTGCCTTCCTCTCCCACAGCACAGGGCTGTGCCTTCCTCTCCCACAGCTCCCAGCGCTGGAGGACCAGCTCAGCACTCTGCTGGCCCCACTCATCATCTCCTCCATGACAATGCTGGAGAAGCTCTCAGACACCTACACCTGCTTCTCAACAGAAGATGGCAACCATCTGTACGTCCTGCATCTGGTAGGTGCATGGCCCTGCAGCCCTCCATGTGCCCACAGTCCACTGCTGTCCGGTCCGGTCCTCCACATCCCTCTTTCTTACCTTGGACTGCAGAGCTCTCTGGAAGACAGAGACTATACTCATTAGAATGCTCTGGGTCTCACCCCCCCACCCCCGTACTTACTCCCTGAAACTTGGAAAGCAAAGTTTGTCCCCAGGTGACCTGCTGACACTGTGTGACCTCCTACAGTTTGGAGAGTGCCTGTTCATCGCCATCAATGGAGACCACAGTGAGAGCGAGGGGGACCTCCGGCGGAAGCTGTGTGTGCTCAAGTACCTGTTCGAGGTGCACTTCGGCCTGGTGACCGTGGATGCCCAGCTCATTCGGAAGGAGTGAGTCACCCACCCTGCTGGACTAGGCCATAAAAGCAGAGCAGAAGAGCCTTGGAGACCATCTGCTCTGAGTTCACTTTGCAGGAAACTGGGCAGGGAACTTAGAAAACCTCCCCAGCGCCACCCAGCCGGTTGGCAGCAGCAGCCAGTGTTCCAGCCCTGGGCTTCTCTTCACCAGCATTCTGTCATTACAAGGGGCTGCAGCTCATCCCCTCCTCCCTGCTAACTCCTCAAAGGAGCTGTTTAAGCTCCCTACAGAAAAATATGCAGTCCCCACAACCTGGGTCTATCCTAAGAGCCTCAGTGGCTGGGAATGGCATCATACTTAACAGCATGGAGCAAGGAAGGCATGGAAAAGGCTGGGTCAGGCTGCGGACGCAAAGGAGTATGATTTAGAGTAGGACTGCCTGATTCGCCAACATGAGTGGGAAAGTCTCAGGGTTTGAAGTGTTTGAGTTTTGAAGGGATGTACACGCATGTTCCTTGCTGGGACACTTGCTGGATCCTCCAGCGTTGTTTTCATAGGTCACTTTAACCGTGGTGACTGTGGTGTTGATGACACAGGCTATTGCTACAGCCATAGGTGCCTGGAACACAGCCACAGGGGCAATGCCGGTTAGCACCGCTGAGGTGAGCCCTGGTTCTAGGCCAGGTTGTCTGTTTACAGAGCCCAGTGGTGATATGAGAAGCCAAAAAATGTAGGTGCCTTCTTGCCTTCTTCTGGCCAACTGTCCTTTCTTTCTTTCTTTCCTTCCTCCCTTCCTTCCTTTATTTATTTATTTCTTCACTGTTGGGATCAAATTCATGGCCTTACCCCTGCTAAGCAAGTACTCTACTGCTCAGCCACTCCCCAACCCCTGAGTGGCCTTATATGTCCATATGAGGAGCCCAAGAATGAAATAATTTCCTCCAGCCTGAGTCGTGGTTCCCTACCCATGCTGCAGACTCACAGCCTCTGTGCGGTGCTGGCCTGACCACCTAGGTGTCTGATGCTGACAGGGTCCTTGGATCAGGGATAGAAATGACCGGCATTTTCACTGACCCCTGCTCTCCCTTGCTCTCCCTGCCTCTTCCCCAGGCTTCGTCCCTCTGACCTGGAACAGCGTGCCCAGGTGTGGAAGCACTTTCAGAGACTGCTGGGCACCTACAGCCACCTGCGGGAACAGGAGCAGAGCTTTGCTGTGGAGGTGACTCGGGCCCAGGGGTGTCAGCCCCCAGGGCTGTCAGGGCCTAGGCAAGTCAGGTTCTGGAGGTGTCCAGCTGTAAGACCATGTTTTGACCATAATGGGCAAGAGCACAGGTGGACCTTGAAATGATCCCAGTTGTCCCAATATTCTTTCTCCCCGGGCAGCAGGCCAGGTTGGCTGGTGCGCCATCCCATGGTGAGCAAGTAGATTCTGGGTGAGAGGTTCAGGGCTGTATTTGGGGCTCACTGTAAATCACAGAACCTGTAAAAATGGCCTCTTCAGCCTCCCAGGGGGAAAAAAAAAAACTACATTGAGCTTAAACTAGAGTGTAAAGCAGCGAGCAGAGCAGAAACAGAAGGTGAGGCAGGTGGCCTTGGTTACTCTTCCTCAGACAAACACTGGGTCCCTCTGTGGGTCTAAGAGTTTGTCAGAGTGAGCAGGTGGGCCCATTAGTGTAGGGTAGTCCTTGCCTACCCAGAATCCTGTTCAGTGGAGCTAGGATAGGCACTGGAGAGTTTCAGCGGTAACAAGTGCCCACTGATACTGTGTGGCCCCATTATTCTGTGAAAACCACTAGATTGTAGGGTGTATGTCTGTCTTTGTATGTGTGTACCTCTGTGTGTTTGTGTGTATGTCTTTGATGTCTTTGGGTGTGTGCTTTATATGATATGCTTAGTTAAAAGATAATCCGATATTACAAGAAAATAAGGTCCCATAGTGAAAGTCAGGACATCAAGCAATCAGCTACCAAGGAGTTGGAATTACTAGATTAAAAAATACAAAGTAAAAATATGAAAAATAACACCACAAATATAAATAATGAAAGAGTCCAAAATGGCCACAGTAGATTTTAAAAAACTCTCACAGGCAGTGTAGACAAGAAAGCTGATTGGTGAAACAACTCAGGGTGGGCTAAATAAGCAAGTGTGACATGGCCAAAGAGAGTTCTTGATGAACTTAGAATGGATCTAAAAGCATTAATTCTCATGGCCCCACAAATTCACCCTGCCAGGAAATGTAGCTACTGTGTGCCAGAAGACAGGACAGACCATGATGCCTAAAGATGCCCCTGAGAGGAAACCAGACACCCATTCTAAATACACAGAGGAGTGACCTGGCGTCCTGTTCACCTCTCTGTCAAAATGCACAGTGGCTCAAAAGATGGGGTGGCCGGGTCTGTCTTGGGCACCAGGAAGGGCGCAGGACAAGACCTGCAGTTAAGATGAAATGTGGACCCCTCCCCAAGCCCACCAGGCCCTGGAGGCCCTGTCATTGACCACCTAGACCCACCTTCCTGACAGTGGGGACATGGTCCATCTGTAGTTTCAGGAACCTTGTGTGTTGTTCTGCATAACCTGGTGCTGGTAACTTCTGAGCATCGGAGATGCAGATGGCCCAGACTTGGCCCTGATGAGTGTGTAGCATAACCGAGCTTTGATAACGACACAACAGACCTGATTAATTACGCTTTTGTACTAAGCCCATTATATTATGTTGGTACTATTTTGTGAACAGTTTTCACCTCTTTTACATTTGTTTGCTGGGTGTGGGTGTGGGCGGGTGCACGGGTACCATCGCACACTAATGGAGGTCACATGACAGCTGGTAGGAGTCAGTCTCTCCTTCTACCCTGTGGCTCCCAGAGGCCAGGTCTGTGTTATCAGGCATGGCAACAGGCACATTTATCTCCTGAGGTCTTGTCAGTCCTGAGAAATGGTTCAGTTGTTCATATGGCTTGCCTTCCACTTCATTCGGGCAGCACTTCTCCAGACTGTACACCTCATGCCTTGTTCACTGTCTTTTGCTGTTTCCCTGCTGGCTCTGACAGGCCCCTTAGATACCGGTGTAAAGGCCATCTCCTCAGGAACATTCCTTTGAGCACTATTCTAGTAGGTCTCGGCTATTCCGCTCTAGTTCAGGAGCATGTCTTCCTGCTTGGCACATACTTCATCTGTTGCAGCTTTGTCACAGACAGGCTTGTCTTTGTCCATCTTAGTCTCCCAAACTCCCCATACCTGGCATCTGGCATCAGTTCCCTTGGGCTAAGGGCATGTACCCTCCAGCAAGGATGGCATGCTGACCTGCTTCCCTTCACTGCTGATCCCTGGCTAGGCAGTGGAGCGGCTAATTCACCCCCAGCTCTGCGAACTGAGCATTGAGACCCTAGAGCGACACGTGGTTCAGGCTGTGAACTCCAGCCCTGAGCGGGGCGGTGAAGAGGCCCTACACGCCTTCCTGCTTGTGCACTGCAAGCTGCTGGCTTTCTACTCCAGGTGAGCCCGAGGGCCTGACCTTAGCTAAAACCTTTCCTGACCCCATGTGCAATGAAACCCTTCTCTGGTCTCTGGAGTTGGTTGGGGATCTATTCCTGCTTCCTGGGGTCTTCCCAGTGATAACTTTTGTTTTATTTACAACTTTTGTTTTATTTAAAAGTTGGTAGGCTAATCTTCTCTGAATCTTGTATATCTCCAGCAATATTTAAGTTGCATGCTCACAGGCCACCCTGCCCTGTCTCTGCAGCCACGGTGCGAGCTCCCTGCGCCCTGCAGATCTCCTGGCCCTCATCCTTCTGGTTCAGGACCTCCAGCTTACCCAAGGCACCGAAGAGGAAGAGGATGCCGACAGCGACAGCCCTCAGGTCTTGGCAGCATGAGGAGAATGGGGGTGTTTGTCCTACTTCTCTAAAATGGAAGGAGAATTCTGGAACAGGTGGTCTAGAGGGTTGTGTAGATCTGGGGAGTTGGTCCTCATTTGAAACTTCCACTTAGCTGTGTGAGCTGAGCATACACACGTTTGGAGTTCCATATCAGTGTGTCGGGGATATTGTGGTGTCACTTACACGGGGATCTAAGAGCTGTCGCATAGAGCCTGACGTTGCCTGGCGTAGTATTAGTCTTGCCACATCATCATGTTATCAGTGGTGCCAGGTTGAACTGGCTCAGGTACCAGCATGTCAGAATCTCTAGGATTGCAGAACCCTGGACAGCCAGAGGGTCATGTCCCAAGGACAGTTCACAGGGCAGGATAGAGAGGAGGGCGGCTGTGAAGAGGTGGGAGGCGGGGTCGTGGGAGCAGCATCACCGACTATATCTCCCTGACCTTCTCACAGCCTTTCCCCCAGAGGAGACCTCTGAGCAGCCAAAACATCCCAGTCCAGCAGGCTAGGAACCAGAACACCTCCGGTTCCACCAGGAGTTTTGAGGAGATAGTAAGTGCTGGTCCTTCGAGGAAAGAGGGCAGCCCCTGCCCCCCCCCCCCACCCAGGTCTTGCCTCAGGCCAGGCCAGGCCTTTTCAACCTTCCCCAGGGGAACAGGCCTAGCTGAAGCAGTCGGGAGGAGCTCCCTGGCCTATGGCCCTCATCTAATGCGAGGTCTTCTTGTCCAGGACATAGACAGCATCTCCCTCCCTGAGGAGTACTTCACCCCGGCTCCTTCCCCAGGCCAGCAGAGTTCAGGTGAAGCCCGTGGAGTGGGTGGGTGACATCCTGGGCAGAGGCCAGTCTGGAGCCTAGAGAACGTGTCTTGGGGGTCACTGTGTCCTCGTTCCTTGTGAGGAGCTGAGCACAGTCATTCAGGCTGCGGTGACTCAACCCTGCCAGCAGCCCTCCCTATCAGCCACATTTGAATTCAGACACTGTTAGGATCATGCAAATGATCCCCAGAGGTCTGTGTGCTCTCTGCGCTGCTGCGTGTGTATGTTCCCCTGTGTAGTCATTATAGTCAATAACTGCATTAGTAAGTAAAATTAAGTAATAGTCCACTTCACTTCAAGCACATTTTAGAGTGTAAATACTCAGATACACTATTTTTTAATGTTGTTTTTCCAAGATCTGTGGTAAGTAGCAAAAACTTGCTATTAACACTATTAATGTTCAAATTTGCCGTTTGAACGCACAGCATTGCTTAGAGGAGCAGATAAGCCAAAACCCAGGCTGTCATCATCAACAGGAAAGAACCAAGACCTTAAGATTCAAAGGGGGGCCCTGTGGCTCAGCCGCCTGACAGAAGTCTGGCTTTGCAGAAGGGACACAGGGCTGTGTGGCTTCCCTAGACCAGTGGCTCTCTGCGCTGGCTGCTCTCCGCACAGCTGAGTCAGGCCTCAGTCCCGGGGTGAGGGGAGCCAGTGGTGTGCACTGAGCTGAACAGAGATTCTAGCCCCGCCTGTAGCTGAACTCCCCTGAGGATCCTCACAGACAGAACAAGCCAAGCTTGTTCAGAGATTGTGACATGATTAGGTTGAGCCTCGGTGGGACCACAGGGCTTTCCTGCAAAGGACCCTAAGTGATTTTCACATATGGCTCAAGTTGAACACCATTTTAGGTGTTCTTAGGAACCTTAGCTAGGTCTGGACTGGACTTCAGGGTACCTGGGAGACCTTGAGATTACAGACTGATTCATATGTTTGGGCTTTTTTTTTCTGGGGAGGGGAGAGGTTCATAGCCTTCTGCAGCTTTTCTAAATATCCCGTGACCCAGGGCATGATGGCAGGCTTTTCATGGCCTTGGCCTCCATGACATACCATTGAACAATTCTTTCCCTGTCCATCTCCATCCTCCCCTGCACCCTCTCCACTCTGGGTGGCTAGATTTGTATTCCTCAGAGCTGTGCATGACGTCCTGGCATGTATGGAACACCCAGCTTACAAATGGAACAAGTGTGTCCCTAGGTTTCAAGCACCTGATTTGCAAATGGATGACTGCAGCGAGTCATTTGTCAACTGGGAGTCTGCGCAGGCCACAGCATTATGTATGGCTCTAAAGCACACAAACCTAGCCACCCGGGGGGGGGGGGTGCTTATAAATGGGGCTTATTCGCAGTGAAGTGCAAGAAAGGATAATATTAAAAACAGGTAATATTTCAAATACACAGTGGCTTCAATAGGCTGGTGAGCTAGGAGGGAAATCAAGCTCAATCCCCAGCACACAATAGGTGCTCAGCAAGCTCGCTGTGTGAATAACTGAATGGGAAACCGCTGGCTCCCTAGGCAGGAGACCACAAAGGATTAGTGAGCAGAAACAAGGAGGGGGGGTGGGGGGAGAGAAGGGTCTGAGGAACATGTCCCACCCCTGGCCTGATGCCAGTAGAGGGCATAGTTCCCGGCAGGGAGCTCCTGTCCCTGCTGCTTTACCCTGGAAGTACAGAGCTCATCGAGCACCAGGCAGCTCTGAGGAAGCATATTTCTGGGGCTACAGCCACAGGAGAGTGACTTTGCTGCTGGGACTAAATGGCGTGAGCTTTCAGTGATACGGACTCCCTGAGCTGCAGGAGTGGGTGGGGCTGTGGGTCGTTTACACCCTTACAGTATTTCCACGGTTATGGTTCTGTTCTCACCTGTGGCAGGAAGCCTCATCTGGCTGGATGGTGGTACCCCGCCCGTCGATGTTCTTCAGGTGAATCTCCCCGTGTCTCCTCCTCGGGTCCCCTGCTCTGTGATGTTGAAGGCCAAGGGTAATAAGTCCACCAGCTTATTAAGTCCACACCGTTCTCCAGTGCAGCTCGGAATGGAAGCTCTGTTAGGGAGAGCAGTGAAGGTGACCCCCCCCCCCACCAAAGGTCTTGGAAATGAAAGTCCAAGTTAGGTTTTAATATTAAAAATCAAAGTTTAAATACATTTCTTAGATTTGAGAGATAACAGAAGTTAAATTTGGAAGAGATTGAATATCACCAAGTCCCATCCTTAAAGATTTAATGTTTTAGGCACTTCCTTCTAGTTGTTTATTATTTTGCACATACATACACTTATACACACAAAAACATACACTACATGAGCATATGTTCATACTTGCATTTTTCTTTTTCACACTTGGAGCCTCCTGTACTTCGTGGCCCCTTTTACTGACATGTTCTCCTGTCTACATAGAACCTTTCAACACTATGGCTTGTGAGGGTGTCTTGAGAATCCATCCATGCATGTGTTCCTATTTATTCACCAAGTCCCAGAAAAATCAGCAAATGGTTCCCCACTAGAGTGGCCTCCTTTTTTTTTTTAAAGATTTTTAAAAATTTATTATGTATACAATGTTCTGTCTGCATGTATATACGCCTGTAGGCCAGAATAGGGCAGGAGATCTCATTATAGATGGCTGTGAGCCATCATGTGGTTGCTGGGAATTGAACTCAGGACCTTTGGAAGAGCAGCCAGTGCTCTTAACCTCTGAGCCATCCCACAGCCCAAGTGGCCTCCTTATAGAGAATTTTTTGTTGTATCTCTATGCTTTCTTTAATTCTCTAATCTTTCCCACTAAAAGATTTCTTTATGTGTGCAGAGCCCCTTTGCTGCTACTCCAGGCTGTGGTCAGTTTTATGCCTCAGTTTCCCTAGTGTGGAGGACCATTGGGATGTTCTAAGGGTGACTGGATGTTGAGGTTCCTTCCTCTTCCTGTGGGCAGAGCTTCCTCTACCCAGCTGTGCCTCTCCTGATGTGCCCTGACCACCTGCCTGGCTCCCACACCCCCTCCCACTGCCCATCATGGTAGCTGGTGCTGATTGGACAGAACAGCCCAGCGAGGCTGAGAGGTGGTTGGCAGAGAAGGGGAGCTGATCGGGCAGCTTCAGCAGCATGAAGACCTCAGGGCTGGGTTTCATGGGAGTTGAGCATCTTTGCTCCCTATGACTAATCGTTTGGGCAGGGAAGGGAAGCCACGGTGAGTGGCTTTATGCTGTAGAGGAGCCTGGACCTTGCTCCCTCCATTCCCCCCAGACTGACTGATACGTGTCTTCCACAGATGGCTGAGGACACCCTCCAGGGCCTGGCACCAAACGCCCCGGAACTTCCCAGCCCCAGAAGGATCTTCCTGGATGCCAACATAAAAGAAAGCTACTGTCCCTTAGTGCCCCACACCATGTACTGCCTGCCCCTGTGGCCGGGCATCAACATGGTGGTGCTGACCAAGGTACAGAGCCTCTAGTCCACCCGAGCGGCTTCCAGGGTCCGCATAGCCGCTCACTGGTTGCCCCATTCCACCTGGCATCCGCTTTCTCCGGCAGAGTCCCAGCACTCCCCTGGCCCTGGTCCTGTACCAACTGCTAGATGGCTTCTCCCTGCTGGAGAAAAAGCTGAAGGAGGGTCAGGAGGCTGGAAGTGCCCTGCGGTCCCAGCCCTTTGTTGGAGATCTGCGCCAGAAGATGGACAAGTTTATCAAGAATCGAGTTGGACAGGAGATTCAGGTAGGACCCCATGCAGCATGCACCGGCTTCAGAGAAGAAGAGGCGGAGCCGGCAGTTGGCCCGGCTCATCCCCCGTGCACAGCTCTGGCTCTTGTCCATGTCTGCCCCAGTCCATGCCTCTGGTCATCTATTTGATAGAAACCAAATAGTTGTACTTGGTATTTTCAGAACCTTTTTATAGGAATTTGGCAGAACTCAAATTCTAATTCCAGTGCTTTAGACAGGAAACAGGCTTGCTTAGATAGCCGTGATGTAGCCAAGAGTAGCCAGATAAAAGTGGAGCCAGAACTTGCCCGTCTCGGGGCGTTCTCCCTGCTGGGCCCATGGAGAGCAGAGCTGGGTGGAGACTGTGAGCAAGCACTGAGCAGTATGGGGAAATCTGTGATGGGGCTCTAGAGCAGAAGGGCTCGCCGATAGAGCTTGGGGCTTCTGTTGTGGCTAGCCCTACCTGAGTCTGTTGAGGGCCTAGTATTCATTGGAGTTAGAATGTGTGTTACTCTGAAAGTTCCAGAAGGGTTACAGGATACAGAGCAAGTAACCAACCGGAGCCCTGGCTTGTAAGCGGGCAGCACATTACCCTAGGTTGCGCTGGGCATCATGGTGGCACACCTGTCAGAATGCTGACTTCTTGCTTTTGAGACAGCCAGGATCCCCTTGAGGCTACCGCAGCCCATCCTCAAGCCACCTGCAGTCACCACTCCTTTTCGGTCCCCCAGCTTGTTGTGCCGCCTCGAGAGACTCAACTTGGTCCCTCTGATGGCATTAGAGTACATGTCTGTGCCCATCAAGGCCACATGACCTCACTTGGCCCACAGAAATTGCTGTTTACATCATGCCAGATCTGGCTGCCGGAGGGCCAGTGTGCCTGGAACGTCAGGATGTAGGACGGAGTCTCCCCTGAGCTCCCTGCAGAGCACAGCCCAGAACAGAGCCGCTCCCCCCTTTCTTTACAGAACACCTGGCTGGAGTTTAAAAGCAAGGCCTTTTCTAGAAGTGAACCAGGGTCATCCTGGGAGTGAGTAGCCGCACTCGGGGTGAAGGGGAGTTGTTCAGAGGGAGTTGCTGCAGGGTCTCCGCAGGCACTTGGGGAGAGAAGCTGGAGGAATCACCAGTGACAGAGAGGGAGTCCCAGGGAGCTGGGCCAGACCACAGGAGGAGGAGGGGATTGAAGGCCAGGGGCATGAGGACAGATGCAGCACTGAGCAAGCACCACCTAAGTCGAGTCACCACATATTAGCAGAATGGTGTGGTTCAAGGAGATGCTGTGTGGCAAGGAACACCACTAGGGGAAGCCAGGTAGCTCCCTCCCAGTGCAGTGAGGATATGTGGCCATGGGCTCTTGTGTCTTCTCCTCCGGGTCACTGCCCAGGCTGCTCCAGGCCTGTGGAAAGCTGAAGCGGCAGCTGTGTGCCATCTACCGGCTCAGTTTCCTGGCCACTGCGCCCAGCAGGGGAGGCCCACACCTGCCCCAACACCTGCAGGACCAAGCCCAGAAGGTCATGAAGTGAGTATGGGTGATGTATGTGAGGTGGGTGGGGCCCGGGCACAGCAGCCTAACTGCCAGTCTTTCTCCATCCCCAGGGAGCGGCTGCAGGACTGGAAGGACTTCCTGCTGGTGAAAAGCCGGAGGAACATCACCATGGTGTCATATCCTTGCCTGGCTCAGCCAACCCAAGATAGCCTGGGATCTCCAGGGTGGCAGGCCCAGGGGAGGCTCCCATGTGTTCTCCTGTCCCATGTACCCATGTGTAGGAATGGCCTCCACGGCTGAACTTCAGAATTCCTGCTGCTCCAGAGTTATTTAGAATTCTTCAAGGACCTTATGTCCATGTTTTCTATCCAGTGAAATGGTAATCCTGTTCCATGGGGCCGGGATACTTGCTTTACCTCCATGGATGGTCACAGCGCAGTACCAAGCAAGGGCACTGGGAAGGCCTGCCATACATGTGTGTGTCCCTGTTTCCGAGACACGCGATCTGTGCATTGCAGAAACTTCTTTAATGCTGGTTTTCTGGGGAAGTTAACACAGCTCTTCTTGCTTAAAACCTCCCACGTTTCTGGGCTCAATCTCATGGAACTTTGGTCCTAAGCAGGCAGATGAGCAGGAAGCCGCAAATTCTCTTACCCATAAGCCAGTGCCCTTCAATGGGAGTCTGTTCCTCTCTCATATATGATGCCTCCAACCTCTCAGGTGAGGAAGAACAAAATCATGGTGAGGGTGGGCCATCAGCCAGGCTCATTCGTCAGCTGAGTGGTTCTGTGCGCACACCTAAGGCGCGCATTGTTTAAATCCACTCCTGAAATGAGTGGACATGCTGTCTTCCTTCCCATAGAGTTCAGAAGCACCTTTGTTAAACATGAACTGGCAAGGATCTCAAGACTGGGTTGGGGACAAGGGGAAAGCTGGGGAAAATGAGGTCACTGGGGCTTAATAGAGGCTTACGTAGAGGAGCAGCCTGGTCCTCCCACCTCTCCTCTATGAAGCTGGAACCCCATGACCAGGGCAGAGCACCCCCACTGTCCCCGCTGCCCCTTAACTCAGGCCTTCACCTACCTGGAGGATTTCCCAGGCCTGGTCCACTTCATCTATGTGGACCGTACAACTGGGCAGATGGTGGCTCCTTCCCTCAGCGACAGTGATAAGATGTCTTCTGAATTGGGCAAGGGGCCCCTGGCTGCCTTCGTCAAAACCAAGGTAACTACTCCTCTAGCCCATGTGCTCTGGCTGCTTGCCAGGGTAGGATGCCCCCACGCCTGACCCAGGAGAAACGGGTCCTCTTCTGGTCTTTGAGGATCTAATCCCTTCCGGTGTAATCCTCTGTGCTGGCCCACCATCACCTGTGTGACTAAGCAGAACTGCCATGAGCTCCTTAGGCACGAGGCTTGTCCTCCAGACCCATTGCCCCTACCAGTGTACTTCAGTGTGCCTGGCATCCCCCAAGTTCTGGAGCCGGGTCAGCACCCAGCGTCAGGGGGTGCATAGCAAGTCTCTGTTGAGTTGGCTGAACTGGAAACAAAATATCAGGGTCATGCAATTTGGGCATCAGAATCTGAGTTCTTTAACTTTTGTCATGCTGGGCATGAAGCCCAAGGTCCTGAGCCTGCCCTCTGCCCCTGAGCTTCACCCACACCCCAGCCCAGTATGAAAGTGGCTGGTCTCTCCTAAGAAAGCGTCTTTTTTCTGTCCTTCTTCTTCGTAACAGACTTGTGTTTTTTTTTTCTTCTTGAAGGAAAGGGAAACCTCTGCCATTTCTAAAATGCTTTATTTTTATTTTGTCCACATAGAGTGTATCATGATGTAAAATCATGGTGGACGGCCAGTACTGGAAAGCCCACTCTGTTCTGGATGGCTGTGTGGTCTTGGCGAGGTTTAGTTGCATTTCAGTTCCATTTTAGTTCAAAACTCTCTTATGGGGATGGTACTGTTTATGACCTAGCACTGGTGTAAAGGATGCAGGTCACTGAACACAGATGAACCTCCGGAGCTGGAGCAGAGCAGGGTTTGGGCAGGGCCAGAGCATGCTGTAAACAGTGTGGCCATCTTCCTCACCTGCCACATTGCTTCTGCATCCTGCTCTGGCACAGTCAGGACTCTTGCACTTTGTTCTTCGCTGCCTTGTGCATGCTGCTCGCTCTGCATGCCCAGGGCTGAGTCACAAGTTCTCGCTTCACACTGTGCCGGCTCCCTGCTGTGAACTCTACATGCTGCTCTTTAGCTGCCCCACGATGGCCCATCATGCAGATGTTGCCGTTCCCCAAGGAGTGAACTTGTGGATTGTCCCCAGACCATCACCAGTATAGATGTGTGAACACTTCTGTGCATACTCCTAAGTCCTCATCCCTGGTGTCCTCAGTTCGGATCCCTAGAAATGCAAGTACGGCGTAAGATATGATGGCTGTTACTAAAACTGTCTGTCTTGTCAGGTTGAGTTCCTGGAGCTTGTAGTGGTGCCTGTGCCCACTGCAGATTTAATTAGATAGTATATTGTGGTCAAGTGCGAGGCCACATTCCTTCCACGGAGGCTTCTGGATCATTTCCCAGCCCTGGCATGAAGTGGGCAAGCCTAGTAGAGCAGACTTTGGCTGTTTCCTGGTCCCAGACGAGCAGTTTACTAATGCGTGGGTGGTGGTATGGTAATGGAGCGCTCCCACATGTATTTTATCCCCTCGGCAGCCGGAGGGGGAGCCCTTCTCAGTGTCCATCCTGTAAGGCATTTTTCCCACAGCTCTGAGTCCAGACAGCAGCCTGCCTCTGAGAAGTCCCGGACTCCCAGGAACTCCTCGGCTTTGCTTTTCCTGACCGAGGTCACGGCCACAGGAGTGGTGCTAAGCAGCCTTCTCCTCCTCAGGTCTGGTCTCTGGTCCGGCTGGCACGCAGGTACCTGCAGAAGGGCTGCACCACACTGCTGTTCCAGGAAGGGGACTTCCGCTGCTCCTACTTCCTGTGGTTCGAGAATGACATGGTGGGTGTGCCTGGGCAGGACGGTCCTGAGAGCTGTCTGCTGCTCTAAACCCTTGGATACCCTTCTTCCATTCAGTCTATCTGTCTCCTCTTGTCCCTGGCGGAATGGCAGGTAAGCACAGCAGTGGGGCGTAGGCCTGTCCAGGTAGATGTGAGCTGATGGGAGGCACTCCTTATTCTGAGAAGAAGGCACTGTGCCCCAATAGCATCTTCAGCTGCACTACTTCAGTACTGTTACGTGTGTGCCAAAAAGCAACACCATGACCCTTGCTTTCTGGGAAGACCCAGGTTCAAAGCAGTTAACCAACCTGAAACAAGGGTTGCCTCCAGCAGGACTCCAGTTCCCGCCAGCACTGTGCAGTACTGTGGCCCTCACTGCCACCACAGTACCACAGGGTCATTGGGACCCACTGTCCCTCCTTCTCTACCCCCTTTCCTTCCCTCTCCTCCTTGTCTCCCCCTCTGTTACTGCTGGTTGTCTAAGGATCACTCACCCTCCCTCCGTGTCTCTTGTCCTCCTGTCCCCATCCTGGCTCTTGCCATCTTCTCTCCACTCACTGAGGGTGTAACGGCTCAGCCTCAGCAGAGTGCAGTGTGGTTTCCTCGTCTGTCCCTCACAACCTGGGGGAGAGCTTCGGAGAGGTTCTGTTGACCCATTTTACAGATGGGACACACTGCTGTCTTGGAGATAAACACCATGACTAGGTCCACAAACCCAAATGATGGAGCTAGAAAACAAGGTTTTCTGCCCTGATCCTCAAGCTCCTAGTCTTCCTGAGTGCCCTCAAGGTGCCAGAGCTTCTATGGACAAGGACCTTGTGACCAGAGTGGCCCCATGGGGCAGTGGAATGCAATGAAGCTGTGAGAGGCCAAGTGTTGACCCCTGGCTGTGACACTCAGGCCACACACAGGTCCCTGAACGCCGCTGAGCCATCTCCCTATGGGCCAGGCCTCATGGTGCCACCTGAGCCTCTGACAGGAGGATCTGTGGGCACCAGAATCATGCCTGGCACAGTACACATGCTTAACTGACACCTCCTTCCCCACTTTGTCCCCTACCTGTCCTGCCCTCAGAATTCCTCTTTCTTCAAGTGGAGACTTGGGGTTTTTAGAGAATCCTTTGTTTCTCAAGACACGCGCGCGCACGCGCACACACACACACACACACACACACACACACACACACACACACACACGTGTCATTCTCCCTTTCTGTGCACTCGACCACATTCCAATGTGTAAGGTGATGCTGGCCATCTCTATCTCCCAGGCAAGGAAAGGAGGCAAAGAGGCGTAGGTGCCGGGGACAGTGGGGCACTCAGCTGGCTCTCCCTCAAGCCCACCTTCACCCCACTCCCTGCTCCCTCATGTTCTGAAACTGTCTTCCTCCTCCACAGGGCTACAAACTGCAGATGATCGAGGTGCCTGTCCTCTCCGATGACTCAGTCCCCATCGGAGTGCTGGGAGGGGACTACTACAGGTGATGCTGGCTGGCCTGAAGCCCCAGGTGCCCCAGGTGTTGGTGGCAAGGCCTCCAATTCCCAGGGGCAACAGCCTTTCCAAGAGTGAGCAGCTACCCTGATAAGATAGAGCTGGTGGGAATCCCGCAAGAAGAGAGGAAGCACCCAGAAACACATGCAGGTCCCTCCCGTCCTGCTGCTGGCACAGTCTTGCTACATGGACACACTCACACACACATACCTGTTAGCTAGAATACCACTGTTCTTGGCTAGAGATCCCCAAGAGAGAAACTGTGTCCCTGTGAGCTGGAGCTTAGAAGCAGGAGGTAGCACTGCAGCCTGGGTCATTCTGTGAGCTGTGGGATGGGCGTTTTGAGGCTAGTGTGGCCAGGAAGCCCCCTGGCCTTGCCTGAGTCCTGCCCTGTCTCCTGCAGGAAGCTCCTGCGTTACTACAGCAAGAGCCGGCCCTCGGAATCCATCTGGTGCTATGAGCTGCTGATGGTGCACCTCTCCGTCATCCCCACTGAGCTGCTAGTGCAGCAGGCCAGCCAGCTGGCCCGGCGCCTGGGGGAGGCCTCCCGGGTGACCCTGCCCTAGGCCAGAGAACGCTGTCCTCTCCTGATCTCCAGCCAGCATGCAGGCATTCCCCACAGCTAGGCCTCTTCCCGTCCCAGCAGCTCCTACATGAGGGACAGACACCCCAAGGCCGCCTGGGTTCCCTCAGGCCCCTGTTAACTCCTCCACGCAGGCAAGCCTTCTCTGAAGGCTTCTCTGAGGGGATTCGTACCATGCTTCCATTGGCCTCCAACACTGTTCAGTCAAAGATGGCAGCAGCTTCTTGGGGGAGCTGCCCCTCTGGGTGCCCAGGAGAGTGGAGAAAAGTCTTTAGGGCTCAGGCTGTATGAAGTCACCCCCTTCCTACCATTCTGAGTGGGGAGCAGTTTCCTACCCCAAATGAAAGGTGCTCTCACCAGCTGGTCGGCATTCCAGCTTGGCTGCCTTCCCCTGCAACGCTGGGTGAGTCCAGCTGCCTCCATTTGAACTGATAACATTTACCTCTCAGGTGGTCAGGAGGATTGCTGAGCGCACAGTAGGTGCTCAATAAATGTTAGTTCTTGATATTATCCAAGCCTGTTTCTGGCCTTTCCCCTGACACTGAGGCTCCCTTGCTAAGTCCCAGCCTGTCCACACACGCCCTCCCCTGCACTGGGCCCGTGGTCCTGAGATGTATGCCAAGATTCCTGTTCTCTTGACCAGTGTGAAGACTGGGCTCTGCTTCTTTTTAAGGCTCCCAGAAAAGCACTTTACCCAGAGAACTTAGGGGAACAGCCCCTCCTTTCTAACCAAGAGTGTTGTAGGTGGGGCTTCAATTCTGGGAAGAGACACTGTGACCACAGCAACTCTTATAAAGGAAAATATTTAATTGGGGCTGGCTTACAGTTTACCTAACAGTCCATTATCATCATGGTGAGACACATGGCTGCATGCAGGCAGACATGAGTTCTACATCTTGATCCACGGGCAAGGGATCAAGGCTGACTGAGCCTAGTTTGAGCAACTGCAACCTCAAAGCCTACCCCGACAGTCACACACTTGCCCCAGCCAGGCCGCACCTACTATAGTGCCATTCCCTGACCCCATAGGCTCCTAGCTATATCATAATGCAAAATGCATTTAGTCCAACTTCAGAAGTTCCCATGGTCTATCACAGTCTCAAGATTGTGTAAAAGTTCAAAGTCTCTTCCGAGACTCATGCAGCTTCTTGACTATAATCCCCTCTAAAATCAAAATGAAAAAGCAAATCACATACTTCTGACATACAGTGGCACTGGATATACATCACCATTCCAAATAAGAAAAAAGGGAGCAAAATGAGGAAATACTGGACCAAAAAAAGACCAAAAACCAGTTGGGCAGATGCCAAACTCTGCATCTCCAAGACTGATGGGAAAACACTGTAGATCTCCGGCTCCTTTTTACTTTGTTGATTGTGACCCACTTCTTTCCCTTGGGCTGGTTCTACTCCCTGTTAGGACCTGTCCTCAACACCTTGGGGTCTCCAAGGTGATCCAGGCTTCACCTTCACAGCCCCATGCAGCGGCTGTTCTAGTCCCCTGTTCAGGGACATTCCTGGCCTCAGTGCCTTTCCTTAGTCCCTGGGAGAGATTCCATAACCCCTTTCTTCTATTATTGACTCTAAAGTCAGAACCACATGGCCAAAGCTGCCGAGATGCTGCTTGCTGGGGCTGGAATATGGCCCCTTGTTCAATGACATCTTCACCAGCTTTCTGATTTTGATCGTTTCCTTCACTGCCTAAGCTAGGCTGTTCTGAAACTCTGTAGACCAAGCTGGCCTCAAACTCAGAGATCTGCCTGCCTCTGCCTCCAGAGTGCTGGGATTCAAGGGGTGTGCCACCACACTCAGCCCTAAAATATTCTTTAATTCCTTTTCACAAGTTGGAAGCTTAGCTGGATGGGATCTTGCCCCAAGGCCACCACTCTCTTTATTCCAGTTAACCTCAGGCCTTTCTTTAATCTGCTTATCTCCTTGAACACAGGACTTAGCTCCCTTCCACTTCCTGGTGCCCCTTTTCTTTTCAATTTGTATATTTTGTGACTTTCCTTGCTCTGGTCCTTTTCGTTATAAATCTGCCTAAGAGTAAACACTAACAACCACACAACATAGTCAGTGCAAGGTCGATTTCAGATGTCTGCTAAAGCTGTTAATCCATAATTCTTCAATTTAGCTTCAGACACGTTTGGGGTTTTTTTTGTTTGTTTGTTTGTTTTTTGGACAAGGGCAGAAAGGAGCTACTTCTCCAAAATATCTCAAGAACATTCTCTAGGCCACATACAAATGTTCTTCTCCCCTGAAACCTCTTGAACTAGGACTCCACAGTTCACATCACCCTTGACACGGCTGTCTTCCATGTTCCTAGCTAGGACAGTCCATTATGCCCCACTTAAAGCTCTCTACTACTTTTCTAATCCAGAGTCCTGGGGTCCATATTCCTGCAACAAGAAACAGGGCCTGGCCTATAACTGCAGTACCCCAGTCCCTGGTACCAACTTCTGTCTCAGGGTTTTGTTGCTGTGAAGAGACATCATGGCCACAGCAACTCTTAAAAAGGTGAACATTTAGTTGGGGCTGGTTTACAGTTCAGAGGTTTAGTCCATTATCGCCATGAACCTGCTTGCTAGCACGCAGGCAGACATGGTGCTGGAGAAGGATCTGAGAGTTCTACTTGGTCCACAGGCAGCAGGAGGGAACTGGCTTGAGCTTCTGAGACCTCAAAGCCTGCCCCACAGTGACACGCTTCTCCCAGCAAGGCCTCACCTCCTAACGGCCCCACTCCCTGTGCGCACTGCAGAGAGCACAGACACAAGGAGGGGAGACGGCCAGAGTGTTGGGGCATAGCCCTGCTCCTCTCAGACCGAGAGGTAATGCTTGAGCAGAGGGCAGTTCATGGTAGAAATGTGTATCCACTGTGGACAGTAGTGTATATCCTGCACTTTGAAAAAGGGGGTGGGTGCCCTGGTGAGCACAGGCCCCGCCTCAGGCATCAGCCTTGGGCTGAAACTCCTGAGGTGAAGGCTGATCTGTAGGGATCAGCTCTGGGGAGAATAGACACTGAGAGTGAACTCAAAAGGTGCCAGTGAGAAGCGCTTGCCAACAAGGAAGACTCTGAGCCTCCTTAATATACTATATATATAATTTTTGCATATGTAGTATAATATATAACTTTGCCTATCACACACCACTGTTTAGGATGCCCATTTTGTTTGGGGTGGAGGGAGTTGCACATGGGTGCCTGAGACTGGAGGTCAGCTGTGGGAGTTCTCCAGATGCCATCCACCTTGTGTTTTTGAGATGGTCTGGAACTTGGTCTAGAGCTAAGCTAGGCTGGCTGACTAACAAGCCCCCCGGGACCTACCTACCTCCCAACACTCCTGGGTTTTTTATGTTGTCATAACTGTGTGGCAAGCACTTGACCAACTGAACTGTCTCCCCAGCCCCTCGGACACCTACTTTGAAAATATAAAGGTTTCCTGCCCCCACAAGGGTAGCGGGTGTGGCTATTGTGTCACGTGTGCCATGACTTACGAACACCTAAATGATTGGCAGCCTAACACTCCCTGAAGAAAGTGAGCCTGAGATGAGCGTCAGTGCAGCACCAGGGAAGCTAGTCTGAGATGAGCACCAGTCGGGTGCCAGGCAGGCCTGGATGGGCTTCCAGGACAGAGAACAAGCCGGAGACTTGAAGAGCCCCACTTGGGAGCACAGGCCCTGAGCAGTGGTGAGCTGGAGATGGACAATGCTCCCAAAGGGCCGCTTTGGTGGGCTAGGCGAGGAGTGAGCCCAAGACAACCACCAGACTGGTGCCATGAGCCCGGACAGAGAGCTGAAAGACCACCAGCCCAGCACCATGCAGGCCTTGCCAGACCATGCAAGAGTTGACCTCTGCCCAGCGCCATAAGGCATGAGCTGGGCATAGCCCTCCTGAGATGGGCCCCAGATGCTCAGAGACCCCGGGTGCCATCAAGGGGAGAAGTAAGTGGTGGAGAAATAGAAGACAAAGAGACACAGAAGGATGTGGGCACTCCAGGGCAGTGAGGAAGAGCCTGATGTGAGTAGCCGGTGATGCCAGCTGGGACCACCGTGGGGTCCTGGCCTGTGCTGCCACCAGGGGTCACATCTGGATCCATGGTCCTACAGCAGCAAAGTCTGTTACCACCAAAGGCCAGGTGAACATCCACAGTCTGGGCTGCTGCCTGGGGACGCGTTGCTGTCTGAGGGCTGTCCCCTCAGCTGGGAGAGCTGGCTCTGGGCGCAGGAGCACAGGAGAGTTGACTCCACCCCTAGCTGGCGGCAGTACTCAGGAGAGTGCCCCCAACACACACAATTCCGGAGTTCCCAGTGAGCCAGCCCCAAGGGTGGGAGAGAGGCAGAACTGACCGGCTCAGATACCTTTCAGACAATGGACCCACCCCAACATCTACCCCACTGATGAACCGCTGGAGTGCATGATCCTACAGATCCACAACTACAGGGTCTTCGTGACACAGAGCAACAGTGGGTATCATAGAAGATCCCCGTGAGGATCCAGTATAGGTAGGCAGCAGACGCCGGAGGCCGGGAACCAGACCAGCAACTCATGCAATGAACATTTGCAAGAAGTGTGGACAAAAGGGTGTACTGTAGGACCACTGTGACACACTATAGTTTCCACAAAAGGGTTTTTTTTCTCTCTCTGTTGTGGGGAGGGTGCAAAGGGGGAGGGCAAGATATGAGGGGTGAGGGCGATGAGTGGGATTGGGGTGTGTGTCGCGAAATTCACAAAGAACTAATAAAAAACAAGTCAATTAAAAATATAAGTGTTTTCTCTTAAGTTTTAGTAGTCACGTGGTATGAGGTGTCTAGTTTACCACTACCCCTCAGGAGTGGACAGGTCCAAAGGGACAGGTACCCTATTCAAGAAAGGACACAGGGATAAGTAGGGAAGTACATTAGTTGGGGTGATTTGTAAGTGTGAGCTCAAATCCTTGAGACTCTTGGGAGATAGGAAAGGTGCCGAAACAAAAGTGTCCAGATTTCAAGGGAGTGACCCTCAAGAAGCACCAGGACACTGTATTTGCCCTTCCGCCTGGCAAGACTAGCCTCAGCGGAGTGTGCAGGAGAGAACACGCATCTCTCAGGGATGTAGGTGACCTTTTCTGTTGTCTCGGTTGTCCTGAAACGTGACTGTGGAGGTTCCCGCCAAACCGAGCAGCAGGTGGCTCCTTGGAAGATCAGACTATCCAACAAGCAGGGGTGAAGTCTGACTTGGCTGTGCCCCTCCCTCTGGGCAGGATCTCCGCCCTGCTCCCGGGCGTCTGCCCCTACCGGGAAAAGAGACACAGGGAAGACAGGGCCTCTGCTCTGGCTCCACCCCTCCCTCCGGCCCTCTTCTAGCCCAACTCTGGGCCCAGGACAATCTAGTTAATTGTTCTTTCTCTTTAGTCCCTGCTTCCCTGAGTCCTGGAGGAGGAGCAGACTGTCGATTCTTGGGCTACCCGCCCCCCTCCCAAGACTAGCGTGCGCAAACTCGGAGCAGCAGAAGCTCCAGCCCTGGGAAGCCGTGGCCCAAGGCCGAGGCTGACACTGGGCTGTAACTCCTAGCCCCTCCCCCTGCCTGGGCCGCTGGAAAGCTGACTGCAAGCAAATTGCTGGGGGCAGAAATGGCTGCCAGCGGCCGAGGTCTCAGCAGGGCCCTGCACTCCTCTGCCGGTCCTGCTTGGAAGCGAGCTCCGTCGGGAGCCCAGGAGCACCTGAAGCCCGAGTACGATGCGGTTGTGATAGGAGCAGGTAAAGCTGAGGAGGCGGGCAGTGCGCTGCCCACAGGCCTTTGGGGGCCTCCAGGGAGCTCTGCTGCCCCCTCTGCTGTGGTCACAACCAGTGATCGGGCCTATGATACAAGTCCCCCACGGTCTGGGAGTCAGGAGCCCGTGGTTCTGGTTCCACCCTGGGCTTGCTGTGTGTTCCAGAGGGTTCTTTCCGGCTAGAATGACAAGGAGGACTAAGTCGACTCAGGTCTTCCCCCATATCTCCTGCAAAATGTGTGTGTACCCCACGTCGGCTGCAGGAAGCATATGGTACTTAAGGGTCAGGAAGAAAGAACCTGGGACTTCGGGCAAATGAAACCCTGCCACTCTGAACCCTGAGTTCTGATGGTCACCCATATGAAGAGGAAACCAGAGTTTCATTTCCATAAAGAAAAGAGGTGGTTGGGAGGGCTCCCAGACACCCTAATGTGCATCCGCAGAGGGTACCGTCTCCCACGGCTCGGCTCAAACACTGACTGTGGCTACAGTGGTCTGCAACATTTTGCTGACTCTCAGGCTCTGAGCACTGAAGTGTGCTGGGTGAGCCTCACGCCAGGCTGCACTCCACACCAAGGCCTTTCTGATCACGCTTTGGGGGCCTAAAGGCGTTTGTTTCCAGCTGGGCTCTTCCACAGATGATAGCAGGTTCACATTTCCACAAGACTCACCACACAGCTTTAAATGCCGCTCTGGTCCTGTGTCTGCTGACAGCCACCCCTCCCCAGTGTGGATACATAAGTGTTTATTATTGATACCAAAATAAAGATGTATCTCACACAACTTTAAATATCAAATATACCAGCCAAGTGAGGTGGGGCATGCCTTTGAGCCCATCACTCAGGGAGGCAGAGGCAGCTGGATCGCTGTGAGTTCAAGGTCAGCCTGTGTACAAAGCAAGCCAGGGGCAACAATCGGGCTGATAAGGTTCAAACCAATGGCGGGTCCAACAAGCAATTCTTTTTCAAAACTTCCTTATGAAATTTTCCTAACATTCTTTAAATAAAACCACATAGTGCTTCTCAACCTGTGAGTTGTGACCCATTTGGGGGTCAAACGACCCTTTCACATGCGTTGCATGTTAGATAACCTGTATGTCAAATATTTATATTAAGATTCAGAACAGTAGCAAAATTACAGTTATGAATTAGCAACAAAAATAATTTTATGGTTGTGAGTCGTCAAAACATGAGGAACTAACTGTTTTAAAGAGTCCTGGCATTAGGAAGGCTGGGAACCACTGTATGACAGAGGTTATCATATGTACTTATCACAGGATGGGTTAATGCTAGGACATGGAGCTTCAGTTCTGTGAAAACATTTGTTAGTCAGCCTTATGCCAGGTCATAGTGTAAGGTACATTTATTCTTGTAAATCGTGAGCAAAGGGGCTTGAAAAATCCAGTTTCAGAGACTCCGTGGCTCAGTGACCTCTAAAATTCTGGGTATCTCCATGTGGGAAATTTAAAACAAAAGCAATTCAGCCATGAAGAAATTTATCACGGGGGTCATTGCCGCTCTCCTACTTGTGGGCATTTGTCGGATAAGAGCTGAGCATTTTATTTGAGCCCTTAATGGGTCCCCGGTGGGTGCTGAGAGATCACAGCCGTCGACTGACATCTGAAAGGCTGAGTGGCATCTGTCACCAAGGAGAAAAATGAGCAGGGGCCCCGGAGCTGGCTGATACTGTCTGGGCCTGTTTCCCGCCTGTGAATGATTCTCCACCAAAGCCGAGCCTGTCTCATGAAAGTGAGAAGCAGAGCAGCCTGTGTGCTCTGTGCAGGGCTGGTGCCACGGGACTTACTGGGAACGGTGAGAAATCAGGTTCCTGCACAACTCCCCATCTGCAGAACGGAACCCACCTTGTTACTGGTGCACCCCTGAAGCTATGTGGTAGTCATTTTCCCCCTTAATTTTGAACTATTCCTATTTCTTTGTTGGAGCACTGTGGACTGGCAGGGACATTCCTGTGTGGATCAAGCCTTTGGGGGCAGTTTATGCCACAGGCCACACTCGGTCAAACAAGCTGTGTGTGAAAGCAACTGTCCCCATGAATGGCGCTCAGCTGGCGGGATGGCCAACAAACATCTTCCCTTCCCAGCCATATAAATCATACACTGTCACCAACTCCCTCTAGGGACAGAAGTCCAGTAACTGTGAACTTCTTGACCTTGAAGCCAGAAACAGAGCTTCTCCTGAGGCCAACAGAACCAGGGTGGGGTGAGCTTCCCTACTCCCCCTGAGATGAGACCCCACATCCAAATGTGGGACAGACACATTAATGTGTGACTTAACACTGAAAGGACATGTATTTAGTAACACTTTCCTCTCTTATCTCATTGCAGGACACAATGGACTAGTGGCTGTGAGTACCTTTTGTTCCCACTTCACTGACACCCCCCACCCCTTCCCAGCAAGTGGCTCCCAGGAGCGAAGAGGAGGGTTTGAAAAAGCAAACAGGACAGAGGCCATAGGAGAGAGGGAAAGGGCAGCCTGTTCACACAGCTAGTGTTGATCCAGGGCTGGCTAGAGGGGGCACCATGGACTCCTGGCTTGGCCTTGCCCCAAGGCAGATGGTCTCTTCGGCCTGTGGGAGGGTCTGAGGGTTATAGAATGTCACTCACCCACACAGAGGAGCCAGTTGGAACCTGGGATTGGAAGGGTCTCTTACACCAAGTCGGAGGCAGTCTGTGCTCCGCAAGGAAGAAAATGTTGGAAAGAACCTAATATAGGGTCTGAAAAAATAGGGGTTTGCTCTAGATTAGATACTATCCGCAAATAACAACAACCCGGGGATAGCAAAGCTTACCTGTAGCCAGGATGAGGAAGGAGTGTTTGGCATTCTGTAGGTGGGACAGAACCCTCCCCATCTCTCAGGCAGCGCTGCCTGGTGCGTGTCTCATTTCCGTGGTCTCAGAGCACCCCGCTTCACAGATGTCATTCTGTGGAGCAGTTTCTGAGAACAACCCATGGCTTCCCTCTGTGTGTGGTGCCAGCTTGCCAAGCCAGGCCCTACTCTTTTATTGTTCTCCATACAATCTATCTGAGGACTAGATTCCCAACACCTGTACTCAACAGCTCTGGGAGCCCGAGGCAAGCTGTCACCTTCACTGAGCCTCAGTTTCCCATCTGTAAAGCAGGGAGACCACAGCAACTGCTCCTAGCGTGCGGACTACATACATCCACATAGTGGTTAGCAAGTGAACTTTGCAAAATGTAACTTATGGCCTTCACCACCTGTATTGCCACATTGATATCAGTGGTTCAGCCTCTCTCTCTCTGCAGGTCTGTAGGCCTAGACCAGCTCAGCTCAATATATATTTGTTAATTTCCCTCTAAGTACTGGAGAAAAGTTCCTAGAAACCTTGCGTCAGTCACTTCCCCCAAATAAAGTTTTGCTACAGCCACAGGTGTGTGCCACAGGTGTCAGGGCATATGCCATAAAACATATTTTAAAGACCAGCTGAGGCGGCAGTTCTCAACCTATGGGTCGCGACCCCCATGGGATCTTGGCTATCCTGCATATCAGATGTTTATATTGTAGTTCATAACAGTAGCAAAATCACAGCTATGAAATGATTGTATGGCTGGGAGGCTCACCACAACACCAGGAACTGTATCAAAGGGTTGTAGCGTTAGGAAGGTTGAGAGCCACTTGGCTAAGGCAGCTCTGTGAAGCTGTGACAGTCGGAACTCCAATCATTAGCCCGATCTTTGCAGGTGAGGGAGCCGAGCACATGGGTCAGCAGGAATGAGAATGAGAAACTGGACCCGGAAACTCTGGCTTGGTGTTCTCAGCCTCACCATACTGCCTTTCATGGGGGAATAGGGTTTGCCCCATCCTGGAGGAAGGACAGGGCTGTCCTGGGCAGGGTAGACATGATGCAATGTGCATTCCCCGGGTACCAGGCCTCCCCTAAAAGAAGGAAGATCATCTTCAGCTGGGAAGTGGAGGGGCAGATGCAGACACACCAGATCTAAGAGGACATCTGGATGTTACAACCAACGGCTTTGCAGGCCCTGCAGTGAGGGTCCTTGGCCAACCCCAAGGAATCAAGAAAGGTGCCTCTGTCCTGCAGGCAGCCTACCTCCAGAGACTGGGGGTGAACACTGTGGTCTTCGAGAGGCGCCATGTGATTGGGGGTGCAGCTGTCACTGAGGAGATCATTCCAGGTGAGTCCAGAGAAGTGGGGGGAAGGGGAGAGGGAGGGTTGATCAGGGGTGACTGGTTCTTCTGATTTGGTGCCAGGGTTCAAGTTCTCCCGAGCGTCCTATCTCCTCAGCCTTCTGAGGCCACAGATTTACACGGACCTGGAGCTGAAGGTAGAGCTAGCCCTCTCTGCATGCTGGTTGGCTGAGGGTGGGGGTGATTCCGTTTTCCTGACCTGGGAGGGAGGTAGCATGTCCCATGCCCTGAGCAGCTCCCTGCCCCGAGCAGCTCCCTGCCCCGAGCAGCTCCCTGCCCCGAGCAGCTCCCTGCCCCGAGCAGCTCCCTGCCCTGAGCAGCTCCCTGCCCCGAGCAGCTCCCTGCCCCAGCAGCTCCCTGCCCTGAGCAGCTCCCTGCCCAAGGTCTTTCTTCTCTTCCAGCCTCTGTCTGTCCCACACATGTTCCTTCTCATGCCACAGCTCAATTGTGTCTCCGCTACCCTGTGTTTTAAAAGCTGGGAAATCTCAAATAAGAAACAGACCTCTTGAAAAACAAGGTTTGGGGTTTTTTTTTAGCATTGGACCTTCAATCTAGAGGGCAGCCCTGGCTGGTGCCTCAGGCAGGGGCTCTGCCCTGGTTCCCTTTGCCTCCTGGCATCTTATCTGGTCTTCATAAAGTACCTGTATACAGCCTTGGGCATCTGAGTTTACAAAGCTGCCTGATATGCCCTTGTTAAACTTTGACCTTTACCACCATTCTTGACAGCAGGAGCAGAAACCCATGTCACTGTGGCCAGAGTCCCCTTTGCATGTTCTTGGGCTCAAAGATAAAAGAATTTTAAAGCAGACACAGAGAGAAACTCAGGCAGTTTATTGGAGTTAGAGGGAGAGTGCCCTGAACATGGATGTCACAAGGCCAGGGATGGCGAAGGGACAGACAGTTGCCTTTTTAATCATACGCAAAGGGAAAAGGTGTGCTTGTGAGATGCAGTGTGGGCACACCAGAGGGAAAAAAAGAATTGGGTACATGTCCTTACCCCTGGGTTTTGGTGGAGGAGTACAAGATTGTTCCCTTCCCAGGGTGATGTGGGCCTTGGATGCTTCACCTTCTAAGGCTGAGCCAAGAGAGAATATTGGACCTTATTGTTTTGGGGTTAGACTTACAGTCTGCTAAGAGTAAGCTCTTCCAGGTGGCCTAGAACTTGACATGTACCTCAAACAGGGCGTGACAGCAAGTATCTCCTCAGCCTACCTTTCACTTGTGTGACCAGGAAGGAAAAGGGTTTATCACTACTTTACCCTTTGATTTTGTTGACAGTGGACCAGGAGGGACTAACTATTTACTGTCATCAGCTTGCTTGCCTAGCTCTGTGCCCCGGGTTAAAGCCTTGGCTCACCTTTAGCCCCACCATTAGGACAGACAGCTAAGGACCTTCTCTTGCTGAGGGGCCACTGCTGGATTGTTTTTAATCTTACCATGGAAGGCAAGAGCCCGAAAACAAGTCATAGGCAGCTTGGAGACTTTCCACAGCACAACCTGCTATCCACTCCCTGCTTAATCTTGTAACTCTCCCCACCCCATAGCTCCCCACCCCATGGCTCCCAAGAGGCTCTCCTGAAAGTCTGAGATCTGGAGGGGGGGGGGAGGTATAACAGTATACTTTTCCTTAAGGGCATGGTTGTTGTATTTATTTTTTGTTTTTTAATAATTTATTTAATTTTATTTTATGTGCATTGGTGTGAGGGTGTCAGACCACCTGGAACTGGAGTTATAGACAGTTGTGAGCTGTCATGTGGGGGCTGGGGGTTGAACTTGGGTCCTTTTGGAAGAACAGACAGCGCTCTTAGCCACTGAGATATCCCTCCAGCCCCATGGGGCATGATTGTTCCTCCCACTTTACCTCACTTAGCTTGGCATTATTTACTTGTAAAACAAGGTTTTCTCTTTAAGGTGTGTGGAGAGCTTGCCTGAAAAGAGATTCCCCCTCCCTCAGCTGGTTCAGACTTCTGTGGAACAAGTTACTGAGCACCGCCATGCCATTTGCCACAGAGGACTGGGGTCTCTTCTGGCTTCTGAGCCATTGGAAAGGGATCCTGGAAGCGGTTTCCTTGGCCTTTGATCTCTCTAGTCTGCTAACCTTTGTCCACTGGCAGGCCTGCCTGTCTGCCTCCTCCTTCGAGTAGACACAGCCTCGTAAACTCAGCCACCTCGGTCCTGAGGTTGACTTAGCTGCATGTGCTGGCCAGGCTGTCTCCATCTTAGACAGAAGAACCATGGGGCCACCTATGCTGCATGAGTCCTGCTCATGTGGATATAAAGACACACAGCCACTGTTTAGAAATCACTTTGCTCTAATACAGCATTTCTCAACCTGTGGGTCACAACCCCCTTGGCAAACCTCTATCTCCAAACAATAGTTACATTATAATTCATAACAGTAGTAAAATTACAGTTATAAAGTAGCAATGAAAATAATTTTGTGGCTGGGATCACCACATGAGGAACTGTATTAAAGGGTCTCAGCGTTAGGAAGGTTGAGAACCACTTCAATAGAATCAAGTACAAGAGTCTGTGAAATAGCTGATAACAGAAGCCCAAATGAAGAATTTATTGTTTTGAGAGAGAGGGGGGTGGAAAAAATGGAAGAGATGTAGCATCAGAACTGGATAAAACTTAACCAAAGCCTGAGGTCAGGTCCAGGGTCTTCAGTTCGTACCATACTATAGCCGAAGGGAATTTGTAGTAATAGAGTCCCAGTTCATGGCAGCAGATTGGGGGTAGGGGGTAGGGGCAGCCTCAGCCCTCCCTGCCCTCCCTAGGGGATCTTCTAGGTCTCTTCCATCCATATTTCCTCCCACTCATGCTTTCCTGGGAATCTACCTAGGGTGAGGGCTTCACACCTAGCCTTTGGTGGGAATGATCTAGGTCCTAGTGGGATGTAGGGTTTCTTCTTGGAACCTGCTTTTATAGCTGTAGGACCCAGGGCCGCCTTTCACAACATTCTCAGGGCTGAGACAGCTGGTCCTCTCCGCCCCTGTCCGCCTGTGCATGCTGAGAATCAGGCAAGCAGAGGAAGGGCCTGCTTTTGTTTTTGTTACTTGAGGCTAGCTGCATACCCTGAAAAGCTCCTGGGCATTCCGGGAGAGTTTAGCCTTCCCTTCCTCATTCCTCTTCTTACTTCTCAGGAATGACAAAGGTACCATTTAGAAGTCCTAGACTCAGAAAGGAAAAAATAAATTATCGGTGATTAATTAGTCACACTTGAAATAACTCGGCTTCCCCTGGGCTGCTTATTGACTGGGTTGTTCAGTGCTCCCTGAGTGCCTGCTTTGCACCCGGTCAGGAACAAGCCTGGGGACAAGTAGGGTGAGGAATCAGAGACACAGTAAGAGAACTTTAAACAGAGGTAAGTGGCAGAAAGGAAAACCAGAAGACAGTGTGATAGGAAGAGGTGAAGCTCCACCCTCCCAGGGTGACCAGGAACTCCTGTTCAGGTGGCAAGAAGCAGCGAGCCATGAGGACATTGGACAGAGTGCACTCTGGTCCAAGGAAAGCGGAAGTAGGCAGGCCAAGGCAAGTGGAATAGAAAGCAGGTCGCTGTGCCCAGAGCAGTCTGCTACAGAGGGGATGCAGGGAAACGGGGCAGGGGTGGCTCACACTGGGACTGCATTTCATCTAGGAGCATCTAGGTGAGAATCCAGAGAGCTGTTTAATCAGGAAGCAGGAGTTTATAGAAGATTAAGGCATGCAAGCCAACAGATACCAGAGGCAGCTGCTCAGTGAACCACAAGATGGCAGTCTGCGACGAGGGCGTAAGGCTGGAGAGGGGTGGACAGCATCTACAGAGCAGATTTAACAATGTGAGAGAAGGGCCGAAGCTGAGGATAGCCCCTTCTGTTAAACATTTCGTATTCGGAGGAAACAAGGCTGGAGATGGAGAGCTATCCCCGCACTTCCTGTTCCTGTAGAGGTCCTGGCTTCAAGTCCCAGCATCCATGTGACTGCTCACTCCTATCTGTAACTCTGGTTTCAGAGCATCTGATGCCATCTTCTGACCTTCACAGGCATGTGGCACATAAGGTGTCACACACACACACAGGCAAAATAACTGTATATATAAGATTAAATAAAAGAAAATAAGAGGTCCCAAGGTAGAAGTTTTCCCAAATCGTAATAAATATACCCCAACTTCAATGTTTAAAAGAAAGGCCCAAAAGCTCCTGGCACCCAGCCCCTTCCCACATTTGGATCGTGCTCTGTAGATCCCGCAGCCTGGGTGATGGGGTCTGCTGGAAGTCTCTGGTTTGGGCAGCTCCCAGACTGTCAGGAAGGTCATCTTCTTTGTTTCCATGTGCTTTCCTAGCTCTTCAACTCCCACATCCTGCTGTTATCCTCTAAGGCACAATATCCAGTCAGCAATATCCAGTCACCAGCGCACTAGAGCCCATGCGAGCCCACGAGAGGCAAAAACAACACCCCCACCTCAAAGTGTTTGCGGTCCCCTCAGAGAGGCAGCTACAAAGAGTACATGTAGTTGACCATGTGGTGACCAGGGCTTTGGGCAGAATACAGGTTAAGGGGACAGAGAGCAGGCCAGTGTGGGGAGGCTCGGGGCGGGGGGGGGCTTGCTGATAGGCTTGTGAGCAGAGACATAAAGTGGGGAGCAGCCCATGGATCCAGACAAAAAAGACCCCAGACAGTGGCCACAGTCTGTCCAACTGATGTGAGTGCATAGTCTCCATTGTGGCCCTTGGGAGGAGCTGATTAGCTCTGCTGTGAAAGATCATAAATCAGACGCTGACTTAAGTGCATCAAGGAGGCTTTCCTGAAAGTGGCCTTGCAGCAAACCAGAACGCCATGCAAATTTAAAGAACTATGTGACTAACTTACCCACATCGTGCATATGGATTTTCATAATTTTCAAAGTTTACTTATTTCCTTCTGAAGGGAGGGAAGGTTGTTACAGATGAGGGTCCCAGGGCCTGGGATGTGGCTTTGAAATACAGATCTGCCTTCTAGAGTGACATGGGACAAATTATTGAACTCCTCAGTTATGTGCTAGAGAGGGTAATTACGTCTCTAGGGTGGTTGTGGTAACTATAGAGTGCCCTTTCTGATGAAGTAAATAGAGTGTCTGTGGGTGGGGCGGAACGGTGTGTTTCGTATGGTATGCATGGTGTAGAAGTGTGTGTCTTGGTTTAATGGTCTTTCGCTGGGTGTCTGGACAAAAGGGTTATTTATAACCTCTATTAAAAAGATAGAAACCAGGTCTGTATACCTTAGGACCAATCGCAAACATGCCTACCTGGCCCCACACACAGAATTGGAGAAGGGTCAAGTACAGAAACACGGATCCCTAAAATGTCTGTATGTCTGTGATTCTACAGAAACATGGGCTGAGGCTTCATCTGCGAAATCCCTACTCCTTCACCCCCATGCTGGAAGAGGGCACACTGAGCAAGGCACCCAGATCCCTTCTGCTGGGCACAGACATGGCTGAAAACCAGAAGCAAATCGCTCAGTTCTCACGGAAGGATGCTCAGGTAAGAAGGTGATCAGGGACTGGAGTCCTCCCTCCACAGCCCAGAGCAGGCTCTTGAGAGGAAATGGATGTCAAGGCTATGGCTGAACAGGCCACTTTCCCTGGACAACTCAGTCCATGCTAGCCTTTGACCTTAGACACTCTGAGAAGGCGTAGGGGACAGTAGTCACTGGGACCAGCAGACACTGGAGCTCCTGGAGCCTCTGTGTTCGTCTGAGGTTACTGACCAGGCAGTCTCTGCATGCTGGATTTCATAAAGGAATCCCTGGAATGCATTACCCCTCTGCTTTTGCTCAAAACCCCATGTGTTACCCATCCAAAAGCCCATGAAAGCCCACAAGAAGGACTTAGGACAAGAAAATGTTCTTTCCGTTCAACATCAATCCATGACAGCCGAAACAAGAAAGCGTCCGCAGTGGTGTGCAGATCTGCCTCCCAGAACGCACAGCAGATGGAGGATGCTTGCTGCTTCCTGCACATCTAGTGCAGGAACACGTTTGCTGGGCCTTGTCCAGATGAGTCAGCGGGTGATGCAATGGGCCTGGTGTGGTGGGTTCTGCACTTGGGGAAACATTCTAAAATGGCCGTCTTTGGATGCCAGCTGCAGGTGTGGCACTAAATCCTGTCTCAGCAGAGACATGCTTATAAAGAAAATGTAGGTTGGTGCAAACGATGCACTTGCCTTCTGGTGTGCTAATCTAGCACTGGGCAAAGCTGGGCAGCCACACAGCACCCACCTTTACCCAGAGCATCCTAAGCCTGGCTGTGTTAGCTGCTATTCTCACAGCTGTGACAGTATAGGCTAGAAGTAGCTTAAAGGAGGAAGGATTTACTTGGCTTGTTGTTTGAGAGGGAGCAGGCGGGAAGGCACCGTGATGGGAGCAGCCCACAGCTGTGGCAGCAGGGGCGTGAGGTGCCGGTTACTTCTTGTCAGCTCTCGGGAAGCAGAGAGCTCAGTGGAAGCAGAACCAGCCTATATGTCTCAGAGCTTGCCTGTATGCCCTACATCCTGCTGAACAGAACCATGTCTTGATGATTCTTTAGCCTTTCCCAAACGGCACTACCTCATCCCAAACTGTCCCAATACCTGCATGTGTGAAAGACATTCCTGATGGAAATCGGAACATTGGCTGAGGAGCACACATGTGACTGCCCCCCATCATCGTGAGCATCTGGTGTAGTGGGCTGAGGACCCTCATTTCAGTGCCTCTGGCTCTACCTGCTAGTGACCACCCAGTGGGAAGCCTGCGTCCGTTTGTTTCCTAAGGAACCCAAAGACCTCAGTCTATGGTTTTGTCATCTTGCAAGCCTGCTCTAGAGGAAACTTTATTATTATTTATGATTTTTAGAAAATTCTTTACCACAGAACTTTATGTAATGCCACAATTTCCTGGGCTTACCACATATATAGCTGAGCCCAAATTCAAAGTCCTGGGCTAAGATCAATAAGAATGTGTGGTGGTGGCAGCTTCCATCCCTGGTCCTGTCACCCAGCCCACGTGAGGAGGGCAGAGCCTGGAACACAGCTGTGGACAGTTCTGTGGTGGAGGCTGCTGGGGAAGAGGATACAGGCTTCTGTGGCTACGTGGGATGAGGCAGCATGTCAGACTGAGAGGCCAAAGCCGAGTAGAGAGCATGCTGGGGAGAGATCTGCTGTTCACCAGTCACAAACGGAGGACATAGAATTTTTAAATGATTTTTTTTAATCACACAGCCTCAGACACTTGACAGTTATGTGTGGCCAGTGTTGGCCCATGCTGACTCTTGGTCCTGGTGGCTGTGAGATTGCACAGGCTGCTCTGCCCTTCACATGTGATATATAGACCTTGAAGCGAAAGAACGGAGGAGAGCCAAGCTGGGCTGCGGCTGGGGTGCGGCTCAGGGAGCCATCAGGGCCGCACAGTGGGGGACAGCAGCCATATGGGAGGGTGGCACAGAGGACCAGGCATGGGGGCAGTCTCCTGTGGGATTCTGGACTGTGGAACGCTAGCATGAAGCTCTGTTGCAGGCTTTTCCCAGGTACGAGGAGTTCATGAAACGCTTGGTGCTAGCCATTGACCCCTTGCTGGATGCAGCCCCAGTAGACATAGGAGCCTTCCAGCGTGGCTCCCTGGTACAGAGGCTCAGGGCTCTGTCTACCCTGAAGCCCCTGCTAAAGGCAGGTAAGTCTAATCAGGGCATGGGGAGTGACTTTTGTGGAACTGGATGCCTAAGACCTAAGCCTGCAGCTCCACGGCAGCTAGCAGGTGTAGTCAGCTAAGAGGCGGTGGCCACAGAGGGTTTCGGCCTGTGCTACCCAAAAAACGGGGCCCAAGACAAAGGGTCTGTGATTACTTAGAAGGATGACCCACCAAGGCACCAAAAAAAGGGCGCGGAGAAGGAACCTATAGAGTACATTAGTTACTTTGTGTTCCGTGATAAAATACTGTGGCCAAGTGACGTGAGGACGAAACTGCCTGTTTTGGTTATTTTGGCAGCAGGTGGCTGGAACAGGAAGCTAGCTGATCACACCCCATCCACATGCAGGGTCCAGATGCAAACTGAAAGGAGAGAGGGGCTATAAACCCCTACAGTCCGTTCTCAGTGACACACTCCAGCTCCTGAAGGCCACATACCATCCCCACATGGCGCCAACAACTGGGGACAAAGTGTTCACATGTGTGAGCCTGGCAGGGGGTGCATATCTTATTCACTGCTCAGAGAGAATGCCAGTACTGGGATGTGTTGACACTGGCCATGGGGTCTAGGGGAGACACTGACCCTAAGGACACTCGGAGGCATGTGTCACAGGAGGTATGTAGGTCCTTAAGGACCATTTCCAAGAGAAGGAAGGGGCCCTGTCCCCAAATGGTCAGGGGTTCTCTCACGAGACAGTGACACATGCTGTCAAAGAAGCTCAGAGAAGAAAGGGCACATCTCACAGAGGCCTTCACTTAATGCTATTGGAATTTCAATATGTGAAAGCAGATCAAAGCCTGCATGAATCTCATTGCCATAGCCACTGCTAGAACACGCTGTAAGAGCCATGAGAATTTGAAGATCTGCCTCCATATGAGAGAAAATACTAAATTTAGACCAGGAGAGAAGGAAGGAAGGAAGGAAGGAAGGAAGGAAGGAAGGAAGGAAGGAAGGAAGGAAGGAAGGAAGGAAAGAGGGAAGGAAGGAAGACAGAAAAGTCTGTGACCAGTTAGTGAGGTCTTCCATAGGTCTGAGATAGAAGCTTGAGCTGCGTGCTGTTCTTTTCCGCCACCCTTTGAGTACACAGACAAATTCTCATATCCTAGAAAAAAAATACTTCATCAGTTAGCTATGGTCACAAGAAAAAGAAACCCCACAAAGCTCCTTTGGCATCTAAAAGCCAGCATTTATTTCCCATGGGTCTCTGTAGTTCAGCTGTTCCCGGCAGGCTTAGCTAGTCCAGTCTGGTCTCATGCACGTGTTTGTGGGCTGGGGACAACCAGCAGTGCCCACTCCACTCAGCGTCTCTCATCCTGTGTGTGTGAGCAGCATGTGACACGGCATGCACTTCTCTCAGCACAGCGGCCTGCTGTCCAGGCCAGTTACACGTCTCCATTTGTGGCACATTTACAAATGTTCCATTGGCTAGCAAGCTGCATGGATAAGCCAGAGTCGGGGCACACAGTAGGTCTGCTAGCTGTGTGGGGTGGTTATTGCTGCAGCTATACAGGAAGAGGGTCTGGAAACGGAGGCAGCATGTGGACTTTGTGAACAACACCAAAAGCAGGTACTCCTTTTCGGATTACCAGTCCAAGGAGTTTCATGCAATCATGACACTAATTATTAGCAATTCCTTATGATAATATGTATTAAGTAATTACTGTTGCTAACTGCAGTGGTTATGCAGAGGGACTACAATGGCCAAACCCGGGATCCTGTCCTTTAACTAAAATGTCACTGGTGCCCATGAAATCACAGATCACTCCTGTTTCATTTACAGTAGCACATGAAACACGTCTCCCATCTTACAAAGAAACAGACTTTGAAGAGGTTTAAAAGGAGGCCAAAGCCTTGTAAGGGGTGAGGCGCATACACTGCCCTTGGATGTCACTCTGTCCCCACCACGTCTCTGCCTCTTCCTGTTCTTTCTTCCCTGAGGAGGGGAGCAGAGACTCCTCAAGGCCTTGATGTCCGTACTTCTCTTTCAGGGCGCACCCTGGGAGCCCAGCTCCCCCAGTATTACCAGGTCCTCACAGGTCCCATTTCCAAGGTGAGTGTGGCCAGATGATGGCCCAGGGGTCCCTCCTGCCACCCAGGCCCTTGAGCCTTTCTGTGCCTTTGCTGTCCAGGTGCTGGACCACTGGTTTGAGTCTGAGCCTCTAAAGGCTACTCTGGCCACAGATGCTGTGATCGGAGCGATGACCAGTCCCCACACTCCAGGGAGCGGGTGAGTAGGGGCCAAGGAGGGCCCCTGGAAACGAGTTCAGAGACGTGTCCTGCCCAGAGTCACATAGCTAGTAAGAGGCCAAGCTGAATTCCAGCACATGCTGTCTGAACCCCAGAGTTCCTTCTTAGCTGTTCTCCATGTGTTTCTAGGCCAAGCCTCTTCCTGCTGTCAGTATCTTCTGTCCTCCTCCTGCGGCTCTTCCCTCACTCCTTATCCTCTCCTCCTGGACTCCTACAAAGTCCACATCTCTCCTCTCCCAGAATCACACAGCTCCCTGCCAGGGATGAGAAGCTGCCCTTCTCGGTGAGCAGCTGTGTGCCTAGGGCCCATCGGAGATTGGCAGTCAGACAGTGAGGGTCCTGGCTGTGTTCTGAACTCCTTGGCCTCTTGTAAGAGCAGGCGTGGAAGGGTGTGTATGCATGTGTGCATGTGGGAGGGGGCATTGTAGAGATGGAAGGGGTCATCAAGAGTACGCCTACGGGGAAGCTAGAGCTGTTAGTGTGGCTTATCTCCCGAGGATGAAAGCATCCAGGAAGTAGCTTTCAACAGAGGTCAAGCCAGTCCTGAGTTCTCCAGGACCATGGAGAAGAAGCATGGCACATTTCCTGTACCCCATCCTTTTCTCTTGGGCCTCAGGGAAGTTGAGCAATTAGACAGCTTGTAAAGCATGCCTTTAAGAATCCATTGCTTCACTTACCAACTACTGATGGGCACCTACCTGTGCCTCGTGATAGAGACACAGTAGTCAAGGGACCAGAAACCCTCACAGGTCAGAGACCCAGAGCAAGCAGAGACTATAACGTGTGGAACACATTCTGATAGTGGGCCAGCAGGTAAATCTGTCCTATTGTAAAAAAAGACCTGCAGCAGGAAATGAGGGGGAAAGGAATGAGGTCTGAAATGAGGGGGAAACGAGGGGCTAGCTGAAAGAAGATGAAGAAGAAAGAGGCTCTGGGCTGGTGGTACAGCGGGTACAGAGACTGGAAGGGACAAGCGCTCCATTCCAGAAACCAGCTCAGTAGGGATGCGCAGCGTGAGGGATCATGACAAGACCAGGCTGACACCAGGCGGGAGCCATGGATACCACCTGATGACATTGGCCTTTCCTCTCAGACAATACTGTGCAGCAAAGGCTTTCAAAGGACAGGCGGCTGGATCATCTGGCCTCTGGGACCAGGGATCCTGGCTTCACAAAGGGTGGGCTGCAGGTGGATGCTGAGGAGAGCCAGTGCCACTGGTCTGACTGCGTGAGGGAGAGAAGAGAGAGAGATTGCTTGTCGTGGTGTCTGAATACCCTGCAGAGTTGGCGCAGGGTCAAGGCTGACACCAGGCTTTCTGTTGGCACCCTGAAAGTGCCCTTCATCTGGGTGAAGACACCAAAAAAGACCAGTTGAGAGAATGGTGAAGGTGCTGGGACTAACATGCATGCCAGAAATGCACACATGTAGAGATGCCTGTGGGAGCGAGACTCAGGCTGGTTCTCGGAGGCTGGAGTCCCGTGCCACATACAAGCACAGGGAGAGAGTGTGTCATGAGACGTCACGGCACTGAGCTCATTCGAAGGATCTGGGAAAGGGATAGGTTGGAAAGGAGGAGTTGAAGGTCCAGGGCAGAAAGGGCTATTTGCTTCCAAAGCTGAGACGGGATCCCGCCTCAGCCCTGTGCTCTGTGCTCTTCCCCTCAGGTATGTGCTGCTGCATCATGTGATGGGTAGCCTGGAGGGGATGCAGGGTGCCTGGAGCTATGTCCAGGGTGGCATGGGTGCCCTCTCGGATGCCATTGCAAGCTCAGCTACTACGCATGGAGCAAGCATCTTCACAGAAAAGGTATGGGCCCCTCCCCCAACCCTGACTATTGGCCTGGATGCAGGGGGGAACGGATTTAGAGAGACCCTCGAGTTACTGCGGAACAAAGTGAGGCCCAGAATCCAGGCTCTCACTTCTGAAGACCTGGTGACAGCTGGGCAGTTGCCTGTTGTAATCTGGGCCCACTCTTCTGGCTGACCCCTCAAGTTCACCAGTCATGAAACCATGCATGGGCTGTGCTCTGTGGGGCATGGGTGGGTGCCATCAATGCTCCCCAGGAAGCCTCTGGTTTGGGGGGACAGATTGGGGGCGAAGAAGCATGAGGCCTAGAAGCCACACACACTACTCCCAACCTGGGCTTCCTTCTGGTGGGCTTTGGGATCTCTCGCTGGGGCTCCAGACTGTCGCTAAGGTTCAAGTGAACAGTGAAGGCCGAGCTCAAGGAGTCACGCTGCAGAACGGTGAGGAGGTCAGGAGCAGAGTCGTCTTGTCCTGTGCATCGCCACAGGTCACCTTCTTGGAGCTGACACCACAGGTGAGGTGGGTCAGGGCAGGGATAAAACACCTGCCAGAGTGGTCATGGAATGAGGCATGGAGAGCTCAGGTCTCATCAGGGTGGGTGAACGAAGGACTGAGCCTTGTGTGAGGCAGCTTGCAAAAGGTGGAGCTTGCCTCGAGGGTAATGAGGAGGTCCACAGAGGTGAGGGGACATAGACCACACAGCTGGCAATAGGCCAAGCCTGTGCCAGAGCCCAGGTCTAGCTTATAATTCTTTTGACTTTTCCCCTCTCGCCAACTCTGATTCTACCATCTGCCAAGTGATCTATTGCAATGTCAATGCTGGGAATGGAGGCTTGGGAGTTTACTGTTTTGTGTTGTTTTGTGTTTAGCACAGTTATAAAACTTCTGGGCAGATAAGGCCTTCTCTCAGAGACAGAGAAATCTGTTGTCCTGGGCTGGTTCAGCTGCTGGGGCCTAAGTGTCACCTGCAGTGGTTGAGGCTCCGCTGGTCTTGACTGGACTCAGGTCTGTGTCTGGGAACTGGCCGACTGAGGCTTGTTCAGGACAGACTCTGCTGGAAAGACAAAGTGGGCCGGGGGAGGGGGGTACTCATGTGTCCCTCAGCCTCGGGCATGGGGGCTCCGGCCTCTTCTCAGGTCTGGCAGAGGGCAACAGCCGGCAAGCCCAGCGTGCTCCAGATTGTTTCATCTGGGTCCATCTCATTTGCTGACATTTGCCAGTCCTTAGTCAGGACTTTGGAACATGGCAATTGGTCATGTCTCCTCTGTTCCAGTGCGAATGGTTAGGGCAATTCTGAAGCAGCAAGAGCTATGACCAGAAGGAGTAAGATGCTTAGAAATGCCTAGCCCTGTCCCAAGCCGGGCATGGAGAGAGCTGTACCCAGCCGGGACAGTGGGCCAAGTGCAGAGGAAGACTTGCTTAGCCTAGAGTGGGAGTGCTCCCGGAAGCTCTCACAGAGGAGGTCATGAGTTCTGAAGGAAAAAGAGGATCTCCTCCAGCAGAGGTTGAAGGACTGGTCTTAGCTCTTTGGCTACCCCTGGCCTTTTACAGAGCCCTCTCCTTCCAGGAGTGGCTTCCCAGGGCCTTTGTCAAGAGAATCTCCCAGTTGGACACACAATCTCCAGTTACGAAGATCAATGGTAAGAGATATCTTATTGCTTCCGCCTTTTGACACGACTTGCCTGGGAATCTCCAAGTCAAGAAACCCCAGCCACACTGTCCTCTCCCTGTTCTGACCCCAACTTGTCCCCAGCTTGTCATACGATCAAACTTCTGGCCCACTGGACAAGAAAGTCATGACTATCAGGTAGGGACTGACCTGACCTGACCTTTCGACTCCTCAGTGGCTGTGGACAGGCTGCCCAACTTCCAGGCGGCCCCCAACACTTCCAAGGACCAGCCACAACCCCATCATGGGTGTTCCATCCACCTGAACTGTGAAGACACCCTGCACCTCCACCAGGCCTTTGAAGATGCCAAGAATGGCCTGCCTTCCCAAAGGTAGGTGAGACCTGGCCCTTGTGCCCCTTGCGTGCTCTGAGGCAGGGGCCTGGCTTCTTCTACCTGGCCCTAAACCTTCAGTGTCCCAGAACCAGCCCGCCTATGTCCATCCATGTTCCAAGAACACGAAGTGTATCTCAGACAGGAAATCTCAAACCAGAACTGAAAGGGCGGGTAGGGGTGCGGTGGGCATGTCTCAGGTTAGTCCTGAGGAGGAACTACCTTCCAGTGAGAGGAGGGGTCCTCGGAGTCAGTGACAACAGAAGGCATGCTCACCTAGCCCCTAACGCACACTGAGGAGCCCCTTCATCCAGGTTCCTAAAAGCATCCCATCCCAGCTGTGTCACCGTCCTTGAGAGCAGGCAGGGCTCTGCGGGGCTCAGCCTGCCTCCTCTGCGTTTGTTCAACAGACATGTGCTTTGATCCCACTCAGTGTCAGGCTCCATGCCAGGCGCTGGCTGTACGGCCTGGGGTGTGAAGCAGACAAAAGAGTATGATAATCCTGCTGCATAAGAGCTCACAGAGTGAGATAGACAGGGACGAAAGGCTGCTCACATGGTGCCTACTCGGTCAGCTCAGACACAGAGCACCAAGGAAGACCCGCAAGCTCCCTGCTCTGTACTGGCCCTCCGCTGGCTAGTTAACAGCCAACAATGTACAAGGATAATTAGCCCCGAGGAGAAAAAGAAGACAGGCTGAAGGAGGTCTAGCGAGGTAACATTTGAGCAGAAAACTGAAGGAAGCAAGACAGGTTGTGTGAATATCTGAGGAAGAACACCCAGAGAAGAGTAGGTGCAAAAGGCTTGGGGTAGGCATGTGCTGCTCTATCAGGAACAGAAAGATAAGACCAGAGCGGAGGGCTCAGAGCTGCAGCAGCTGGCCGGGCACTGTTCACCGCCCTGGCTTTCACTCAAGGAAAACCTTGAAAGACCTCCCCATTCAGTGTAGACGAAAGGAGAGGACACCTGTTGCAACTGGTTCCTGGAAGCAGGATGTGAGGGTGACAAGACAGTGGGACCTGGGTGGAGGCAGCAGAAGTGATGGGAAGTGTCTGAGTACTGGGCATGTTTTAAAGTGAGGGTGAGGTTTGCCGTTGGTAAGGAAACGGTTTGTGAGCTCGGAGCAACTGAAGAATTATGAGAGAGGCAGTGGCTTCCGGGGAGGTTTGAGAAGGACGTTAGGCATCAAGGTTTGGACAATGACAGGAGAGCTAGCAGATATCTAAGGTAAGAGGGAGACCTGCAGCCAAGGGGTGCTGTTCTGAGAAAGGGCATGTCACGTGACTTGGAAAGACGCTCGTGTGGTCTGGATCTGTGGGAATGGCGCCAGCATCCCCAAAGCCTGTGGCTACCAAACCCTGTGACACTCAGGACCCTTTGGTAAAGTGGCAGAGCCTGCATTTCACCCCCTCACATCCTCCCGTAGACCATCAGTCATCTAGATGACTTAAAACACCCGTGTGGATCCGGTTAAATGGCTGCCATGCAATACCATTCACGGAATGATGCCAAGGGGGAAAGTTGACATCTTCAGTTGGGTATAGTTTTCATTTTTATAGGATATGTGGCTGAAGAATGCACAGAGCCCCTAGTTCCTGTCTGTCAAGGAGGAAAGGTGTTGGCTATAGGCAAAGGTGGACATAGGACGCTATGCTGTGATGCTTGAACAGGTCTGGACACTATGCTTTGCCTGTTCCAGATAAGGCTCCAGGGCCAGGAGGGGAGGGACAAGCTTGGTTGGACCCTGACCACTTGAGAACCAGCTGACTTGGCCTGACCCCTCCATGGCTCTCATTATCTAGACTCTGATGGCATTTGAGCTGGGAAGTGTGGATTAGAACACAGGTCTGCGGGGAAGGCAGACAAGACCAGGGCACATCTGTGAGGCAGGTGAGAAAGAACCAGAGCCCAGTGGCCTGGGCTATAGGTCTGGAACAATGGCACAGAAGTGGTCTGGACTATGCTAACTGCCATGGCTTCACAGTGAAATCATCCCGGGTTGCTGGTCTCTGAGGACCTTCATTTATCTTGTGTCACCTCAGAAGGCCCTGAGCTCTTTTCCACAGTGCTGATCCTGTCTGCTCCTCCAACCCCACAGGCCTATGATCGAACTCTGCATCCCCTCATCGCTGGACCCCACCCTGGCTCCACCGGGCTGCCATGTGCTCTCCCTCTTCACTCAGTATACACCCTACTCCCTGGCAGGAGGCAAGGTCTGGGATGAGCAGGAGAAAAACACCTACGCAGACAAAGGTAAAGAGTGCAACATGGGATGCTCTGCGGGATGACAGCTGGCCATGGGATCCACCGGACACACAGGCACACACACACACACACACACTCACACTTCATTTTGTATAAAGCAGAAGCCTCTGCTCTTGCCCCCGTTGCTCTCAGACCAGCTGGGGAGGCTGGCTGGGAGCAGATCAGCACAGGGCACTGTGCTCTATGGACCAAAAGAAGGAAGCCCTGAGCAAAGCACTCAAGGGAAGAGACATTGAACTGGGTTCAGCAATGAATGGGAGTTGACCCCACTGCAAAGAATGTTCCAAGCAAAAGCAACAGTTTGGGCAAAGCAGCGAGAAGAAAACTCCTTCGTGCATTCAGGAGGGGACAAGTAGCATTAGGTCAGGGTAAGAGAGGAGAGAGTAAGGCTGGGCTGGCTACAGGCCTATTTGATAAAGCACTTATTTGCTCATGGACCAGTTCCCATTTTGCTTTTTACTTACCGGTTTGTGGTTTGCATAAGACAGAATAAACCTCTGGCTCATGTAATTCGGTAGATTTTTAGTAAACACAAGCTTACCACCCCCTCTTCTTCCCCACGCTTTCCCCGGGCTCCAGTGTTTGACTGCATCGAGGCCTATGCCCCTGGCTTCAAGAGTTCTGTGCTGGCCAGAGATGTCCTTACCCCACGGGATCTAGAGAGAATCTTTGGGCTTCCTGGAGGGGTGAGTGTGGGCCTGGGGCCTCCTCCCACGCCTCTTCCTACGTCCTGGCTGGCCCCTTTGGGCTTTACCCAGCCTTCGTTAGGAAGTTGTAGAGCCCGTGGCTGAGCAGGGATGGAAGAGAGAGGACCGACATACTGGTGCCACTCAAGAAGGTCACCAGGCCTGTGGCACTGTAGAAACCCTGCCTCAACTTCCCCATCAGCCTCGTCTAAAGAGAGATCCCTCTCTGAGGATGAAGGACCTTGTAGGAAGCTTTACCAGATAGAGGAGACTGGTGGACAGAAGCCAGGAGCCTGGGAGCCTGGGTTAGGTCAGAAAGCCCTGTGAGGAATCAAGGAGTGCTGGGGGAGTCAGGCAGCCCCAGGGGAGTCTGGAGTTCCACGATGAGGCAGCCCCAAACTTGCAGCCTCTGGGACAGACCTCCTGAGCCTGACAAGGCCAGAGTGAACTGAGTGGTCTATGACACACATCAATGGGAAACCCAGCAAGGACACATGTAATGCCGTTGTGCTCTGCTTACATTGATTATGTGCCAAAATGATCAGATTCGGAATCTATTAGACTAAATAAAATATACTATTGACAGAAATGTCACCAATTTGCCTTTTACCTCTTAAATGTGGCTCCTAGTAAATCTAGAATCGCATGCACGACTCTGGTCATTTTTGTTGTTTCTGTTTCAACAGCGCTGATCCAGACAGAAGGCAAAAAGCCAGGTAGCGGGAGGGAGAGGGACTTCAGAGACAGATCAGTGCGAGGCAGACATGGGTGAGAAGTGTTGACAGCACAGATCTGGAAGGGTGGACATGACATGAGGGCTGAATGAGAGGTTAAGGACAGGGTGGCAATGTGGTCATGAAGACAGCATGATTTGAGAGGAGCAGGCGTGGGGAAGAAAGGGTTCATGGGCCGCAGCAAACCCTCAGAACGCCACCCCTTTTCTCGCTCAACTTCCTGCACTCCTCAGAGGCCCCTACCCCCCTTTATTCCTGATAACCCCTGGGAGTTTCATCCAAAGCCTGGGACAAGTCCCTCTTCTCTCCCAGCCTCTGTTAAGAACCCAGGGAAATATCCAGGAAGCAGAAGGTCCTGGGTTAAAGGATGGGGAGAGGAAGAGGCAGCCAGGCTGGCAAAGCCCACGGCACTCCTACGCTAACAGCTGTAGCCCTGTCTCCACAGAACATATTCCACGGTGCCATGTCCCTGGACCAGCTCTACTTTGCCCGCCCAGTGCCCCAGCACTCTGACTATAGATGCCCTGTCCAGGGCCTGTACCTCTGTGGAAGCGGGGCCCACCCTGGTGAGTGACCTAATTCCTTGTGTGGGTCGTAAGGGCTTGTGGGGTCAGAATCATGAGCTTGCCAGCAGAGGAGGATGTGGGAAGCCATCCCTGGGTCCCAAACCCTCTGCACAGGGTAAGCACACAGCGGTGTCTCTCCCAGGCTGCCACAACCCTCAGCTTTGGGTAAACACCTCTTCCCACCTAGGTACACATTCTGATGGGGGGTAGAGGCAGCCCCTCCAGGGGCTGTGGGAGACTCACATTCCTTATTCCTCACCGGTGTCTGAGGCCAGAAAAAGATCAATAATGTTTCTCAACTTTGAAATTAACTTTGCTATACCAACTCCAAGCCTAGCCGACTTCACTGCAGCTGGTGTGATGACACCCTCTCTGTGCTGTGGGCCAGGCCTCCCATAAAAAGCTGTGTCTCCTGCCCCCTTGTGAGTCTTACGCTTCAGCTTTACCTCCTAAACCTGCCAAGTGCCTCCCAGTGAAGCAGGTAGGCTGGCAGAGTGTGCGCACAGCTTGCCTGCCCTCCCCCGCTGTGTGCGGAAGCGGCAGGAAGCCCAGGCAGCATGAAGCCCAGACAGCATGGCACCTGTTGCAGCTGTGGCTGGTCTCTGTGAGTCCCACCCTGTCCCTTTCTGGTGGGCTTCTGAGCGGAGCTTTGGTTCCAGGAGGAGGCGTCATGGGAGCAGCCGGGCGAAATGCAGCCCACATAGTCCTTAGGGACCTCAAGAGCGTGTGATGCCAGGCCAGCTCTGACAATGAGGAGAAAAGTTTTCTCTGCACTTCTGAGCCGTCCATCAGAACCCCTGCCCATGATGCCTTGCTTGGAAGGATGCCACTGGAGACAACTGCATTAGCAAGATGCCATTGTTTCTTAATCGGGGCCCTAGTCACATTTATCAGAACTTCACCTTGCCTTCTCCAGGCCTTCATGGATTAGCTGTGTTTGTCTTATTAAAAACAATGTTTTGTATAGAGACTGCTTGTCTTGTTTTTCTATGTGTCTACAGCTTGGAGGAGCTGGATACAGTCCATGTAATGAATGGAAGAATTTGGTCCGACTGTCTCCTTCTTGTCAGTGGGCTTCCCACTACCAACTGCTTGGAGGGCTGGCCTGCCAAGGCCCAGTCAGATACTGTCATATTCCTGTCACTGTACTAACAAATTCACAGTTCCAGTGACCCACAAGGTCACCCTCAGGTTCGCACAATAGACGTGAACAGAGCTTTGCATCTTAAAACCTCAGGTCAGGAAACAGCAGTTGAGGGTGACTGCAAAGTGGGCTCACCAGCTGTGTGGGGTCCACCTTCCTGATACCAGAGCATTCCACCTCTGTTTGCCAGGTGCCAAATCTACCATGTCCGTCACTAAACCTTTCAACGTAAGTCTCATTCTGCAGTGAGTTGGGCTGTCACTGTCAGTCAGAGAGAAACACGGGGCTGTTCCACTAATAACCACTGTACTGGCATTCTCCATGTTAGCCAAAGGCCGCCATCCCTACCTTTCCCCTCTGTAGGTCAGATAGAAGCTTCCTGGGGCTCTGACACCTAGCCTCTTCTGCACAGACAGTCATGGCTGCCATTTTACGTTAGTCTTTCACACAATCAGAATACATTACAATATTCTTTTTGTGAGTCACACCTGTCTTTCTTTGAATTTACTTCATATCAAAAACTAATCAGGATTATAAAAGCTCTTTTGAAAACAGTTTTAATAGATGTCTAATATTCCCATGTGAGAATGAACCATAATTTACCATGGGACAGTCCAGCCTTGGCCTTGATTGCTAGCAGCCCAAGGCCAGACAGCTGCTCCCTGGCACGCCTTCTCTTGCATGGAGCCTCGATACCAAGGCCTGGCTCACAGGAACAGCTGCTGGCCATTCTCTGGTAGCAGAGAAGGATCTTGGAGGAGGTGGGGGGGGGGAGTCTGGCTGTTTTAACACTTCGAGAAGAACTTCCCTCCCTTTGGAGAGTCCCCACCGGATGTCTCACATCTTGGAAAGATACAATTTTGGTCCAGATGGAGAGAGGAGATCAAGACTTCAATACTGTGGAGTGCCTCAGGTCCTGCAAGGTCCCGGCTCAGCCAACCCACTGAGAAGGGTGGGTTAGCCTGATCCAAAGTGATGACTCCGCTGATTGGCCATGAATCAGGCAAACAGGTCCCTTGCTAGCTTCAGCACATAAAACCCTTACCAGAATAAACAAGTCAGGGCTTTCCCCTTACCTGATTTACAGCTCCCCCGTGCCCACCCCCAAGTCCCTGAGCAGGAGGGGAACTTCCTCCCAGGCGCAGATCCTTAAGAACCTCAAGCGCACAGGAAGCTCACCTGGTGAAGTTATTATGTCACACAGCGGCAGTGACAGTGAGCAGAGGTTCAGCGACATGTGAGGTTTATTGCTCCGGAAGAGAGCTAGCTATCCTGGTGGGAAGGGGGCCAGACACGCCAAGAAGCAGCGCGCCTTGTGAGGTTGTGCAGCAGCTGAAGGCCTGAGTTCTGGGACACCAATAGCACTCCAGTGATGGAGGACACAGCAGAAAGGCATTCGATTGGGGCTGGGGAGGGATGGAAAATTTAAAGAGAGAAGAGAGAAAAAAGCATACGGGTTAACAACCTGGAAAACAATTGGGCTCACCAGCAGTTAACTCACTGTGATCCAAACCAAATGACTATAATTTATCTAGAAAGTTTTAAAAAACATTGTGCTAGAAAATTAGCAATGTGGATCTCCCCTGATTTTATTCTGTCGGCTCTGTAGTGCACGTTGTCAGATCAACATTTCTACAGCTGGCTAGATATGCCTTTGAATAACAAGAAGACTGGAAGATAAAGTAAGTGATATTGAGCAAAGGGCATTTGCCTAGGATGTAGCGGTCTTCCAGAAACAGTGCTTAAGATGAACGATAAAGGAGGCTAACTTCGATTGTTCAGGGCCTGCACAGAAATGTAGGTGGCTCAAATGCCATTGCCTATGACAGGGAAAACAATACCTTCCCCACAGAGGAGCTAAGAGAGGATAGTGCACCTAGCTTGCCAGAATATATCCATGTGGCCCTCTGACACAGTGGGTTCACTTCCAGGTGAAGAACCAACAGAAATGTGTTTGTGTGCTCACCCCAGACACACAGGCAGGTACCCGTTGTGAGACACGCACAAGACCAAAGTGTTTTCAGATTCCTTGTTCTCCGGATTTAATAATAGCAGCGTAGACTGTCCTGGGTGAGCATCCCTGGGCAGGAGACTAAGAACCTGAACCTTTGTGAGCACTGGCCCTTCAAAGCGTTGGGTTTCCAGACATTTAGGATGTTGGATTTTCAGATTAGGGTACTCAGCCTGTGCTAGTATGCAACCCTGTTTATAGTACCTCCAAATTAGAAAGCTAAACTATCCAGAGAGACACCCACCAACTATAGAACAGTAAGTTGTATGCACTTATGTGTTGGAATGCCTCTGAACTATGTGGAATGAACATTCTAGATCCAGCCCTGTGGTGAGTCTCAGGAGCCAGATACAAAATAATTCATGCTGCAGGATCCTACCTGTCGGATGAGTAAGACCAGGCTAAAGAAAGCTGTTCCGTTAGGATTTTATCTTCATTGTATTTAGGACCTTGTGGGCTGATGGAAACCCTCAGGGTGCAAACCTGTAGTTTGATCTGTATTATGGTAATGTGTTCTGCTTCCTAAGTACTGGCTGTGCTGCATGCTTAGAACATTGCAGCTTCTGTGGACATACTACACTTCCATTTAAAAAAAAAAGCGTAAAACCAACCTGGTACCTGAAATGTATATGCTATCACTTATTGGTGTCCTGGCTTCATAGCCCTCAGCAAAGCCCTACGACTGAGAAAGTCTACATGCAAAGGGAGAATGGAAGAGGAGAAGGGAACAGAAAGACATGATGGGCAGGCTCTCAGGGGGTTCCTTACCCATGATCCCTGCTTGGAGCCTGTCTTATGTCATCCCCTCCGCCTGAGTGTGACTGCACCCCGTGGGTAGCTGCAAAAGCAACAGAATATGGTGACAGGGGAACCTGGATGTAGGTGACAGCACACATCTTACAGGACTCTCTCTGGACCCAAGACGTCTGTGAGAAAGAAAGGGGCCATACTGCCAAACCCCACATGGCAAGCCGCTCCAGCCAGGCTCCAGGTCAGAAGCACTCTGTCCTGCACCTCAGAGCACCCGGTGTTGCTGACAGTGAGTGCGGAACCTGGACACCCCAGCACAGCCCCCAGATGGGAAGGGAGCCCCACCAGTGCCTTGATTACAGCTTGTGAAGACCTTCCCAGAGGGCTTGGCTGATCTGTGCCTGGATCCTTAAACAATGCAAGCTGTGTGAAAACAAATGTGTGTTCTCCCATACTGCTAAGAAACCTTTGCAAGGGAGAAGACCTGCAGACATGAGCACGATGGGAGGAAGCAAAGGAAGCCTCATAATAAGAATTGAAACTGTGTCTTTAAATTCCACAATTACTCTATGACCTGCCCTCTAGTGGCTGGCCATCTGTCCCCCAGGAGAGCCTGGGGTAGGCCACCACTGAGGACATCAAGAAAGACCACCTGAGTATCCACCACTGCACCTCTGGCAAGTCCTTTGCTTAGCCAACACTCTACTGTAAGAGGCCCTTCTGTAACTAATGGAGATGATGACCTTTCACCTCACACAGGCACACAGCAAGGAAAGTTTTCTTCATTCTTTACAAAATGGTAAGCTATTTCTCACACAAACGGACCAGACAGCATGAGAAGCACATGGGAACATTCTGGGCCCACTGGGAGGGAGATACAATGAAGGCTGTCATTTGAAACAGAAAAGAAGTCCCCTCCATTGAAGGCAAAGGGCCTCTTTTTATGGGAGAGCTCCCAACCTAACAGCCTCTACCCTGGGGCCTTGACGACACACACACACATGCACACACACACACACACACACACCTCTACAATAAACCACACCGACTCATGCAGATCAATACAACAGGACAGGAAAGAAGGAAGCAGGCTGGGCAGCTTGCCAAAGGTAGAAGTCCGAGTGACTGCTGTGTTGTATTTCTGGTCCAATAAATCAATGTGCCTTGGAAGGGCTCCTCTGACTCTGTGGCTGTAATTGGAACTACCTTCCTCAGGGGCTGCGTGCTATGTTCAAGGTCAGGAGACAAGCTCTGGTTTTCCTGGTCCAGCAAAGCATTCTACACGTACCCCGGGCCCAGGCTCTGCAGCTGCTGGAGAAAGAGTTGATGGTAAGTGTGCCTGCAGGCTGTGAGAGGCCGGGAGAAACGGGTGGACACTGACCCTTAATGTCTCTCCTTGTCAGATTTCCAAAACTCACCAAGCAGTCTGTCTGGATGCCACCCCTAACCCTAACCTCCATTCTTTTGCTATCAGGGGACTCTCTGCGACAGAGGTACCAGCCCTTCCGGAATCACATGCTAACTAACGACCGTGGCTGGTGCTCCCTTCCTGAGCTCTGCTCACGTGCCGAGCCCTGCACAGAGCAGACACAGGGCTTGCATTGCTTCTCCTAAGCCCACAATAAACCAAGGTCCCTTAACAGTGAGCCAACTTTTTACAGCTGAGCATCAGCGCAGTGACAGGAAATATTTTGCTGGTCAGTGACCCAGTGAACTGAGGTTTTTCTGGTGTTGAAAGTCATGTTCTAAATAAGGAGATACACCCTGTCCCAACTAGAGACAATTGGTTGCGTGGTCACTAAATCCCACAGTGGTTGATCACTTTCTGTGCAGGGTGGTTCACAAACATGAAGAGGTGGCCCAGAGTCCAGCACAGACACAGTCTAGTGGGGAGAAGAAGGGACCCATATGTAAGGGTCCTAGATGGTTCTATTGTGAAGTAACCAGTATGGGCACTTATAGATTGGAGAAATGAGCTAGATTGACTGCTATGAGCTCACCAGGCCAAGAAGCATTTCATTTCTTTTCTTCTTCTTTCCTTCCTTTCCTTTCTTCCTTCCTCCCTTCCTTCTTTCTTTCTTTCTTCTTTTCTTTCTTCTTTTCTTTCTTTTTTCCTTCTTTCTTTGTTTCCAAGACACTGTGTCTCTGTGTAGCCCTGGCTGTCCTGGAACTCGCTCTGTAGACCAAGCTGCCCTTGAACTCTCAGAGAGCTGTTTGCATCTGTCTCTGGAGTGCTGAGACTAAAGGCGTGCACCACCACATCTGGCTGAAACATTTCTTATAGTAGAGGACAGGAGTGGACTAGATTTGATGAATGTAAAAGACAAGGAGAGCATTCAAACTCTGCTGGAACTGTGTGGAAAAAACTGGAGAGTGGGATCGGACAGATTCCTCCCAGTACTCCATGGCATAAAAGAGGGTTTGTGAAGAGTGGTGATGGGGACACCGCCAGGCAGGAGGTCCAAGCTCCTGAGAGCCTGAGCAAGATTAAAGCGCTGGTAGCGGGGGAAGGGGCACGGCGGGAAGGCGTCATTCAGCAATCAACAGGGTGGCAGGCAGATTGCCACGTGTTGGAGGTTGTCCAGTCCTTGGCTGGTGTAAGTGATCCCGTTTCACACTGTTGGCAAAGGCCCAGAGGCAGAGTCCAGCATTCCCTACCCTGCCACCCAGAGACCTCAGTGAGTTATCTAAGGTCAGAAGTGGGTTAGGAACGGTTATGTGTCACCAGGATGATGGAGCAGAGCTTCAGCCTGTCACACCCACTGTCTGCCTGGCCAGGAGCTCGGTGCTCAACACCTTACAAGCGATTCCCCCAAGTGTAACCCAGGCCTCTAGAGTAAAAACCCACTTTGGTACTGTGTGGCCATCTGCATTTCATCCAGGACCAGGACAGACAGAACCTGTGGGGCAGTTTCCACTAGAGAAGCCAGAAAGCCATCTGCACACTGTAGAAACTGGAGCAGCCCATATTTGGAGTTGGGAAGAAGCGGAACAATAGGACGCAGATTTCCTTGGGAAGGCTTACCAGGCAGCCGGGTCTTAGGAGGGAAGAAGACAACGTTGTTTTTGCAATAACCCTCCTCGATCCATAATGAGAAAAGCCCTCTGCTGCACAGAGCAGCCTTCTAATGTGAGTCACCCTGAGACTCGGCCTCAGCCTCTGCCCTTTAGCACAGGAGCAATAACGGAGCAGCCGGGTGTGAATTATGGAAGCCCATTGGGGCGGGAAACTCAGTGAGTTATAATAGCAGAGTAAATTAATTTCACATAAGTGGGATTAGCAGTTAAATAAATGGCAGTCCCAATGCTAACAATGTCTGGAATGCTGTGTCCCCTGCTAGAGGACAGAAAGAGTTCTCGCTCTTGGCTGAGCAGGACTCAGGCCGCTGGAGGGCACCTATCCACAGTTAAGGATAACTCCAGGAAGGCGTTAGAACGGGAACCAGCTAGGAGGAGGGGATGGAAGGTGGGGAAGGCCACCTTCCACCGAGAGTTCTGACACTTTTCATGGTGCCCACCACACTCTGCTCTAAACGCAGCTTGGACAGTGGCTTGGGATGGCCTAGGATTTGGGGGAAATTTGTGGCAGTAGATTCTAAGCATGAGCCGTCGATTAGGAGCTATTCCAGATGGAAATTGTGTTGGGTTTTATTTTAAATTGTCAACCTCTTGTTTGTTTGAGCTATTTGAGGCTCCTGTCCTTCTCAGTTTGAAATGACCTTTCTGTTCAGGTGAGTACAACCCTGGGCTTCTGATGACCAAGCTTGAGGTGGATGAGGTCACAGCAGCTGGGCTTGGATTCCAGCTTGATTCCTCACCTACAGAGCAGGGTTGGCCACACTCTGTGCATTGCTCTGAGGACTAAGTTAACGCAGACGCAAGAACTTCCCCGCTCAAGTGCTGACACCCCACGGCTGCACATGTACGTATGCTGCAGAGATGCCTTCAATCCCTTGGTGTCCATAGAGCCAGGTAAACATATCCTTAGTGATACACCCTGGAGACATTCTTTGGGAGGGAGAGGTGCCTTCCCCTTAGCCTGTGGTCTGCAACGGCCCCTCCCCAGGTGCTCTGTGAGGCCTATTCTTATTCTGCCCCCCTCCTTAGAGTAGTGATCTAGGCCAAGGTGGACTTAGCAGCAGGGCAGGAGGAATTCCAGGTGTGTGTGTATGTGTGTTTGTGTGTGTGTCCATGCATGTAGAGGCCAGAGAGGCCAGAGGTACCCTTCTCTATCAATCTTTGTCTACCTTATCACCTTGAGACAGTCTCTCACTAAATCCAAAGCTCACCTTTTTGGCAAAACTGGCTAACCAGCAAGCTCCTGGCATCTGCCTGTCTCTGTCTCACGAGGTGGAGTTGTAGGCCTACACAGCCATGCCCGATTCTTTCAACTATCTCAGCTTAAATGGGGTCAAAGAACACGAGCATCACACACACACATACGCACACCCCTCTATAGGATCTGTCTGTTAATGGGTCATGGCTTGCTTAGAGGGAAACATGTGAGAACTGCAAAGTAAGTAAACGAAGGTGTTGCTTTGAGCCTGTTGAACACGCAATTTACCCAGCTCGCTTCCTGTCTGTGTCAAAGAACCTGCCATTGAATATCCATTTAATACTATAGACTTGATCTCAGAAACAATCATACCGATTGTATTGTGCTAACTTTGGTTGTATGTTAAATACTATGTATGTTAAATATCCACAGATGGAGCATCAAGAAAGTGTCCCTATATAAGAGGGTTACTAAGAGTGGCGATTTACCCAGAGTTTTCCCAATTTTAGCTCTGAAGGCTCCACATGTTGGCAAGCCCTTTAGTCTGGGCAAACTGGGGCTGGTGGCTGCCCTCCTGGAAACAAGGCCCAGGGGGTTTGCGTCCACGTCTCCTTCAGCAGTAGGAATACAGAAGAGGCCAGCTATTCTACGGCTCTTCAATTACATGTAATACCTAAACATTGAACGGTGTTATAGGTCAATTTTTCTCTTGAATTAAATAAATACTCTACGACAAACCAGCAACTCTCATCGGGCTAAATGGATAATGAGGACACAAAACCAATAATACTTTATAAATAAAACGTATGACTAACAGCGACCAAAACCACAGCCGCTCAAAACAACTGGGAGAGCATCCACTAGAAGGCGGGACCCACCCTCCTGTGTAAAGCATAGAGTAGAATAGCAAATGCCATTCCTCAGGAACCTCTGGGAACACTAATTTTAGTTCACGAATACCAGATCTTTGTGAATTACTGGCAAGTAACCTTTAATTGTGTATAAGGAGAGTCTGCAGAGAAGGGGAGGGGAGGAAGGAAAGGAGCGAGGAGGGCAGGGTGTCTGGTCCACTACAGAAGCTATGGGAAAGATTTGCTTTCTGAGGTCGGACAATGTCATCGGGACGACTCTCAGCCAGGCAAAAGCATCAAGACCAGTGCTTTGGAAGTCACGGCTCATTTTTAAATAAATATTGATTTATTAACTCAATTAATAAACTAGAAAACCGTAGCCCAGGGAATTTACATTTACAGAACTATAGTTGCCATAGCCCCTTACCCACAAACACTGTGACCTGCCAGCTTTTCTCCAGCTGGGCACAGCAGTGCACACCTGTAATCCCAGCGCTTGCATGGCAGGATAGATGAATGAGTTTCCAATCCAGGTCAGCCCAGGGTGCAGAGTGAGACCCTGTCTAAAAACAAAACAAAACAAAACAAGCAGGCAAAAAAAAAAAAAAAAGATTGAGTGCTCTAGAGCTATGATTGCTGGCCTGATAGGAAGAGGGGACAGAAGAAGAGGGAGAGGGAGGGAGATGGGAGAGAGAATGAGTCTGTGTGGCCTCAGGCCACCAGCGCCTGATGCTGTTTGATACTGGTATGGTAGCCACCAGAGCCTGAATGGCCTGGGCCCCAGCTGGATACCCCCAGGGACAAAGGGGGCCCGAGGGCGGGGAGCTAGCGGCTCACTGCTTTCTTCAGGATCAGACAGCCACGGCCTCCTTATCCCTGGGAGGGCTCCCAGCATTCTGTACCTGTCCTGAGCATTGGGTGTGAGGAGCCTGGCTGTCACCCCTACTTCTCCCAGGGGTGCTGTGAGGATAGGGGTTTCCTCCAACTCAAATGCCTCAGGTAGGACCGTCTGGCATTTGCCTTTTCACACACCATTTGACAAGACCAGGGGTTCAGTGAGCCGTCCTGCCCTCCCCTCATTCCAGGACAAAAGAACAATTCTCATCAGGTGGTAGCAAAGGGTCAGTGGCTGCAGGAACTGAGCAGGTTACAAATCACCTTGCTGGTCCCTTCAAAACCTTTTTTACAGGCTCGGCAGAGGAACTCTGTTGGATTACAGAGCACTCTGGTCTTCCAGAAGAGAGAGAAGGCGGCCCCATGGGGCAGAATGGTGCTGGCCCATGCAAGGCCATCTGTACCCTCCAGCAGCAGAGTATGTTCCCAGCTTCATTTTTAAAATATGCTGACATGTCTGCCTGAATAATAAAATGTCTGAAAAGAAAACACCAAAATGTTATCTGTCCAAGGCAGAATTGCAAATGTCATTTCCTGTATGTTTTTGCATCTCTTTGCTAATGTTGCCACAATAAACAAAAATAAATGATGGAATAAAAACTAACCAAAAAAAAAAACCTGTCCCTGGTTACAGCTCTTGAGCACAAATGTTATTAATAACTTGATGCGTAATAGATGCTCGCAGAGAGGGCCTTCGCCATGTATAGCAGAAAGCATTCACCATCCTTCCCCCACGGAGGAATGCGTAGGCTTTTCCCAGTGAAACGCTGGTGTGGCCTAGCCTTGGTCATCCTGGGTTTATATAGCCGTAGTTTTCTTGCCTTCAAAACAAGCATTCTCCATGCTGTTCTAAACCCTGTTAGTCACAATAATTGTGACATCTAACAGCAGCACAACAGTCCATCCAGCGTGAAGACTTCACTTATCTAAAAATTAGATTTTAGATTTGAAATCATAACATTAGACACGTTATGTTCTACTTCTAGCATCAAAATCCAGAGGTCTGGACAATTTACAAGTCATGTGATATCTTTTTATGCCATTTGGGTTATTTTGATTAATAAGCAATAATTTATTTTGTAACTATCCGTAGTACCTACATAAGTATGTATTTATATATAACCATGGTGTTTTCTCCTGTTCTTCAAATTACAAGTTTTATGTTATGTTTTTTTGTGCCCTCGGAGCTAATTTGATTTGTCCTCATGAACATCTTTTCTGCTGAAGTGGGAGAGGTTTTTGCAGAAGCCTAAAGAGCTGGATTCCCATATTTTTGCTACACTTGGTGGGGAGTAGGGGATGTGTGTCACTTTCCTGGTGATGCTCACAGGACCAGAAATCAACTGGTGTCACGGTTGGCCACTTTACCGTTGTTCGGACTCAGTCCTGCCTTTGCACCGAGCCTGCTCATCTTGTGGCCAGGCATTCTTGTATTTAAGTCTGCTCCCAGCCTTGTCATTTTGCAAGTGCTTTTGAAGATCAGTTGATACTGACACCGTCTGCGGCCAGCTTTCTATTTCCCTAAAATCCACTGCTATTTTCCACTTGAGTCCTTCCCACCCATGAGTTCTTTCCACCTCTGACCCATTCGGCATCCTTGCCTTTCTGCAAGGACAAATGTGACATTTGTCACAAATGCCTCACCCCTTGCTTATGGCCAACATCAGCAAATGATGTCTGCACACCTTCTGGCAAAGGGCTGAGCATCACTTGGCACTGGTGCCTAAAACACAGAACTGTCTGGATCCCTGGGCTCAGTGACGCTTCACGTCTCTCCTAACTCAGATTCTCTGTGCACCTTTGGCTAAATCATTCCATTTCATCTTTTGAATTTAAAATCTGAATTATGTTCAATTGCAAGCCAAACGTAAGCCTTTGGAATCCCTCAGAGAAAACTCTCAGCATAAGGAAATGAACATCCCAGTGATGACCAGGGTAGGTCAGGAGCAGCTTGCAAGGTGGGATGCAATGACAAGTGTCACACAGCAGATGAGTCCTAACCAGGTGGCGATGAGACACTTCCCCAACCACACAGGAGAAGGATTTTTCATCAACCCCTGGTAAGAAAGATCTGGAAATTAATATCAGAGTCCCACTGTGTGTCTGTAGCACATGATATATAATTATGTCAGGTTTGCAGTAAACTGTATAAAATTCTCACCCCATAAATTAGGTTCAGTCTCAGACAAGTCTGCTATTGTGTTTACGAGCCCTGTGGCAAAAGCTTCATCGGATGTCATTATAATTAAAACCTATACTGGAAGTTCCCCTAAGTAACTTGGGAAAATATGATTCCTGCTTCCAAAGTGAAGGGGCCGGTAAAATAAAGCCCTACCCAGAATGCAGCTGTAATAATCCTTGGCCTCTATTGGGCACCTCTACATATTGCAGCAGTGTCGCAGGCCTTGTCCACTCAGCTGTCATCCTCTCACAGGTGCCAGGAAAATGGCAGAAAATAATGTCCATAGTTAAAGAAGACTCTTAGACACGAGTGGAACTAGGACCTCAAAATACAGTGTCTAGTACAGTCACTGAAAGACACAGATGAGGAAGACTGTGAGAAATCAGTACGAAGACTGATAAGACCGAGTCTGTATTGCTACAGATCAGTCCCTGGCCTCTGTATTAAAAGCTTAAAATAGAGAGACAGGAGGCCTGGTCCTTCCAGGTTGCTCTCTCTTGGGGCATACACAGTGTAAATAGTGAGGTGCAGGAGGACTTGGAGGGTCTGAACATTGGCACGTGAGAGGCAAGTAACCTGTAGTGTGTGCAGATGGCTTGAAGTGGGAGCAGGTGGGCAGGGCAGGAACTCAGGGTCTCCAGAATTAGTGGGCAACAGACAAATTAGGAAGTGGTTACTGGAATGCTCATCTTGAAACACAGCTGCTGTGAAGGTCAGCCAGCTAATGGGGTGCAGGTGGCTGGGAGAGAGGGGGCTTTTCAGCAGACCCACCCATGAGAGGGAAGGCAGGGAATCTGGAGACGGCCCAGCTTTGTGAGTGCTCAGCCTTTAGAAGCTTAATTGCCAGGAAGGGCTGAACATTCGGATTCTTAGTAAAGGAGACAGGGCTTAGGTGTGACTAAGGAAGCTTTTAAATTACTGGTTAAACTCACAGCTCCACCCTCAGGCCATCCAGCTGCTGGTGTGCAGGAGGAGGCAGGGAAGCCTCACTTCTCCCTGAGGCTCTAACGGAGCGCTTCTCGACCTTCCTAGTGCTGTGAACTTCTAACAGTTCTGCACGTTGTGGCGACCCCCAACCATAAAATTGTTTTTTCATTGCTACTTCATAACTGTAATTTCACTAGTGTTATGAATCGCAATGTGAATATCTGTGTTTGCCAATGATCTTAGGCTGCCTCTGTGAAAGGCTTGTTCGACCCCTCCCCAAAGGGGGCCCTGACCCATAGGTTGAGAACTGCTGCTCCAAATGTAGCACAGACAGGAAGTTCCAATGACTGCAACCCCTAGAGACCCACCCTTAGCCTCTAAAAGCTCTGCTTGTGCCACTGAGGACTGAAGGTGCTGTCTGTCCACTTATTCCACCTGAGCAGCCGGGACTCCCTTGGTGACAATGACATTTACAACAATGACTCCCATAGATCTCAAAATATGTGCTTGCAGCAATCCTCATTTCCGGTAATAAAACAACATCTACACGGAGGCATTCTTATCCACCTTCCTGTTACCGGACTCAGAGCCAGTGCCCGACAAGCCAGGTTCACCCATCCGCATGCAATAAGCCAATTGAAAAAGCCTAAAAATTAACAGTGAAAAGCAGAAAACAGATTTGTTCAATGTGCCCATCCATAGGCAGGAGGGCAAAAGGATCCAGTGATGCTCCCAACCCCTGTCCGTCTTTGGGACGCTGACATGGGAGGGGGCTTAAATAGAAAGCGAAAACAACACACAGCTAAGCGGTTTGCAAGGAGTAGTGTTCTGCCCACCACTGCCTCAGCTACACATCTCTCCTACAGGGTCCTGTGAGAAGCACTTTCTCCGGGTGACAAGTTCCTCCTTTCGATGCCTCCAGGGCTTCAGCCATTTCCTCTCCCAGCAAGAGATTCCCAGAAAATTCTAATTTCTTGGAGCCCCTTCTTTCAAGAGTCTGTGTCCACAGGGTAGATTATTATGGGCTGCTGATGGCTCTGCAGACTAACTGTAGTCTCGGAGAGGAGAGAGGCTCCCTCCAGCCTCCGCTTTGGAAAATGTAGACACCTTGCTCATCCCCGCATGGTGATAACGATGGCGGCAATCTCAACATCACGAGTAAAAATTCAACTTGCTGAGCCTTCCCCAGCCTGCATGCAGTTTAAATGAGGTAGAAGTGTAGCCCCTAAAACCGGGGGGGACAACATGAAAAGTTCTAGTGGAGACATCATTCTCGCTCTTGGCATCCACTCTCCTCCACCTACAGCGGCGTCTGACAAGTCAGAGAGCTCCCTCTCCCATTGGTGTAAGGCTGGTGCTCTTCCCCACCCAGACTGAGGATGACTAAGAGGGGGTCCGGATCATCTGGTGGACGTGGCAGTGCAGGCAGAGTCCTTTAAGGGCCATCTGAAGCTGTCATGGCCCCCCGAGGGAAGTCTCCCAAAACTATGGCAGGGTGTCTGACAGGGCCTGAAGCAAAGCTGTGCTTGGAGACGAGGAGGCAACGGGTGTTTGTGGTGCTTCAGCTACTCCAGGCTCTTCCTGGAGTCATTGGCTGGACTCAACCCTTGTCATTGGTGGTCTCCTCTACCAGCCAGGAGGTGTTTAAAGCAGAGGGCAGCTGTGGTGACAGCCACCTCTTTGAGAACAGTGGCAGTGAAGTTGTAGCTTTCAACTCCCCAGGGCGAGGCTCAGAAGAGGCAGCTGCGGCACAGACCCATCCGGACTTAGGAACAGTGCAGACATCAACAGCAGTTCCAGAGGCTTCCACCTCTGCCTGGGACTCTGCTTGCTGGCAGCTGCCATCGTAAACGGTCCTGCAGTAAGGGTCTGAGAGCTGTCAATCAAGCGGCTAAGTTGCTTCAGCCATTTAAAGGTTGGGGAGGGAGCTGCCATAAAGACTTAACATAAAATTAACATTTTTCTCCAGTAAACGTTCATCCAACAATGGTTAACCTCCCAGCATAGGCTGGGAAGGGTTGGAGCCTCCGAATCTGTCGGTGCTACCTCATAGTGGACTGATATTGGATAAGTCATGTAAACTTCTGAAAATTCGGTCTCCTCACCAAAGAATATGGTTAGTGGTAAGAGATGCTCTCTGGTTGTTGTAAGGATTGTATGAGAAAGCACATAACAGCCAGGTGTGGTACCCAACATACATACTACACAGGACACACAGCTCCTTTCTGTCCCTTCAGGTCTATTCCCTGCCTGTCTCCCCACCCCCGCAGTTCCTCATTCTCCACATAAACTCTCCTCACTCATCTTCTACATCTCCTTCTCCACCAAGCCAACCTCCTCATCCTTCTTCTACCACATCCCCCCATTCAGCCCTACCTCTCCTCTTCACCTTCCTGATCTCCAAGCAACCAGCACACGTGATGTGCAGGGCAAGGCCCTGACCCAACAGCAAGTTGACAGTGAGCTACAGGTGCACAGACTCTGTTAGTGAGTGGTAGCTTAATCTAGACCATGGCATGGCAGGTCAGCTAAAAGTACTTTATGAAACAAATAAGGAAAGAATTCAAAGCTCCTTGTCATCTGGGAAGGAGCCGAATAGAGAGCAGGGTCTAGGGTCCTTTGGACACATGAGGGTTGTCCTGGGTTGTAAGAAGAGAGGTCCAGAAATATGCCCTATAAAGAAGAGAAAACACGCTGGCCCCCTAACTCCAAATGAGACAACCACCCCCTTTCACCTGGGGATAAAGTGGGCACTGAGTTTGTGACCAAGCTGAGGGTAAGTTGAGGTGAAGTCGGAAACTCCCACTACGTCAGCCTGGCCCCAAGTCGGCCAGCATGTTTCCGGCAGAACAAGCCTCCCCTGTGCTGTGTCTGACCCTTGTCCCAAGCTGGGTGTGGACACTGGGTCACTGGGCTTTGTGTGGGTCACTGTGAATTACCCAGATGAATGTGTTGGTCCTCGGACCATGCCCAGACCTCAGGATGCCAACAGGAAGCAAGAAGGCCAGGACTTTGCCCTGGCGTTTGAAATGTAGACTGTATCTATTGCCGTGAGTACCAACCTGGGCCTCTGCCTCCTCCCATCTGAGTCCCTTTTAACTAAACTTGAACACACAGTGTTTTTGTTTTTCTGGATGATAATTAGCCTTTGACTTGGCTCTGTCCACGTAACTTCCCACAGGCTCGGAGGCAGGAGCCTTTTGTGTTAAAATGGCAGGAGTTCTAACAGAGGTGGCCTGACCTCCCCTGCTCAGAGCCAGAATTCTGCTCAGATCCCTTTTTGCACCAATAAAAGATGCCAAAAAGACGCACATAAACACTGCAGACCATACCAACAAGCTTTCCAAGTATCCAGTGTGACTCTTCCAGTGTCTTTAACCAAGCACTTCCAGGGTGGTCAGAAACCATAACCTGAAAGTGGAAAGTTTTAGTGGCCTGTGAGCTCTCAGGTGACAATGGAAAAGGAAAAAAAAATGTGATCTTCAGGCCACTAGCCTACTGGTGTCATATGACACATGGCTTCCCTCTCTCCTCCTCTCTCTCCTCCTCATCAGTAGTAAGGAAGAGAGAATCATGGGTACAAAGACCGTGGCTTAATAAACAAGGTCTTTCCAGAACTCTGTTGGCCATCTTAGGTAAGGAGCAGGAGCGACCTGGTTGATCTTCCAGATGAGCAGCTATCTGTTCTCACAGTGAGTTCTCACTGGTTGGTCTACAATACTCTGAGTGGGATCAACTCTGCCCAGCGTCCCAATCCCACAGGTTTTGAATACCTACCTGCTTAAAACCACATGTTTGATCGATGCTTCCTCATCGATCAGGGGAGCTGATGCTTCAGAGTTTGTATAAAGATTAGAGAAGACCAAAAGGAAAGGCACAGGCCCTGGAGTGTAACAGCTGCTAACGTCAGTTCCTTCCCTGTGGTAAGCTGATGACAAAACCAGCCACATTTCTTGTCTTGTCTCCATCCAATTGGACGTGTTCTCCCATGCTGGTTTGGGGCTCTGTTGTGTGGTTTTCTTTAGTACCAAACAGGAAAACTTGGAACACATATAGATAAAGAATAAAAAATTATGAGCCCAGAGTAGTTGCTCATGCCTGTAATTCCAGGAGGCTGAGACAGGAGGATTGCCATAAGTTTGAGGACAGGCTACACAGTAAGTTCAGGACATACTAAGCTATAGAATGAAACCCTTTCTCAAAGAAAACAAAACAAAAGCAACTATGATACTGTTAGCGTACTAGAGATGCCTCTTTATGTGGACCCATTGCCTCTTCCTAGAGCCGTTGATCACTGATTTCCAAATCACCAGCTAGACTAGGCTTTCAATATGGCCTTGGTAAATCTGTCAACCAGTGTATTCTAATGAAATATGTTCAAGGTTGAGCCCTGTGTGGAATACGGAAACAGGCCAAGACACCTGTCTTCAAATAGACTCCCTGGAAGCTGTGCCAGCTAGAATCAAAGAAATATGCTCCAAGCAAAAACAAAAAAGGGGAAAAAATAAATGAGGGTTGAACAATGCTCTACGATCTTCTGGAGGAGTAGTGAGTTAGTTTAAGTGGAACAACTAGAATTTAGCAACAAAGCCGCTTCGTCTATAATCAAGACAGATCAGCATGAAAGAGTGCCATGGTTGATTAGTGATGTCTGCCTGAGCACAGGAATGACTCATCTACTCACTGCCTATAGCCAATATAGAAAGTCTTTTTATCCTTTACCAATCCATGACTAACACCCAGAGTCCTTGTTGCTCCTATTGATCAGGAGAAGGAAAAGACACAGGCTACTCCTTTCTTGTCTATATTTCTCAGCCAGAAAACTGGAAAGCTTTGTCAGTCTGGTCTAGAGACCTTCCTATCACAAGCATGCTAACCACTGTGAGCAAACAGGAAATTTCTGAAACAAGGGATAGAAAGAAAATTAAGGGAATGATTAACAGAAGACTCAGGCTTACTTTTGAGTAGAGAAATGGAAAGTCTGCTAGAAAGAGCTTCTAAGAGAAGTTGAGTTACTGTAACATTCTGTTTTGGAAATTGGCTGGGTTACATTTTGTTAGATTTCATAGACACCTTTTAATAATGAGATACATACTATATAGATGTAGGCATACATACTCACAAACTTTAGGTTAGTAAGAGATAATAGACTGGGCACAATATCTTACAGCTATAGCTAGATTGAGTCTTTCCTTCAGAGCCTTCCACACCTAGTTACAAGTTGGAGAACTTTCTGCTACGTGAGTCTAGCATGTTCAGCACTGTGTGGCCAGGCTGTCCTGTCACTCATCAACTACAACATGCTTTATGTATGTTGGTGCTATTGTAGTCTCTTCTATAACATGGGAATGCCAAATGCCTACTTAAAGTTTTGGTAAAGCCAAACCTAATAACATACACGTGCAGTTCTAGGACTGGAGAGGCTGAAGCAGGGGATCAGGAGTTCAAGGTCAATTTGGGTTGATATAGTAAGATTGTATCTTTAAAAAGCCAAAACTCAAACAAAAACATTTTTGCATAAAGGTAAAATGTAGGGATGATAGTGATCAACAATAATCTTCTAGAAAGTTCCATATTTTTTCAATGGCTTCCCATGCGGGTGTGAACTTCATCTCCAAGGCTCTGCTAATGTATTTTTTGACTTCTATGAATTCTCCAAGTCTGTTGACATTTTAGCTTACCTCAAAGTTTTGGGCAAAGCTTAGATGAAGTCTGTCTTCTCCCAATCAAGCGAGACTGTCAAAAAAAGAGACATGCTTCTGTGGAGACTGTCTCCACATCATTTTCCCTGGTATGAATGACCAATTCTAAGCCCCCAGAAACTGGCATCCGCAGCCTTTCCATATGATAAGCTTATCTGAAAAACAAACAAAAGCAAAAAGCCAAACAGGATAGTAGAGTGCTGATATCTTAGAGACCCCTTCCCAAACATCCAGGAGATGCCCCATACCCCAAATTATTTTATTTACTTTCAGAAAGCACTGTGGCATATTAGAAGTCATTATGCAGCCAACCCAAGGTCATCTAGGCCAGAGGTGGCTGTCAGATTGAAGCCTTCGATAGACCTCAAATCAAAGTCTACCTTCCCATCCACCAGACAGCAGTCTCTTCATCGCCATGTCGGAGCTGGGCAGACCTTGCTCCCTGCTCTCCACACCACAGCAGCCTTGTGGCTCATAAAACCTCCTTCCTCCAAGCATCCAGTGAGTCATCAGCGTTGGTTTGCAGGAGACAGGGCTGCAGGGTGTGGAAAGTGGATAGCGACAGGCCCAACGAGGTGTGCACAACTCCGTTAACCTTGCTGCTATGGCACCTCTCTGAGGTATTGTACCAGATTTCAAAGTATGCTTTTATTTGCATTTTATAGTGTATCCTCAATAGCTGAGCTCCTTAATAGTTATCCAAAATGCATTATTTTCCTTTGAAAACATACTTTAGTGTATTTCACAGCATCAAATACAATTTTATTATACCCTAAAATCAAAATGCTTTCTAAAATTAATGTCAGTTTTATGGCTCAATACTATAAGAAAATAAGCCTACTCACACATTCAAAAATTTCATTACTGGATATTTTTATTGTGCTCATTCTGAAAAGAGTTGTAATATATCTCTCTGCCCCCTTTCCTCCCTCCCTCCTATGAAATCAAGGGAAATTGGAGTCTAGCTGATGGACAAAGAGACAAGAGGGAACATTTTAGTTCTCAAAGATGTTTTAAATCTTTTTCAAACACCGAATTCTCTCCTTTTTGGAGAGGATGAGATTTTTTGCAATCTGGGGCTTTTTTACTGTTTAGGCATTTGCCACTAAAAGCTGCTATGTTTTCTACCTTTAGAAAGTAAATATGATTTTAAAAATATAAAAATGAAAAGGAAAGAAAGTAAACACGAAGCCACACAGGGCAGGGGCGTCGTTGTGTGGCAAACTTTCCCATCCCTCCAAGTCCCGGAGATGCTCTGTTTCTGAGGAGGGACACCGCATTGCAAACCCAGTGCTCCAGCAACGCTTTGGGTAGATGCAGAGAAAGCAAACAGATTCCGGAAAGTGCTTCATTTATTTTGCTGTATTTAGTTACTTCAAGTTCCTCAGGTCATAAAAACAAGCTGTAGAGAACCAAAGGGATACCTACATCTCCAGAGGGCCCTTCACAAATGCCAGTGACTGCCACGCCCTGGTTCATAAGGCTGATCCCCAGGGCTGGACTACACAGAATAGGAGCCTCCCAACCTAAGAAAATCCTCCACCTCTCCCTCTTCTCTAGAGCCATCAGAGAGAAAATGAAGATGTGGAGTCAAGGGGCTTCCCTGCTGGAAGCCTCCAGTTCTTAGCTGAAGTTAAAGACAGAGTCCCTGCAGCTGAGGCTGTGTGACCCATTGACCTGGTCAAGACTCCCTCCAACCTGTTCCTATAAGGCCTGGACTCTGGCTAACAAATGTGACCAGAGACAGGCAGCAGGGTCAGCATTTTGTCCCTCTGCTCTGGCATATTACTAATATGGGTTTCTGAGCTGTGAGATCCCATTAGCTCTCCCCTGACCCCCGGGGCTTTAAATTTTTTTCCATTGAATTCATTTTAACCAACAAATATTGGCCATGCGTGAGGCTCTGAGCTCAGCATGGAAAATAGTGACTTGGCCTCATGAAGGTTCTTGCTGCATCTGGGGATGCCTGGGTGGGTGAATGATACAACAGGCCTCATCCCTGGGCAGAGGTCAGGGATGTGGCTGTACTCCTGGCTGGAGAGAACTATGGGAAGGGTGTTCTAAGGTAAGTGGCATCCCTGTTCCTGAATCTGTGAGTGGAGCCACACACCCTACCATGTACCTACATACCTCTACCCCTCAACTCTCTTGTGTTTCAGGGCCCCAAACATATTCCTCAGTGAAGCCTCATTTACCTCTCAGTGCGAACTGGTACCATCCAGCAGGTGGCATGGGAAGGGAGAGTCCAACATCCAGGAGATAACATAGACCCAAGGTTTCTGGGACAGCAAACACAAGATGCGGAAGACCTCACAAAGAGCAGCCCAGGACTGGTGAGCAAATCATGGAGCCAAGGTTGGAATAAGGGAAGAAGCTTCCAGCCCCAGAAAAGAGAAAGCAGCATGAGTCAGAAACACATGGGGCCACTCTCTGGCACAAAGAGTCTGCTGGGTCCCCACACAACCACCTCACTCTTCTTCTGGGCTCTGGAGATCCCTTTGGTAACTATTTTTTAAGAGGGACCTTGTGCTCACAATATGAGAGATAAATGAAAAGCAAAAACAGCCCAATAACTGCGGTAGTGACAGTCGGGACAGCTGCAAACAGCAGTTCTATCTGCCCGTCCAGGCACCTCGGTCACCCTTCGGTGACTGAAAAGGAAAATCCCTCCAGGGCAATCCTGGGCCTACTGCTGAACACCCCACCTAAGGCTCAGGCGACCTTCCTTGTCATTCTCAGAGAGGTGTTATGGCATTCCCAACTTACAGCTTTGAGTGCTGAGTCTGGGTGTACACTGGAGGGGACAGCCTATCCAAGGAGATGTGAATGGACTCAGAAGTCCAGAGCTGGGTCAGTTGCCATGTCTCACTGGCCAGGGTGGCCGTAAGGCGGCTGGGGCCATCTCCAGGTAACATCCCTTTGGTCTTGCATCGCTCACCAGCTCTCGTCAGGAACAGTGATGCAGTTTAGGCATCTGCTCTGGGGTCAACAATATATGCAAATGTCATAATGGCTGGACGGGAGCTGGGCTTGGCAGGCAAGGGACATGCCAAGTTCCACTTCTCTATGAGACCACCGCCAGCAGCAGGTCCTTCAGTGAACTTAGCCCTCCTCGAAGTGATGCTTCCTCTCCTGGGCTCCTGGGCCCCCAGCACTGTGGAAGAGGCTGCCCGTGGCCACCCAGCCTGAGCCGTGCCCATGTCCACTAACACAGCTGGGAACTGCTCTTAGGAATGTCCCCATTTTCTCCTTGTCACTTGGCTTTGACTTTCCCCCTCTTGTCCCTCGCAGCTCTGAGAGCCACCAGGTCATCACTGGTGACAGGTCGACCTGCTCACAGGCATGCACTGGCTCCCTCTCCTTCGCTTCTCACTGGTGGACTTTGACTACCCAGGTCCAGCCCAGCTTCATCTCAGGGCTTCCGGGTCCCATTGTACACTTCCCTGTGTCACTCTTTCCAGACTTCCACAGCTGTACCCCGAGTCTGTTCTGTCCCTAATCTCCCTTCATGGATTACAATCATTTCCTTTTCTCCTTTGATTCTAACCCCACACAGCACTTCCAGGCACTTGGGGCAAGCAAGTTAAAGCTACTACACCTTTTTACTTGCCTATCTCTAAGAAAACACCCCAAACTACAAGCCCCTGCCTCTTCTGGTGCCACAACTATAGGACTGAGAGGAAACTGCCATCGCCATAAAGTCTGCTCACCCTCCCAGGTCACCTTCCCAGCAATTTCAGGGAAGAAACTTTATTTCTACCCATTCCTCAGCAGGAAAGACTGAGACCATCCCAGGTTTCCCACTAGTGAGAGGCACTGTACGAAGCCCAGAGCAATGCGGAAGTATCACTCCTTTCGTTCCATTAGCAAAATCCAGAGATACAGTCTTCCTCCCTGGGAAAGCCACCATAGACGTGTGTAGAATTACAAAACGGAGTTCCCCCAAGCCATCCCAAGCACACCCATGCTCATGAATGGGAGGCAGACTCCTTCAGGTTCCTCCATAAGCTCAGCAAGGTGGAAGGACAGAATTTTGACTTCCTGTTTGTCATTCTTAAAAAGGAACCCAAAGCTCGCCTGCCTCTCGGCTGGGCTCTCCTCTGGCAGCCGGCTTGGTCTCTGCTCTCCCACCTCTTGCAGCCTCAGCAGAACCTGAAGGGGTCTTAAGAGCCATGCCCCAGGCAGCCTACCCGTTCTGTGTGAGCCATTTTGACACTGCATCAGATTCACGTGGAAGCTTCCTGTGGTCTAACTAGCAAAGGCCGCGAGGTCGCTAGCTCTGCTTGTTGCCACCCCTGTTCCTTCCGAAGCCTACTGCATTCTCTTCTCTTTTCACACTCCCTGCAGTCTCACCCTGGCTCTTAGCACTGCATTTAGGATTTGTCAAAAATTTGTATTCTCTTTGACAGGAACAACTTATGGTTTCAGAGAGAGTGAATTCAGTCCATCATGGTAGGGAAGGCGTGGAGGACAGGGGCTCTGTCTGTGCCAAGGAAGTGTGAGCCGACAGCTGCTCACATCTTTGTGGACAAGAAAGCAGAGACAACAGCCCAAACCAGATGTGGGTGTAACCTTTAGAAGCTCAGTCCTGCTGACCTACTTCAGCCAGCCAGGTCCCACTCCTAAAGGCTCTGCAGCTTTCAAAAACAATGCTGCATGCTGGAGTCCTGAGAACATGAGCCCGAGGAGGATAATTCTGTCACTGGTGTGTTCTGTATTTTCTCATCCTCGTTGGGAGAGACTCTCAAGGCTGAACTATTGTGTCTTTCAGGGTGCAATTTCCATGGAGGCTTGAACTCACAAACTTGGCCCATTCTCAGTCCTGTGTTGGCTGTAGGAACACTTCAACTCCTCAGCTTCCCTCCAGGACCAGGCCTGCAGACCCTTAAGAACTACTCACACAGCCAATGAACCCGTTTCAGGGATGTCTCTGGAACAGCTTTCCTGTTGTCTGGGCTCTACCTGAGAAGACACCCAGCCTGAAGTTGCCCATAGGCTTAGCTGGGATAGAAGCTGACATTGAGAGGCTGAAACAGGAAGGATCAGAGCACAAAGGCACAGTGACCCAGCAGCAGGGCTTTGGAGACACACAGTGGGTAGGGATAGGAAATTAAACCCACAAGCACTAGTGACCTTATACATGGTCTCTGTCTGTCTCTCCACACACACCCCTTTTCTTGCTGGTCTATTTTTTTTTTTAGTCATAAAATAATTACAAACTCACAGGAAGCTAGAAAGGTAACAGAGAAGTGACCGCTTGTATCCTGGTCCAGGTATAACTGAAGCAGAAACCTAGAGCCAGGGTGTGCCACTTATTCACATGTATAAAGCTGTCCAGCCCCCACTACAATCGAGATACAGAACTATTTCCTCACTACAAAGACATAGGTGCCCTTTTCACTGGTTTCTAAAGGTGTTTCAGGTCCTATGCTAAGTGTGAGCTTGCCTACTTTCTTTAGCACCTACTAAGCAGCATCTATACCTCTCTCCCTCTGTCACACATCAGAAGATGGAGGCTTAAGATGAACACATTTCTTGGCCATATCCCACACGTAGCAGGTATCAGAGGACTCAGGCCAAGGTCACACCGAGCCAAGCAGCCAAGCGTACTGTCCCACTTCAGAGGAACTTTCAGTTTGTCCTTGTCCAACGGAAAGCGACACTGCCTGGTTTCACCAATGAACATGGAGGCTCTCCTGATTCTTGTTAATAAACCTTTAGTCAGGAAAGGGGGCTGTGGATGATAACAGAACAAAATGAATCAAGAAGCCAAGAGTAGTGACACCGAACAAGAGAACGCATTTGTAAGAACAAGACAGAGCAAGAACGTTCTCCCTGAGATAGCCAAAAAGGCCCACCAGAGAAGAGTAAGCCAGGCACCCTCACAGGAGGATGTGCACAGGAGCCAAGCAGCACCAAGGCTGAGAGCACATTGTTAAAGAAACAATGAAAACAGACCTCTGAGGATGCGTGGAGAAGGCAAAGCCCGGGAATGCTGGACCCTACAGCACGAGAGGACACATAGATGACGTAAGTTCTATCTCCTCCCAGCTGGGCAGGGGTGCTGCTGATCTGAGAGTGGATTCCTGGGGCACCTGTATTGATCCCTGCCTCAGCTACTCAGTGCTGTACACTCCTCCACTTGCTGAGAGGTTCCTCTCAGAGATATTGGAATGGTGCTGTATCTTCTGAGCAGCCCATGCTCAGAAGGACCATGAACTGAGCAGCCCCTTGCACTGGATCTCAGGACAGTCTTCCAAAGAGTAAAAACTGCAATTTGTTTCAACTCGCCGTCGACAGACTTGTGGGTTTGTAGTGTGGACTTCCGGATGCATTTTTCACTATCCAGGCTGTTGTAAGCTTCAGTCCTTATCTCAGACAGTCATAGTAAGACTCTGCTTCCTGAATCATAAACTGCCCAAGCTCCTTGACACCCAGGCCTGCTGCAAGTCTGTTCCCTGCTATGGGAGTTCCCTGGGGAAGATGAAGCCAGCAGCAGGACCTTAGCTTTCTAATTGTCATGTCTTAACAATTTCTTTCTCTCCCAGTTAGAAAAATCTCTTCAGAACACAAGTTGTACAAATACACTCTTGTACATTTTCCCTCTTTTAATCCCCCCATTCTTTTCACAGTGGGATTCCTTTACCTTAGAAACCAACCAGAGCTGCAGAGGTGGCTCAGTTACACACAATGTATTCTCAGGGGACCCAGGTTCGGTTCTCAGCATCCACATCAGATGGCTCACAACCGCCCGATTGGTTCACAACCTTCAGTTCCAGAAGCTCCAATCCCTCCAGCATCCTCTTCGGGCACTGGCACTCACTGGCACAGATCCACACACGTAAACAAAATTAAAAATAAGAAGTAAATTGAAAAGGAGAGAAATCAATTATAGCGTGTCAAACTGGACCACACTCTGCCTTTGAGAACAAGCCCCGGGGCTGGAGAGATGGTTCAGCGGTTAAGAGTACTGGTTACTCTTTCAGAACCTGAGTTCAATTCCCAGCAACCACATGGTGGCTCACAACCTTCTATAATGGGATCACATCCTCCGGTGTGCAGATGTATATGAAGACAAAGAACAAGCCCCTCTTCAGGAAAACATCTTTGTTTTTTGTTTTGTTTTGGAAAGTCAAATGCAAGGGTGTTGGAGACTCTGGAAAGCTAACTTTAATGAGGACCCCCGTTGCAATCAGTCAGTGAGTGTCTGTTGGCAAATGCTACTAAGGTGGCGGGAAAAGATGGCTGATGTTCAATAGGTTGGGGCTTTGTGAGGTGGCTTGATGTGGCTATGAGCACTGCGATTACTTGAACATTTCTCGCTTTTTTCTTGTGACAGCAGCAACATTATATAGCTACATGTTAATCACATTTTCTACTCATTCTCCCTCGGCCTTAGCAGGGCAGTGATAAATTGAAGAGCCCCTCTCAGCATGAAGCACACATGCCTGGACTCTTAGCTGATAGCAGCTCACAGACTTGGAACATTTCCCTTCTGTTAGTCTAGAGAATGTGGGACCTCTGAGGTCAGGATGCTGGAAGTGCCTGTGCCGGCCCAACCTGCTGGGCCTCGGGAGAGCCATATGTCAACAATTAAAAAAAAAAAAAAAAAGTATAGTTCTCACTCTTGGTTGTAAGTCCAGATGTGCACTCACGGAGGAGGCAGCATGCTGCGTGGTGCTGGGGCCAAAGGCCAGAGCAGCTGCTCAGCAGAAGCAAGGCCTGTAATTTGGCACCAAGGACCTCCTCCTGCTGCTTGTCTGGAACTGACATTGCTGCTTGGGATGTTTTGAGATAAAGTATGTCTCTCCTGTCTGCAATCTGGGAAAATGACCACATGTGGTTCTTGAGCCTGCCCCTCCCCACCCCCGGAAGTGGCTCAGGGTGTGAATACAGCCTTGGGAGACCCATTCCTCCTTAGAATTTGCACATGAAATTATTTCATCTGTCCTCCCATCCTGGGAGGGCAGGTGCTTTAATGTTTGTTAGTTTGTTGTTGTTGTTGTTTTTGAGACAGGGTTTCTCTGTGTAGCCTTGGGTGTCCTGAACTTGCTTTGTAGACCAGGTCAGCCTCAAACTCCAGAGATCCACCTGTCTCTGCCTCCCTGAGGGCTGGGCGTACACCACTCCAGCTGGGTGCTTTACTGTTTAACAGACTAGTGATTCTCTTAGCTTCATCTCCACGTTCCCTGATGAGTACCCGTCCTGAATGGGAACACTAGAGACCTTGAAGAGGTCGGTGCTGGTAGGAGATGACCAATCTGCTACCAACCCCAAAAGTAATTCAAATTGGACACCCAAAGGAGGTGGTCTTTCTCAGAGTTCTGACCATTGGAGGTGGAAGAGTCACAAACAAATAGGTCCCAGTTCTTACTCAGGTGTGAGTGTGTTGAGGTCATCCAAGAAGAACACATAGTCATCAGCTCACGGAGTGAACCACTGCCTTCCTGGCACTAAAGAGAGTCCTGGCTGGAGGCTGGACTGAAAAGCTGGGGACTTGACGCAGGCCGTGGGTCTAGTGAGGACATAGGTGTGGCCCGAGGAGATGAGGGTCGGAGGTGTTTTGGAATGAGAGTGGTTCATGTCAGGTTCCAGAGGAAGCCTTGGCCTGCCAATGGGAGAAATCAAAAGGGAATAAAAATGGCAGAGATCTCTGGGATTGTCCTTCCCATTCTCTTGTCCCTCTCTCTCTTTCCGGTTCCCTCTCTTCCCTTTCCTCCTCTCTCTATTTTAAATTTTGCTTCCAGAGCCCCATAGGCTAAGATGAAATGAGAACACAGGCCATCTGACACCTCATCTGCCATCACAGTTGTCCCACCTCTGTCCCACCTCTTCTGTGTCTGGGTGTGTCCATGTCTGTGCCAGTGTCTGTGCGGATTCAAAGACGGCAACAGAAGGCATCCAAGAGAGCACTCACTATCTTATCCCCCTGACAGAACCTGGATGTAGGCTGGCACCCAGCAAATCCCTATAACCCTCCCGTCTCCACACCCCAAGCGTTCTGGGGGTACAGACTCACACTCAAGGACTCACACACATGAGTGCTAGAGACTTGAACTCGTGTCCTCTATGTAAGCACTCTCCCATCCCCTGACCCACCTCCTCTCATTGACACTTCTCCGTGGGCCCTGTTTCTGGAGTAACACAAATGAAGCCAGCCTCTGAGAAGAAGTTAAGAACAAATCTTGATCTGCTCGGGATCTGAGATCCTTGTGTCCCTTCCAGGTTTCTATCTCCCAGACAAACTGGGTCACTTCCTGCAATATATTTTATTTCCAATAGAAAAGTCTTAATTAAATATGCTTGCCAGAATGAGGTCCACATTAATTGTCCCAACACTGCTTCCTTCCAAGCAATGACACTGTCATTCACATCCTCATAAACTACTTAATGAGCAAATGTTAGTGCCAAGTCGCCTCATGGCACAAAACCCATAGCTCTGGGTCAAAGGAACAGGGTCTCCGTTCTCATAGATAGGGTTATAGTCCTAGGGGAGGGTTGGGTATTGAACAGGCCAACAAATAAGGATATAAGGGAAGTACGCCATGAGATAATAGCATTTTTCCCACAACCAAACTGCAGTTCTAAATTCTAAAGAGCACTTACGTTGAGTGAGACAATTGCTAATTATGGCACTAATAATCTTGTCTACATATATAGTTTTAAGAACAGATTTCACTGGGCTTTGTGCACTCTGATCCATACGACAGCCTTGTTAGGTAAATAGGATGGGCAATATTTAGATAATTAAGCCCATTTTGCAAATGAGGAAACTGAGACTTATTTTAGTAATAACCCAGCCAGGGAGCTTGTGGGATTCAGAGCCCTCTAACACGGGCATTCTGTTCATGCACAAATTAACATTAACGAGATTGCTGTTAGCTTCTGCTAGCTTCCCAAGCCAGCTCTAGCTAGGTCGTTAGCAGTATTGTCTGCAGTTTTTAACATATGCATGCATCTGCAGATTTATGTGGTGCCTATGGTGGTTTGGAAAACACATTTTGCTCTCATCATCAGCCTTGGAAATCAGACCTGGCTCCTGGGAATCAGGAATAGGCTGGCCAGCATCAGGAGACACCATTGTATAGCCGGGCTGGTTTCCCCATCAGGAAGTACTGGGGAGACATCTGGAAGGTCAGGTGGCCCCACAGTTAATAGCCAGGATTTCACAGAGATGACATGGTCAGGCACAGGCAGGGAGCCCCGGCAGTGGGGTCACAGGGCACAGCTGTGGGGAAGCAACCACACTGGGCCAGTGGGTCACAGGAGACTTGGGGCGGGGGATGAGCAGAATTAAGCTCCCAGCAGTCTAGACGGTGATGTTTGGAAAGCTGCTAAATAAGGTGTGTGGTGGGGAGCCCCAACTCTGTGACTGAGCAACAGCCCAGATGTTTTGCCCTTGCTAGCATCCTTGGTCATCTCTTCCTCTTCTCACTCATGAAGGCACAGGTGGCGAAAGAACGCACTCGTCATCCTTAGGGATTCTCACTGTTCACCTCTTAGGAAACCTACACAAAGAACATGCTTCATTCATTCTCCAGTCAGTTTTTTTTTTATCATCTGCTAGGTAAATGTCTTTATGCCATACACAATTGTGGGTCTATATAGCAATCCCTTATATTCTCAGGCACCTTTCAGTTACCTCAACCAAGACCAACCAGAAAATCTCAGTGGCTGCCCTTGAGGTGTCTTGAGGCTCTGTTAAACTCATCAGATAAAAGGGACGAGTAGGAGGAAGCAAGAACTACAGTGGTAAACACAGAACAAAAAGGAACTTCCCAAGGCAGAGTAGGATTCATTACTGTAATACCTGACAATGCAACTTAAAGAAGGAAGGGTTTATTTTGATACAGCTCAAGTGTAGTATGAAAGTCATGATGACAAGCACTTGAGGTAGCTGGCCACATTGCCTCCACAGCCAGGAAACAGAGAGAGATAAATATTGGTGCTTAGCTCATCTACTTTTATTCAGCGCAAAACCGCAGCCCGTGGAATGATGCCACCCACAGTTAAGATGGAAAGGTTTTTCTTCTTTGCGATTCTACCTCTGGTCAAGTTGATGGTCGATATTGGCCATCACAAGGACCATGTTGTACAACGCAGGAGAGCTAAGGTGTTTCAACATTCCCACCTTGCCTTGCAGAAGGTCATCCCTCCCTTAAGCAGCAGAGATTCAAAGGGTCTGAGCTGAGGGAGTATTACTAGTAAGACCTGGAGGGCAAATGAAAGAGCGACTGCCATGTTAGTGACATTGCTAATGACAGATGCACTGACTTCAGTAACCAGTATGACTGTCAATCAAATGGCTAGTGGAATGAAAGCAAAACAAAGAATAGCAAAAACAAGGCAAAACATGCCCACTAGGGTATAAAACTTAGATAGTCTTTGATTTGGGGGTGACACTTGACTTGTTCTTTAATTAGTCACGAGTGACTTTAGCTGGCCCTCTGTGTTGGCTAGTCTTGGTTGTCAATTTGATACAAATGGAGTCAATTAAAACCTAAACAGCTGGGGACACCTATGAGGAAGCTTCTTGATTGGATCCTTTGTGGAAGAAGGAAGTCTATGTTTTTTGCCTGTTGTCTGCACTCTTGCTGGAAAGTTTACCCATCCTGCTACTGAGGCATTCCTTCACTGGATTTAGAACTTATGTTTTCAGAATTCCAGTGTAGACTGGAGACTAGTAGCTTTCTAGGAATCTTCGGGGGCTCCAGCACCAGATTGGGACTGCTGAGACATCCAGTCTTGTAAATAGAACAGCTACCAGGTTCTTGACCTTTTAAAATCAGGAAACAGCCGTTGTTGGACTATCCATACCACAACCTGTAAGCCACTTTAATAATCTCCCTTTAATATATACTATACATACATTCATTCATTGTTATTCATTCTATGTATTCTATTCCGTTAGAGAACCCTGAGTAACATACCCTTTCGATTAATCAGGGTTCTCTAGAGGAACAGAACTGATAGAATATATATATTTTTTTCTGGGATTTAGATATATTTTGGATATATTAGAATGGTTTATAGGTTGTGGTCCAGCTAATCCCCACAATGACTGCCTACCAACGAAAGTTCCAAGAATCCAGTAGTTGTTCAGTCCACAAGGCTGGATGTCTCAGCTGGTCTTCAGTATATGCTGGAATCCTGAAGAAGTGGGTTCTAATGTCAGCGAAGGAGCAGACTTGTCAGCAAGAGTGAGGAAGGTAAAAGTAAGAAAGCCAAGGTCTTTCCTCCATATAGGCTGCCAGCAAAGGATGTAGCCCAGATTAAAGGTGGGTCTTCCCATCTCAAAAGATCTGGGTTAAAAAATGGGTCTTCCCACTTCAAAGAATTTAGTTTAAAAAAATCCCTCACAAGTGTATCTAGGTCCTTGGGTTTAAGTTAATTCCAGGTGTGGTTACCTGGATGACCAAGAATAGCCATCACATCCTCTTAGCCTGTTTCCTGACCTCTTGTGACAGAGATGGGTCAATGAATCCCAAGAACTCATTGAACTTAGAGACCCTGGGTCCCTGTGAACAAGCCAGTGGGAAGACCAGGCAGGCTGAGGAATGCCTGAAAATAATTCTTCAAGGATACTAATTATCTCCAAATCTACTAACTGCCCTTTCTTTTGCATTACATTTCTCTGCTTACAGTGTTTGTATAATTGTCGGTTCCTCATGGTGATTGTTCTTCACTGAGGACGTGCCTCAGCAGAGATGAGTGGTCCAGGAGGCTTGTGCCACACTGACATGCGAGCCCAGGGTTCCTACACAGCTACTCTGCTTGTTCTCCAGCTTGATCTTGAACCCATCATATCACCTCACTCTGTTCTCCATTCCTTAATCTCTTCTTCATACGCTCCTTTCTCTGGCTCACAGTTGTCCCCATCCAGGTGAGACTGGACTTGTTCTTCTTACTATCTCTGTCAGTCACTTGCCATTATTGTGACAAAATACCTTAGTAAGTCGACTAAAGAGAGGAAAGATTTGTTTTGCTCATGTTTTCAGAAGTTTCAGTGTTGGTCATTTGTTCTGTTGTTTCTGAGCCATGAAGTAGTGCATTGCAGAGGGGAACATGCATTTTAGCTGCTTACTACTGGGGAAGAAGAAGAGGAGAGAGAGGGAGAAAGGAAAGGAGTGAGAGAGAGAGAAACCAAAGCATGCCTCTAATGACCTACTTCCTCAGAGGAGACTCCTATCCTAACGATTCTACCACATCCCAGTTGTCCAACAAAGTATGAAGCCTTCAGTGACTCGATACAACAATCAGGTCAGAGCCCTCATGATGTCATCACTTCCCCCAAACCCATCAGCTGAGGAGCAGTCTAAATCTAAACAGTAACCCAACTTTGGTGTTCCTTTCCTGCCACACCCCACCACAGCATTGAGCTGCATCTGTGTTTGTTGACCCAGAGAGAGCTCAGCTCAGACTCAGAGCTTTCCCTGTACTGGCTGATGAGACCAATATCCACAAGGAAGGAATTCAACAAGAGTCAAACTAAAGAATTATGCTCATAAGGCAGGAGGGTCTTTCTGCCATGTCTCTGAACAGGAAAATCAATTCAACAAATATTTATTGGCACTTACTCCATTTGAGGCATGGTCTGTATATTAAAAAGAAAAATGGTGTGGCCTTGAGGTAGTGGAAAAAATAAAAACACTGTTCAACCAATTTGTAAACGTCTAGGAGAGTGCAGGAAACGAGGTAGGCTCCATAAAGCGCCTGTCCAATCAGACCAATATCTCTCTATTTATCCCTCACTGAGACTCATAACAGTTAGAAGGATATGCCATCCCTCTGGACAGCTGTGTGGTATGACTTCTCTTCCAGAAGTCAAACAATGAGTGCCAAGAGGTGACACTGCCCCCAAAGAGCTGAGTTAGAGAGAAAACAAGGTGCCCTAGAGCTGAAGTGAAGCTGACTCTCTGGGGTCGAAGTCCCAAGGTCAAGCTTGGGGAAATTTAGTTTATTCCATCCTTCTTGGTCCCCTTCCCTGGCATCTCTTCCTCCCTTTACTTGTGATGTGGAATGGGACTTCACACAGATCCCATGTTCTTATCTCTCTCTGTGTTTCTCTCTGTGTATGTATGTGTCTCATAGAACCTGCGCACACTTTTTGAACATGTGAAACTGGAAAATTCACACAGGATTGAGTGCTGCATTTGACCAATAGAAACTAAAGATAGAAAAGAAAGCAGAGATTGGTGAGGCTTAATGGAAAAGACTCCTTGAGGGCCAGGGCTAAAACTGTGTTCTTGCTGAGGTATCACATGGAGTCACAGAACAGTGTGAGAACCTAAAACCCTAAGACACGATCCAGCATAGGGCACCCAGCACCAACCTAGACCCTGCAATGACATTTGTCACTGTCAGTGAATGACAACCTGCAGCCAGTCTTCTTCAGGCAGCTGTGCCTCCCAGAATCCTCCCCGCTGAATGTTCAATTCTCCAATAACCTCCTCTTGTGGTGACCACTTCTGTTTTTCAAGGTTGTGGCAACAAGTGCGATTGTTACTATCTGGGACTCTGATGCAAGAGGAAGTGTTCCTGGAGCATAGGAAGCAAGTGGAACATTTGGGAACCTTTGACAATTATGAAAGAAATACAAGCTCAATGTATAAAACCCAAACCGCACAGAAAGAAGCGCAGTAAAGGCGTTAGAGCTTCTCTTCACCACTTCTTCACACCATTAAAGACTCCAAGCTTTTTATGGCTCACTCGTGTTAACAGGGTGGTGGATCAGTCCAATCTGGACTCTCAAAAGGCTCCCTCTGGCTCTAGGAGGGAACATGAACTGTGGGAGACAGGAAAACAGGAAGTGCTCTGGCCAAGGTGAAAAGTAAGGGCAGCTAAGGCCATGTGGTGTCAGGCAGAACACAGCCCCAGTAGGTAGGTTCAGGGGATCTTGGGGCAGTAGGACCTGTAAGTCATTGACGGGTAGTTCATTGGATCAGTGTGTGAAGCCACCTTCTGAGTCTTGTCCACAGGTTCCCTGGCAATGACCAAAAAACCAGAAGCCTTTAAAAATAGACTCAGCTTCTCCTCACCTGCTGTCTAAACACGTCCCTGGCTGGCAGAGGAGGACAGCCCAGGGAGTGGCCCCCAGACACTCGGGAGACGCTGCCTTTGAAATCTCTATTTTTAAACCCTGCGCACTTACTAGAAAGTGCCCTTCCAGCTTACACGGATATTTATTTCTTGATGGGTTCCAATCTGTGAGTGGAATTTGAAGTGGTTCCGTATTTGGGAAAAGAACCAACTCTCACCACCTTTTCAATTGCCCCAGATTTGTCCCTGGGGTGCAAGCCTATTTGCAGATTTCTTTTCTCTTACCACTTGTGTTTAAATTGCAGAGCCGTCCCTATACATAGCCAGGGAAGCGGCTGGCTGAAAATAGCTACTTACAGAAACAGAGCAATTTGGAATAAGCAAAAATAGCCCTTTGCGGTAACTTGAGTGTCTCATTTTCCGTATTGATTTCCGCACCCCCTTGAGTGTGGTTTTCTGGAACTGCGTGTGAGGGCAGGTGATGCCTCGCCCTTGTGTATTTCCTGATGGACAACATACGATGTCTCCCTGGTCACGTGTGTATAGAAAGCCAAAATAATTCAGGCAGTAGATGGGTTTTTGGATGTGGCTATTAAGCCTATAGGTTCACTATCAGTACCCCTAATCTGAAAAGCTTGGGACCAGAGTTCTTTCAGATTTCTAATGATTTTTTGATCACTTTTGGAATCTTTTCACATATGTGATAAGATAGTTTGGGGGTGGAGCCCAAATCCAAACACAAAGTTTGTTTGTGTCTCATATACACATTATGAACACAATCTGAAAGTAATTTTATGTGGAATTTTTAATGAGCCTGTATTGTTGGCTTCAACCTGTCACATGAGGTCAAGGTGTGAAAATTTCCACTTGTGGTGTCATATAGGACCTCAAAAAGTTTTAGAACTGGGTTATTAGGGTTTGGGGTTAGACATGGTCAAGCTGTCTCATAGTCACATGATAGCTTTCAGGTGTCATAAGTTATTTCAGGCTTTCAGAGTTGAGGCTTTCAGTGTCAAGACTTCAGAACAGTGGTATTAAACCAGGCCACAACTCAGACTTGGGCACAAGTAATAATGAAAAGCTGCCTGTACCCCTGGCGAGCTGTGTGGCTTTAGAGTCACATACACTTGCACACTGTGGGACATGGGGTATCTGAACGCTCAAAATGCACAGTTAGAAACACAGTTAGGCAGCTAGGAATCCAGACTAGAAAACCCAGATACCCTAGAGATGACTCTGCTGGCCCTTGTCACTCCCTGGGAGATGGTTGATCGCCATGGGCTGGGGAAGGCATCTTTTAAAAGCCATGTCAAAGGCAGATAAGATGTCAAATTTCAGGTAGTCATGCTGAGTCACGCCAGATCCAAACCAAGCGCACATCATATGACTCTATTCATAAAAGTTTTGACAAGTGCATGTCATGTGACTTCATTCATATATAAGTTCTGGATTCTGCAGCCTGATGTGTTGTGGCCAATATCTGGGGTGTTTGCAGGGCGATGAGAAGGGGGCAGGAGAGATGAGGTACAGGAAGCATGAGGAATCTTTTGTGGATGATGGAACTGTTCGTTATCGAGGCTGTGACTACACTTCCTGGGTGTGCTCCTGTGCAGAGATTCATCCAACCGAACTCATCAGTGTGTGCGCACTACACTGCCTGCCAGGCCGTTATGTCAAAAACTCCGAGGTAGGCCAGCAATACTTCAAAAGAATTGGGTGGGGAGTATTATTCCTAAGCCAAAGCACAAGCGTCAGCCAGCAGTTACAGTCTGTCTTCCCACCGTACCAGCCAGGTTAGAGTCTCATTGGCATTAACTCATTCAACCCTCAGAAAGCCTTGGGGAGGAGGGGTATAGACAGGGTAAGACGCTTGCTCACGGCCCCTCAAAATGACTCCTCTGCCCAGGCTCTTAAACCCAGAGGGAGGCTCTTAGATCTGGCTCTGCCACTAAATGGCCATGTCATGGAGTTGGGTGGGTTTCTGAGCAAATAATCCTTTTAGCGGCTGGACACATCCAAGCAGTACCTCAGAAGACTTTCTTTTTCATGGCCAACAAATTGTTTCCCCCAAACCTATAAAGGTCTTAAAGTATGGCTTTATATACTGTTGTCACTTAATTATAAAGTGGCAATTTGCATCTCATAGTCCCTGGAGATGTAGTAGTGTCCTTGGTCCTCAGAGGCACACTGTTAAAAGCTACTGGGTCTCGTGTGCCCAGGCAACCTCCCTTCTCTCAGTGAGGCCTGAGGCAGCCAAGGACACAGGCTGTCCACAAGGTCAGAGCAGTTCTGAGCCCACAGGCAGAATTCACTACTGTCCCTCTAGAGAACATCAGAATCTCAGAGACCTTCACCAGACCCACATGTTTTTTCTGGGGAGGTGTGAGGGCTTCCTTCCTCTCACTGGACCAGGACTTTGTGTATTCCACATCCTACATGTCTCCAAGTCTCCCCAAGCCCTTCTTACCCAGATTGGAAGAAGCAGAACTTGTGAATTTCCCCTATGAAACAATATATAACCCCTTAGACCTCAACCCGTGGATTATGACTTCACAGGGGGTCACATACCAGATAACCTCTTTATCAGATACTTACATTATGAGTCATAACAGTAGCAAAATTACAGTTATGAAGTTACAATGAGAATAATTTCATGGTTGGGGGGTCACCAGAACATGAGGAATTGTATTAACTGGCAGCATTAAGGAAGACTGAGAGCCACTGCCTTAGACTAACGCAATGACCTTGGGCAAGGCCCTTCATTGTACTGGTTTCTTCAGACGTAACAAGAATAACCATTAGTTCAGTAACATCGGGTAAATCTTTCAGCACTCAGATCCTGGAACATTATTCACAAGGAGAGCTACTCTCCATCATTGTCATTCAGGTTGCTGTTCGCAAAGTGTCCACATTTTACAGAAGGGAAACTCCACATTTAGGAAAGGTGAGTGACTTCTCTAGTCCATGTGCAGCTAGAGGCTGGGGAGTAGCAAAGATCCCATCGCTGGGTAGAGAGAACCTCTCCGCTACCCAGAATAAGGAAGTGCAGGCCGGTGGAAGCAACCATCAGCTCGACTGTCATCTGCTGGCAAGGTCAGCAAGTCCTTAGTCTGCAGCCAGGGGCTCGCTGGCTCCTGCAGAAGGGGTTAATTCACTTCCTAAAGTACCTGTTGCTGGAGGATACACAGACTTCTGGAGCCCACAGCTCTTAGCCCACGTGAAAAGCACCTCCACAACGCCTAATCCACAGCAGTACTGAAGGACACCGTAGTTGATTTAGAAGGCTGCTGCATCGACAAGATCAACACGCGCGCACACGTGCCACGACAGCAATGCCAAGACTATAACTTCTGACTCCTTATTTACTGCTGCAACATCCCAGACTTTATCTAGCGATTCCTTGGTCTGGTGGCGGGGGCCATTTTTCAGGGGCAGAATATTGAACTGACTTTGCCTTCAGAATAGAAAGGAGGGGACACTGGCTAGTGTTTGTTCACTGTCAGTGCCTTAACACTCAGAGCAAGTAGTGGAAAGCTATTTGGATTGAAATTCATATGTATAGAGAAAGCAACAGACATCTGAGGGCTATGGGTTTGTGTACTTGTTGCTATAGTGTAAGTGTCCCCAAAAGAGCTCATGTGGAAATCCAGTGCCCATTGGTCAATATTAAGAATGACAGTTGACTGAGATCTTGAAGAGGTAATTGGCCCATTCATGGACCAGTGAGTTCATGGATTGATGGGTTATCTCCAGACTTGGCCTTTGACATATACCTGAGACCCTGCAGAGTTCCCATCATAACACCTTCACAAGATACAGCTGTTCAAGCCCCTAACCCTCCATAAATGTGTTAAGTAAACCTTCATTTGTTATAAACTTTCCATTCTGTGGCATTTGGCTATAGAAATAACAAAAAGTGACCTAAAGCACTTATAGTGTATTATTTTCTTCTAGAAGATTCCCCAAGTTGTACAAGCTTCAGGTTCCACAAAGGCTAGCTCCATCTTGTCCCCATTCTCTCCACAGACTGCCCCTGCTGATATTCCACCAATACGCAAAAGGGGCCACAGCTAGTCAGGGTTCACAGGTGACTCCATTGCCCAGGGTCACCAATGAAATCACCATTCTCCTTTCCAGTCCTTGATTGCAGCTGTTGTTGGCCAACCAATGCCCCAGTTATCCCCACCCAGTGACTTCAGGAGTGAAAGAGAAAAGGAAAAATGTGGCTGGTTCCCAAAAAGAAGGCTCTGGATCAGTGGTTCTCAACCTGTGAGTCACGATCCCTATGGGGTGTTGAACAATCCTTTCACCTAAGACCATTGGAAAATAAAAATAGTTACATTACAATTCATAACTAGCAAAATTACAGTTACGAAGTTGCAACAAAAATAATTTTGTGGTTGGGGAGTCACCACAACATGAGGCACTGTATTAAAGGGTCACAGCGTTAGGAAGGTTGAGAACCACTGCTCAACCTTGTGTTGATTATAGAAGAGAATAAGACAGGAAGAACCTGAAGACACCCAAGCCTACAGATGGCCCTTCCTCCTCTTATCCCTCCCCTGCCTTTGGCTGTAGTAGCTGAAGGCGTAAAGGCAACCAGCCCAAACTGACGGCATGTGGTTGAAGTCCAGGAAATTGTAGTGGGGTAAAATGGGAGCGGCAAGGCCAGGTCTTCAGAGTCAATTGACTGTGTTAGTCCGTTAGTTTTGGAAGGAGACGAAATAAGTTTAAAAAAATATATTGGTGGCGGAACGCTGACAAGAGGGTTCAGTGGGTAGAGATGCTTGCTACCAAGCCTGACAGCCTTGAGTTCAAACCCTGGCCCCCACGTGGTGGAAGGAGAGAACCAACTCCTATAAGTTGTCTTCTGACTAGGCCCCCTACATGTACCATGGCATACATGTGCTCCCACACATACACAGTCACACACAAAATACATACATGCATACATACATACATACATACATACATACATACATACACAACATACATAAGAGCAATAGAAAACAAAGACTATTTGGTTTGGAGACAGATTGTTTTCACTGCTAGAGAGGTATGTTAGTTACTTTTATTGTTGCTACAACAAAATGCCTGGCAAAAGCAACATAAGAGAGAAAAGGGTTCTTTTGGTCAGTCTGATATATAGTCTGTTATGACAGAAAAAGCACAGTGGTGGAACTACACGGCAGCTGGTCACACCGTCTGTCGTGAGGAAACAGAATTAACTGAATGCCGAGTCTCGGCTCTTTCTCTTTTTCACCTTATTTAGCCCAGGACTCAACCCATAAAACACACATTCAGGGTCCACCTTCCCTCCTGAGTTAAACCTCTCCAGAAAAGCCTTTCAAAGATGTACCCAGAGGTGTGTCTCCTAGGTGACTCTAAATCCAGACAAATTGGCAATGAAGACTGGTCACTACAAGCGGGGAAAGATAGACCCCAGAAACAATGAGGTATGATCAGAAACATGGCCGTGAACGTGTGAGCAATGACAGGGGAAGATAGAAAAGTGCGGGCGGGAAAGATGGCTGAGTAGCTAAGAGCACCGGTTGCTCCTCCAGGGGACACACAGAGCAGCTCACCACTGTCTGTAATTTAAGTTCCTGTGGACCTGACTCTCTCACACACGTGCAGGCCAAACACCAGTGCATATTTAAAAAGATAGATAAGCATGTGTGTTTGTGCATGCCCATGTACTCCTGAGTGTACACACACACACACAAACACACATGCAGTACACCACAAATGTGCAGTGTGTCACAAAGATGAGCATCTATGCACACACACCTGTGATTCCTAACTCCATCAGTCAAAAGACTTAGGCGGATTGGCAGCACAGGTGAACCTCCCTTCCCTAAGGGAATCAGGAATTTGGAGAAATGTCTGATTCCCAAGCAGAGAAAAGGATAAAGAAAGGACGGAACACCTTCGACAATCTTCCTATCAGAAAATGACGTAGACCTGTTAAAAGGGTAACATGAGCAACCCGAAGGGCCTCACGGCCAAATTCAGAACAACCAGGTGATGAGATAAATAGTGATATGAATAGATTGGGACCCACTGTGTGTACTATGTGAGTTTACAGAGAAGGAGGTGGTGGGTAGGTAAATAATCAGAAGAGCCAGCCACTGTTAACATAAGTAAGTGTAGAAAATCAGTGGTCAGCACTTAGAAGCCATTTCAGGGGTTGTGGATGAAGAGTGGGGAAAATCAGCAAGCTTTGAAGCAGGGCTGTGAACCCAACTGTCATATTCCATCAGTGCCATTGCCCAACCCGTAAGACTTGTGATTGTATGTGTATGTGGGGTGGGGGTGGGGTGCTCTTGATTTGGGGAAGTGCACTCTTAGGGATGGGGGCATCACGGCTGCAACTCACTCTTAAGTGGTTAGTTCCAGAGAAGAATACTAATAATGGATAGATGTTCATATGCAGAGAGAAGGTGAGGAGACTTCACGCTGACCTTCGGAAAATGAGGGTAAGGAGATAATGGAAGTTCTCACAACATCCCTGTGAGTGTGAAAGTACTTCAAAATAAATTATTAAAGTGGGTTATCAAACCGCCATGTACTGCAATGATGATCCGAGCCCTGCAGGCTTCACACAGGGAGTTTTCCTGCAAAGGCCTTTCCATTATCCACAGCCGTGAACCAAGTGCTGCTTCCCGCCACCTTCTGCTGACCACTGCAAAATGCCAAGGCAAAATCAAAGACACTGAAAATCACCTCCCAAGAGCCAACGAGAAGCTGGCATTGCTTTGGTAGCATGCTAGGAAGCAACCCCTCTTGCAATCTCAAAAGCCAATGATGGAGACACGCTGCAAGGAGAAAGCACAGGGATAGTTAGACTAAGTGCCTCTGCAAACAGTTGGTACTGTTTGATCAGTACTAAGGCAAAGCCATGCTCAGTTGCTTCCATAATTGGTTAACAATAAACACTGGTGCTGAGGGAGAGCTGTTTGGTGGAAATCAGGCCCTGTTTTCTAGATGTGTAACTCTGGACAAGTTACATGCCTCTTCTGCACTCTGGCACATGTGTCAGAGATGAAGAATGGCAGCTGCTTCCTGTGATGTGTGAGGCTTGGTGGTACCTCACACACAAAGATCCAGCAAGGTGTCATTACCTGTTCCCTCATTGGCCATGAAGCACCTGGACTACTCTCAAACCCCACCCACAGCTCTGGGCTGCAGACAATGGAGCCCTTTTCCACTTTTGTCCGAGCTTCCTCAAGCTCAGAATTCCTGTGGTCTGAGGGTCTTCCCTTTGCCCTAATGGTTCCCCCCCTCCCGTCTGTCTTTATTTCAACCAGACATCCCTTAATTCCATGGCACAATGTTCAATAACATGTCCAAACTTATTCTTCTGCTTGAAGACAGGTCTCTTTACTTCTGGGGGCTTACAAGCCAGGGAAGCCAAGGGGCGAGACGCTTGCCTGTCTTAGCCTGTCTGCAAAGATGAGCAATACAGTAAGAAATTGGACTGAGATGGATTTTCGAAGGACTGAACTTAATAGCGAAAAGCCAAATAAATCTCTCAGAGTGTGTCCATGAGGCACAGGGTAAGCTTTGGGGCCTGGTCCCTGGGAAACTGGTTCAGCCAGAGAAGAATGTGTCTTTTAGCAGACAGCCTGGTGTCAGCACCTTCAATTGTTCTCATTCTCGCCGCCATCATTTTTCAGTTCAGTAGGGTCCATCACCACAGACCACTGTTTTGAAGCAAGCCCCGTAATCACCCAGAGCTAATTCTTCACTGTCCTGGGCACTGGCACAGAACGGGTGGAGGAAGATCTCTGGGCGCTCACACAAATCCCTCCAAACCCTAAAAAGAACAGGGAAGAGAGATCAAGAGACAGGCAGCAGGCATATGGGCATCTCGTATCGTCCTATCCTAAAGCAGTGTAATCTCCAAATAAGCTCCTTAAAGCTGGGTATGCTGACACATGCCTGCCATTCAAGCACCATGGAGGCAGGCATGGGGATTTGCAAGCACCAGGTTAGCCTGAGCAACATAGTGAGTTTCTGGCTAGCCTGTGCTATGTAGTAAGACTTAGTACCAGTTCCCTCTCTGTAAGGGTGTTCCTTCAACCCTCAAAGACAGAACTGTGAAATAACACTTATTGTTTTGGGTGTGTGTGGGGGGTACTCTTTTTACTTTTATATTATTGCCAAAATATGAATTGTAATAAATACAGAGAAGCAAAGTGTCTTAACTGGGGTTTCATGTCTGTGAAGAAATACCATGACAACAGCAACTCTCATAAAGGAAACCATTTAATTGGGACTGGCTTACAGTTCAGAGGTTAGTTCATTATTATCATGTTGGGAAGCATGGCAGAGTGCAAGCAGATATGGTGCTGGAATTCTACAAGGAGCTTAGAATCCTACACACAGCAAGAAGAGAGAGTGAGTCACTAGGTCTAGCTTGATCATATAAGATCTCAAAGCCAGCCTCCACAGTGACACATTTCCTCCAACAAAGCCACACCTACTCCAATAAGGTCACGCCCCTTTGTAGGGCACTCTCTATGGGCCAAGCATTCAAACATAGGAGTCCCCACGGGCACCAAACCCATTCAAACCACCACACGAAGTAATTAAGAAATAAAAGGAAGAAACAAATAATTACCTACACTCCTATTGATAAATAGTTTTTTGTTTTGTTTTCCAAAACAGAAGCGGTCCAGTGGTGAACTATCCAATCCACGCTCTTCACTTAGCAGAGGCTGTGACGTGTGACTACTAGCTTCAGGATTCTCCAAGCTGTCTTCAGGACAGGTGGATCACCTTCCCTAGGACCTCTACTCAGCCAGATTCAGTTGTTCCCCATGGCACTGCATAGTTAATATGCTTTATGGCTCAGTAGTCACATGTAGCCACATTGTCTTTTGTAGAACAAGTTCTTGCATGTAAACCTAATTAATACAGGGAGAAAAATAAATATATTTCTAAAACTTTTGACTGAAATTGCCAGTTTTCTTGCCAAAGAAGTGATGCCAATATAATATAATGACCCCCTTAGGTCTGTTAGATCATCCTGTGCCTCTGCCATTCACTGTCTTCTTTGTCCCTCAGTGGGATGAATGACGTGGGATTTATTTCTGAAATTAGAAAGGTGGGGCTAGGCTTAGAAAATCACGAGAGAAGCAGAAACAGATGAAGAGGACCCGGGGTTCTGAAAGTCTCATTTCTACCTGTCTACAAAATTCAAGACAACACAAGATGTAACTGTCATTTCTCCTCACAGCTTAAAGATGTCAAAAATCAGGACTTAGAAAAGAAATGTTTCCAACTCTTTTTTTTTTCATGTGTATGTGGTGTGTGTGTGTGTACTAACATAGAGGCCCAACACTGAATTGGCATCAGGCTTGATCCTTCTATATATTTATTGAGGCAAGGCTGAACCCAGAGTTCTCCAATCTCAGCCAATTTGCCGATTTGCCCCGGGGAGGAGGGCTTCCTCTGCCCCCTGTAGGCAGCCACTACCTCTCCTGAGCCTTTGCATCCCTTCTGGGGCTCCAAACTCCTTCTGGGGCATTTGCTCAAGCAAACTGAGCTATCTTCCCAGCTCCCTTCTCATTTGCTTTACACTGAGATTTACTGGTTCCATAAAGAAAGTCTAAAAGACCCTCAAACATTATAAAGAAAAAGAATCCTCCAAGTTCTTACCACCTACAACGCCACCGGCAGGAGTGGGTGGAGTTTTAGTCCCCTCTCTTTCTGCTTGGATGATTTGTTTCTGCCAATGAGAAGATTTAATTACACTGTTCTCTGTGGCCTGATTTTCACATCTCCTCTTAGACAGCGGACTCTCCTACACTTTGCTCATTGGAGACTCTGCCTGGTCAGCCCATCGTGACCGTAGGATGGCATGAGCCACCACGATGCTCAGCTTGGCATCCAGGAGAGCAGCACACCTCTCCCAGACTCTTCCTGTTGGCTCTAGCACTGGACTTCCAAACACCATGCTTGAAGCAATCTATAAGCCATTAGCCAAGCCTGTATTAAATCTCGTTGGGCTCATCCCTAAGTCCTGAGCTTTTATCCCGGGTCGATATAATAAACGACTGTCTGAAGAATGTTTCTGCATCTTCTGCAAGAGTCTTTGAGGAGAATGTCTATTACGTGCCTCTCTGTCCCTTCTATTGCGATTCTTATGATAAATTTGTGCTCACACGGAGTGTCAGGGAAAAGTTTGGCTTCTCTGACAAATGGCTATACTTTCTTTTATCCAATAACTCATCATATCTTCCCCTTCGCTTTAGCTCAATTTAATGCGCAATTGCAGTAAGTATCTTCTGCTAGGTTTCTGGTTTAATCATTTCCTCCCTTCATCCGTATGACTTTGGGTATTTTATCTTTAATCTTGCTGTCGCAGGGCCTATCTTTTTAATTATAAATCATCTCAAAGTTGTTTGGAAGTTCCTAGGAATCCAAACCATAAATACACAAACAATCGTCTTGACCCCACGCCAGCCCTGTAAAGTCATGACCGCCTTGTTAATGGATAATTCCCTTCACCAGCTCCAGATTCCCTTCCAGTGTTTCCAAGCCGCTGCAATAAGGGAAGAGCAGCTATAGTAAGATGAACTGTTGGGGACAGTGGTTGACAGAGAAGGATGAAGTCTTTAGGGATTGTCTGTTCCCTGCTGTGGCCTCAACGGAGCTGGAGTAGACTGCTTCTTGACTAAGCCTGGCTCTGAGACTCAGGGACACAAGCGGCAGTGTGCCAGCTTCAAGCCTAAGCCTTGGGAGGCCTAATGACGGTCTGCTTGTCCCTCTGCGCTTCTGCCAAGGCCATGAGCACAGCAGGTCCTTCAGCGTGGAGCCTCATCAATAGCGTATATGATACCCACCACTGAGACACTGGAATGTTTGGGATTCAGCTGACCGATACACGATGAAACAGCCTTCCTGGATCCCCTGGTTCTCATGCTCTTCCTCTGACCTTGATTTTACAGACCAGGACCACCAGAAATTCTGTCCCACCTTTATCGTATTCTGAGTCTATCCCAAGACTCCAACTGTTGTGGTTTGAATACAAAATGCTGCTGAGACACAAGTGTTTGAACATTTGGTTTCCAGCCAAGTGGAGCTGTTTAAAAGGTGATGGGACACTTAGGAGGTGGAGCCTTACTGGAGAAAGTGTGTTCCTTCTCTCCTTCTCGCTCTGCTTCCTGTTTGTAGATAAGATGATGTAATCTCTCTGCTTCCTGACTGCTAGAACTGCTTCATGCTCCTGCTGCTGTGGCTTCTCTGCTGTGATGGACATACTGCCTCAGGAACTGTAAACAGCAAACAAATAAAAATGTCTTTCTTCCTTCCTTAAGTTGCTTTTTCTCAACGAGTTTCATGCACAGCTCCGGGAATGCAGCTTGTCCCATAAGGCCAGAAATTCAACAGTGCGTACCCACTATTCCCGTGACTTGATTTGTGACACTAAAAATAGTCACTACCCACTGCACACACAAGTCCACATTAAGTGCCCACTAGTGTTACTGAAGGGAGTCCCAGAACTACACAGTGCTGCGGATACCTTTGCTGTACATGCAGGGCATAGATTGACATACTCCAAGGTTTTACCTGGACTCACCACCATATTGAAGGAGAACTCAAGCCTAGCTCATCCAGCACATTCTAGGCTGCCACTTCCCCTTAATTATGGCTGACTCTTCCCCACCAACTATGTTAGTCAGTGATTCAGTTCCAGCTGGACTCCTCCCCATCTCCATCCTGAAGGCCAGAGCTAGCCTCCATTCTTGATCTTACTGAGCAGTGGTAAAACCTCAAGGGTTCCATCTCTGGCCCCTGGGCTGAAGAACACAAGGTAGGAGAGAAACGGGATGGTTGTGGTAGCCTTTGAGAAGTCCCCCGGAGCTCTGTGTAGCTCACAGGAAGTCTGGCTCAGGCTGCTCCTCCAAGAAAGGGCCTGGGATCTCAGTTTCTGCTGGAAGTCTCCACTCGACTTAGTTACTTTTCTCATTGTTTTGCCAAAATACCTAACAAGAAATAGCTTAAGAGGAAAAGCCTTTGTTTGGGCCCACAGTTCAAAGGGACACAGTCCATCACGTGTGTGCGGTGGGGTGTATGGGGTTGGGTGTGTGATGCAGCTGCCACACTCAGCAGTCCGGAAGCAGAGAGAGAATGGGTGGTGCCAGGCTCTAAAACCTCAGGGCCCACCCCCAGGGACCCACTTCCCGGAGTGAGATTAATGCTTCTGCAACCTTCCCAAACTGCACCACCAGCTGGGAGCCAAGGGTTCAAACACGAGCCTGTGGGCAGGTTACACATTCACACCACAACAGCGAGCCAATGGGGCAGAGTGGGATGGCTCTGAGGACTGTGGCCCCAATGCAACCATTGAAACATGGAAAAATTGAGGCCTGTTTCTTCCAGGACTTAGTCCCCACTTTGCAGCAAGGGTCACACTGCTAGGGCAACACATTAGTGCCTGCTACCATTTGACTGCCAATTGTGCCCCAAATACACAAATGTTGAGGGTTTAGTCCCCAAATTGGTGCTGTTAGTGAGTGACAGAACCTCCAGGTAGATGTGCAGCCTTAAGCTGCTGGTGTGTGTGTGGGTCTTTAAAGGGAATTGTGGAAACCCAAGCCCTTCTTCTTTTTCTTCCTAGCTAAGAGGTGTCACACATGCCCTGGCATTGCCCTTCAGCACCCTGCCAAGGGCCTATACACAATGAGTACTCATCTATGGACCAAAGCTTCTAAAGTCATGATCCAGAGCAAACTCCTCTTCACCAGTTAATTACCTCATAAGTGATAACTCAATTTCCTTATAAAAATGTATGCATGGTTTAGTGTGAGGTGATACAGCTTACGGTTAGTTCTGCATCTTGCATGTGTTGCTTGAGTCTCAAGACCCAGACTGCATGGGCCCAGAGACCCTGCCCTGGTTGTGGTGGGACCGAAAGTGACATGTTCACCTGTGGATGTCCTTGCAGGGCTCTTGTTTAACTGGGCAGACATGTTTATGTCCCAGAAACCTGTTTCTCTGGGCCCTCGATACTCTACAGGCCCTGGGGACAAATGGATCTGTCCCTGGGGGACAATGTGTTTCTGAGCAGATGTATGCCAAAGCCATCCATCAGAGAAGGCGCCTCTCATCTGCTTGCTGCCATATCCCCACGAGTCTCTTTGTCCCCCCAGCCAGGTGCCCTACATGATCACATAGTCTACTCCCTAGCCATCAGGATGGACACCAAGGGAGGGTTCCAGATCTGGAAAACCGTGGTCCACTTCTCTCTGACAGACTCCCGAATGAGGGAAAAGAGCCCCTGTGTTTGCAGCCTCCCCGCCGCTTCAGACATCCATCCTCTGCTACAATGATAGATACCCCAGAACCAGGCCTGACGTCCATTCAGTGGTGCTCCAGAGGCTCCTGCCTGTCCTGCCCTTCAACAAGTGTCCTGGAGGTGTCAGCCTCTGTGTCTCTGGCCTTGGCTCTCTGAGCTGCCCCCGCCTCTCCCGGCCCTCCTCTGATGGGTGTAAATTGGTTCACAAATCCCGCAATTCGTTTAGCTCATGCTCTGCTGGGTTTCCTTGGCGATTTTCTGGTTTACTGCCCGTTGCCTGGTTGCTAAGATCCCTTGTAAATTGCCTTGCCCTCTGCTCTGTGCTGCCATTTGTCCAAGCTCCGGGTGGAAGCTGTTGTCCCGGCACTTGCCATGTACTGCTCGTGAATTGCTCCGAAGCAACAGATCTGCAGCAGGCCAGCCTGCCACCTGAATGGCAAGGAGGCAGCATGGTGACGCAAAACCCAAGGGCACCGAGTTAATTTATGCCTCCAGACAGAAGTCATCTTTCTCCCCTGCCTCATTCGGGAGGCGGAATCAATATATTGAGACGGTGGGATTGCTCACTCTTGAAAGGTTTCTCGAAGCCATCATCCCTAAGGAACTGCAGATGACTGAGAGACAGACAGATGGCCCTCTGCAGACAAGACGGTGTGGCTGCAAAGAGGTCAAAAGCTCAGGCTTACTGCAAGTGTTTTAGGTTCAAATGTAAGCTCCTCCATTTCCTGCCCGTGTGACCTTGACTAAGTTACTCTAACTCACTGTGCTCTCATTGGCCTTTTATTGAAAAAGCGTCTACCACAATGGGCGTCTGGAAGGTTTAAATGGGGTGGCATACGTAAAGCATAGTCCCTGGGACACAGTAAGTAAAGGCCAACCGAGATCACTAATTATCATCCCTGACACCCTGCACCCCACGCTCCCCCGGGCTGAGGCAGCGCTATTCTGACCAGCCTTTGGGTGTATTCTTGCCACTTTCCTCCCTTGTCTGTGGCTTTTGCACTCTTTAATTGAGAAGGATGAGCCACTGATCATGACAAGAAGGGGGCCCGTCCTCCTCAGAACAGAACTGCAAATTACATGTCACATTTCTATAGATGCCACAGAGCTGTGTAATTGCAGGCGAAGTTTTTGCAGCCCGGGCTGGTAGGGCTTTGTACAGAGAGAACCTCTGTATAAGCCCCTAGAGAAAGGTGTGCCCCAGGAGCCAGCACGCAATGCTCAGCAGCCACCAGGCTCCGGTACTGATTGTAGCATTTGTCCAACTGCCACACTTTCATCTTCTAAAAGTCGGGCAGGATCTGTTGCTCTCCACAGTCAATCAACATGGAGGAGGGTGAGAAGCCCCAGCCAGGTGAGGGAGGCTGTGGCCTGGCCTGAGGCTCTGGGCAGTGGAAGAACCTGCAGGGCAATGAGGCTCAGAGCTGGAGAGCAGCTTCTTAAGTGGGAAGGTCAGCACCCTTCTGTTCCCCAAGTTCTGAAATGCCGGTCTGTCCCTCCCTCTGCTCAGCAGACAGGGGGAAAGCTGGGCCTTAACCCTCCCCCCTCCTCCACACACACACACACACACACTGGGCTTCTCAGAGCTGGGAAACTGCCCTTCCATCTCTCTTCAACCTTCTTTTTAGGCTGCACATCCCACATCGTTTCCATTGACCTGGAATGCCCTCCAGCCATTCTCCATCCACACTATCCCAGGCTAGCCCCCATCTCTCAACCTGTGACTAAGAACATGGAGCCGGGGCTGGAAGGCCTTGACCTAGCCAGGCTCCTACCAGCCTATGCACAGGCACCCCATGATGTGACCAAGCACCAGTGCCAAGCTGTCTGCTTACTAGCAGGAAGCGGCTCAAGCACCACAGCCTTTTGTGAAGGGAGAATCTTAACCAGAACACCAAGACAGATATTTGCGTTTCCCCAGCTTCCATCATGGGCTGCATTCACAGCGAGCCCTCGGTGGTAGCCGTATCTGCATCTGTGCTGCTGTGCTCTAAGTTCAGGTCCACAGAACACATGGACACTCTTATCACACCATCAGGTACTGTGCAGGCATCCATTACCGTCAATGTTGCTGTCACTGCCAAGCAGGTAAAGGGAGGAACAAGTCCACCTTTGTCTACTGCCACAAGACTGCCGTGAAGTCCCGCGTGCAGAGAGGCCCTGGAAGTGTTGGCTGAACTTAAGTGGAAAGGCTTCACAATGTCACGGGTTCAGGCTTGGACAGACTCTATACCTGGGATGGAAGCCTTTGGGGGCACAGGACAGAGAGGGATGAGGAAGAGCCCTCAGACTGTGAGGCATGGAGCCATGCTGGCCCGCAATGCTCAGGTAGGGTCCCATGGGTAGCTACCGTGACATGACTAGCCCCACTTAACTAAGTACCCCAGGAGCAGCCGACACTTGTGCCCCTGTGAGACTGGCTCTGCCTCGAGCAGACCTAAGTCAAGGGTAAGGACCACACCGGAGCCCCTCACAGCCTCTGGCCAGCTCGAGCCTCTCGCATACATGGGTGGCCTCTGCTGGCAGCAGGAAGGGTGAGAGTGTGGCTGACCCGCACGTCATCATTGTCACCACTCCAGAGCTCGCTGAGGCCCTGGCAGGAACGCGATGTCCTGATGGGCCTCTGAAGATGCAAGGAGGCCAGCAGCCTTAATTGACTACAGAAGTGTCCTGGAGTGACCTGGGACAGAATCGAGACCCCTGAGCAGAGGGCAGCCCAGGATAGAGAGCCCACGAGAGATTCCTGTCAGGGCATGTTATAGCTCAGTTTTATAGGCTCTTAAATCTCTACATTTTCTAAAATGAGGGAGCCCGGCAGCAAGATGAAGCACTGTCAGGCCCTTTAAATCACTGGCAGCAGGCATCCTGGGGGTAGATTTGTTTTAGGCCTTGGCATGATCCCTGTGTCAAAGACCTCAGGAAATAAATGGGGCTTACGTTCCACCAGAGAGTAGCTGTGTGACCTTGAGCAGGTAACCCAACATCTCTGTGCCTTTATTTATTTTTTTTCTGGGCAAAGAGAACACTTCAGCAAGTCAGCAGCCTCGTTGCAGGTTAGGGTGAACACCAATAGCTGGTTCATGGGGGCTTCTGGTTCCAGGGAACATCTTCTCTCTCTTTCTTTCCCTTTTCCTTTCTCTCTCCCTCTCTTTTCCCCTCTTCCTCTGATGCCCTGGACTTCAGGAGCCCCAGGGACAGATGGCCCTCAGTGGGTACCAGCCAGATGCCCCAAGTGAGCTCAAACAACCCAGGCTCTAGGAAGGTCTATAGTCCCTCAGAGGTGCTGTGGGCTCAGGCTATGTCACAGCCTCAGTGATATTATTTTCTTAATTTACTCTGTGACTCTGGACAAGTCACCTAAGCCCCCTGGGCCTCTGAGAAGTGTCCCTAGGGACACATCAGATATGAAAATGCTCTGGAGATGGTCACTCGCTAAGGCAGTCACTCAGAAATGAACACTGTGCCCAAGCACGGGGTGGAGCATTGGGCATCAGAGGGATGAGTGATACCCCGCTTTGACTGCCAGGTGCTGGTTAGTGGCTGTGAGAAGCAGGCAGCGAGTGAGCTGGGGCCGAGGCCTGAGGAGCACAGAGCTGTCGGTGTCGGACAGGCCACACAAGGAAGTTCCAATAGCTAAAGTGTCTCAGATCTGCATGAGCCAGCCTGGTGGAAGTGTCACATGAGCCAGCCTGGTGGAAGTGGGAGGAGCCTAAGTGGCGGGGAGGGGGGAGCAGCAAAGCCATAATGAGCTACTGTACCAGCAGTAAGAAGGTCAGGATGAAACATGAAACACAAGAGAGGGCAGATGGAAGACCTGTCTAGGTTTTAACTTGGAAGACACAGCGGAGGTTACAGGCAGGTGGGAGCGACATCTCCCAGTATGGCAGGAGAGAGGAAAAGAGAACTCACAGGCAGCCTTTCCATGCCTGAGAGCCTGGACTCAGTTTACCCTTCTGCCGCATAGTCTGTGGGAAGATAGGCCTCTTCTCTCATAGGCTGAGGAGACTCTGTATAAACTTTGGGCCTCCTAGAGAAGCAGGAACAGATCACCCTTCCCTGGTGGGAGCCAAAGGAAATGCAGCCTCCTCAACTGGGACCCTACACAGTCTCTTTGCCCCTGACCCCTGCATGTGAGCGCCAGCCTTCAGCTGTCTCTCCCCTGGAGCTGGCTGCCCGCACCCTCTTCCTGGAAGCCCCAGGAGTCTGCCTGTGAGCCTTGTCCCCTAAGTGCCCCCCTCTACGTTAGATCTTAATGAGGGATATTAAAACGAGATGCTTGGAACTCTTCAAGACAGCCAATACTATTAATAGTCACACTGTTTAAGAGCACATTGTCTGTGTTGCTGGGTTAGGCCTAGTCATTCCAATGCCTTCAAAACCATTGGCCCCTGTAGCTCGGTTGTGGAGAGGGGAACCTCAGCATGGGACCTGCTACCCAGGGCTGAGTGGGCCAGGGTTCTTCTCTGCCCCTGGAGAAGAGGTTCTGCCTCCTGGTGAAGTCTTTACAGGGTACCAGGGACTTCTTATCCAGGTCTGCCCACCTTTCTGGGTCCCGACTCTGAAAGTCATAGCTCTTTCCCTTTCTTCTCTTCTCTCTTTTTCTTTCTATGCCCAAGCATGCTTTTACATTTTTTAAAGCTCTGGGCTTCCCTGCTCCTTTGTAAAATAAAATCTTCCCTCCCCACCATGTAGATGCTGTGCAGCTGACCCTTCTCTTCCTCTGGGCAGCATGAGATGGACAGCTTGCCTGCCGGAAGCCTTCCTTTTAAGCTCTGATAAGTCGCCCTCAGGCTTGCATTTGAGTCTGTTCTTAAACTCTTTTATTAATGAAACTAAGAGGGTAAGAGGAGGCCCTGACTTTCCCTGTGACCTGTGATGGTCCTGCTGGGCCTCCCCATGATTTCTGGTGACACTTCTGCCTTTTGATTCTTTAATAAGCAGAGAAAAAGAGCCTGTGCCTGCACCCTTAGGCAGTATCACTTTCTGGTAATATGTTCCATTTTACAAAGAAACATTTCTTCCTGGCTCATCCCAGGTGCTTCCTTCTAACGTGCATCTGTCACTCACTTGTTTTTTCCTCACTATTTTAAATCCACATCATATGATAATATTGTATTGGCACTCACAGAGTCCAATTTTGATCACCATTGTATAATGTCTCTCTACTTCTCTGTCTTCTTGCCCCCAAACACCACCCAGTGGTCTGTAGCAAACCTCTCTGACCAGTTCCAGAGCTGCATTCCAGCTGTGGCAAACCCTTTTTGTGTTTGTGTTGAGAGGCCGAGGGAGGGCTTCTTGTTCTCTACAGAGCAGGGACAGGTGCAGAGAGCAGTTTCTGGGGCCTCAAGGGGACCTTCTATGTTCTGCGTGCTCCCCTCACTAGGATGCAACTCAAGTCAGGAAAACAATGGCCTTGGTCCCAGGGCCTCCTCCCCTGAAGTCTCCTAGAGCAGCTGATCACAGGTGGCCTACAGGGGCGCTGCTTTCACACATGGCATCTATCTACGTGGACAAACTGGAAGGAAACCCAAAGTATGGCCTTGACTTACCAGGCTGCAAGCGGCCCCCAATGTAGTGAAGCTGATATTTTGGTTTGCCTCTGGAGCTGTAGCAGAGCCTCAAGAACACCTCATGTCATCTCTCCTAGATGTGACACACAACCTTTGTGTGCATATGTGTGTAATGTATGTGTACGTGCTCATGTAGTTTGTGCATGGATATGGAAATCAGAGGATGGCATCAGTGTCATCGGACCTTTCATGTGGGTTCTAGGCATCCAAACCCAGGTTCTCATGTTTGCACAGTAGGTGCTTTGTCAACTGAGCCATCTTTCCAGCCTTCCAAACACTTTCTGAAAGATTCAAATAAGCTGAATTTATCAGATCACCTATATGCAAGCAGTTACACCCTGCAACAATGATGATGGATTCGTGACAAATGTGTGTGTGTGTGTTTTCTTTCAAGCATTCTGCTTGCTTCTGTGTTCGGTGATCTCACCCTTCATTATAGATCAGTGGTTCTCAAACTTGCCCATGTGGCTGAGCACCTGGAAGTTATGGGGCTTTTTGCGGAACACCATGAAATACTGATATATTTAATTCCATTATATGAGGCAGGAGCAATTTCACTAGCAAAAAATATGACGATGTTAATGTGTGCAATATAATATCACAACCACAAACACACATGGCACAGGAAAGAAAAGAAAAGTGGCAAGCAGAGCCTGGCTGTGAGTGAAGCTTCTTAGCAGTCTTTTCTGGCTTGATGGTCTGTGCTGTCACAGCCTAAGGCTGCCCGGTACCTACTGGGGAATGCATGGATCGGAAGTGAGATCATTGAGCAACTGAGAGTAGGAACCCAGTCTTTGGAGATCCAGAACGCCTCTTCTGGCTCCAGGAACTGCTCGCTGTTGTCAGAGTGCCTCGGAAAGCTCCCCCAGAGGCACCAACGCTGCCCTAAGTCCTTGCATATGCTGGGACACAGTTAAAGTACCAGTATCAGAGTCCACTGTGGCCTGGCCACTGCCCCTATGCCCTGTGCTCCCATACATCGTTAAGTCACCTGGGCAAGTCTCTTCTATGTGACCATGGCAAGTCAGAAATCACAACTGGAAGGATGAAGAAGTGTAAATGAAGGGGAGGCCTACCCAGTCACTCAGGGCAAACTCCTCTTTGGCTTGTGCTCAGGCTGCATGAGGATAGAGACAAAATCTCTGGACTCTCAGCCCCTGACCCACAACGGCCCACCTTGGACCAACTGCCATCAGAGACCCCTCCTACTCAGAAGCCACCATCTTCATGGGACCAGCTCTTCACTGTGGGCCCTCATACCTGGTTCTGCACCCAGTGTGTCTGGTTCCCAGGATACCACACTAAAGCCGCCACAAACTCAGGGATTCAAAACCGCAGAGATGTACACACTCACAGTTCTGGTGGCCCAAGGTCCAAAACAACACGGAGAGTGACCCTCCTCCACAGGAGACAAACTTCTCTCTCCCCAGCTTCTGTAGCTCCGTGCATTCCCTGGCTTCAGCTGCAAAGCTTCAAGGTCTCCTCCTCTGACCGGCTTGCCCTCTGTGTTGTAAGGATTTGGAGCTCACCCAGACGATCACACCACACCGTCAAGACCCCCTTTTCAGTTCAGATTACATTCATAGGTTCCAGGGCTTACATGTGGACAGATCTTTTGGGATTCTACCACTCAACCCATTTCCCCACCAAGACAAGTGTGCCCAACTGATCTCAACACCTGGAGGGAGCTAGCTCGCTCTAGCCTTCCTCTCTCTCACTCTGGCTCTCCTTCATTGTCTCAGCTCAGACCGTGACTGGGCTCTACCAGCAGTTCCCAAGAATATCCCTAACAGCCGGCAGCCCCGAGTACCTCTAGCTTCAGCCTCATGCCTCCCAAGTCCAACACACTGTTCTTCCCAGGACAGTTTCCCAAGCATACCATGATTTACTCCAAGATTTCTGTTTTTATAAATATCTTTGAAACATATCTCCTGGAGATGAACTTTGAGGTACAAAGTTGGCCATATCAATTAAAAAAGCAAACCAATCATTTTCTATAACGAGACTCGGAAGGCGAGGAAGAATGCAGGTTTAACTGAAGCTGAGGCTCTCTGGAGCCAGTGGGATCCTGAGATCATGAATAGAATCAAGTGGGTGATACTTGGGAAATTGGTCCTGCCATGGGGGACGTGAACCCCTACCTACACGTCTGAGTGAGAGCGCCCCAGAGGAATTGTACTGGGCCGGGGAGTGAGGGCTCCCAGCACACCCCCAACTAATTCTCTGTTTCATTGCTTCTGAAATGCTTACCACCTGCCAGGGATGGTCACTTCACGAGTGCCTTGTCATCATGCTCCTACATATTCATTTGGCCATTCGGGTTTCCCATCTCATTGTCCCTCGTCTGTGCTGAATTGTAAAGCTGTCTTGGCTGTTCCTTCCGCCCCGGCAGCTTTGCCCTTCCCCTTAGGAGGTGAAAACAACCAAAGTGGTACAGACACCTATACTGGGTCCCAGCACCCCTGGGCCAGAGCAGGAGTGCTTGAAGCTGGGCCTCAGCCCCAGAATAAAGTGCAGAACTGACCTCAAAACATTTCATAGAGAGCGAGGAGGCAGGAATTCTGACCCCATTGCTCCGAGCAACCCAGCATCACTTCCTGGCCCAAGTCATCAGGAAATTATCTACTTCCTTTAATGTCTGTGTCTCACCAGACAGTGAACTCCCAAGGACAGAGATAATAATAGCACTAACAGCCACCGTTTGTTCAGCTCCTACACAGGCGTGCACTATTCTAAATATCCAATGTCATTAGCTTCTCGGAGGCCTCATTATACCTCAGAAGCTGTGCTGCCCCCAGCTTCACTCGGGACGGAGGGGCACTGGATGCCCGAAAGTTTAGTGACTGGCTTCAGGTGGATATAAAACTCAAGTTCTGTCCAATGAGACCCAAAGCCTCTGTGCCAATCACAGTGCCAAACACACAGCAGCTGAGTTAAATGTGTCAAAGGAACCAGTAGGTGAATGGTGCCTTTCCCCACTGCTAGGCTCAGCCCGTGTGAACAGCTGTCACTGCATCCACTCTTCCAAGTACAGCCTCTCCACAGCCTGATTCTTCCAATCATACTGAGTCTGTGCCCTGAATTCTTTTGTAAGATCCTGGTCCTGGAGCTGGGCACAGTGGTGCACTCAGGAGGCAGAGGCAGGTGGATCTCTGTGAGTTCAAGGCCAGCTTGAAGTGAGTCCAGGACAGTGAAGGGTACACAGAGAAACCCTGTCTTGGAAAGTCAAAGTAGTAATATCATCATCATCATCATCATCATCATCTGGTCCTAGAACCCTGAGCACCATGAAGAATTGGACACTCTGTACAAGGAAGCGCATGAGTTCTGAACAGGGAAAGGTCCAGGGGCTGGGGAGAGAGGAACCAAAGTCCCTGCAAAGACTATTGTGGATGCGGTCATCACAGGCACAAGGAAGATATCTCTGTTTCTCTTCCTGTTGCTATGATTAAAAAAAAATTCCTGATGAAACCAACCTAAGAGAGAGGGGTTTATTGTGGCTCACAGTTCCAAGTAGCAGAGAAGTCATGGCATCAGGCTTTAGTGAGCTGGTCACATCTAATCCATAGTCGGGGATGGAGAACAATGAGTGCGTGCCTGCTAGTGCTCAGCTGCCTTTTTCCAGTTCAGGATCCCTGCCAGGGGTATGGGCTGCCCACAATTAAAATGGGTCTTCCCTCATCAAGTAATATAATATAATTAATATAATATGATATAATATAATACATATAATATAATCAAGATAAGTCCCCACAAGGATGCTCAGAAGCCTTCTCTCAAGTGGTTCTAAAGTCTGTCCAGTTGACTGTCAGAGCGGGTGGCTCACTTCTCCTTGTATTTTGGATGTGGAATGTCCCCCGCAGTCTCATGTGTTTGAACACCTGGTGTCCAGCCGAGCAGAGCTGTTCTGGAAGCTGATGGAACCTGCCAGGTGGACCCTTGATGGAGGAAGTGTTAGGGGGTGGGGTGAGCCTTACATTTTTGATAGTCTTGCCCCCATTCTTGTCTGCTCTCTGATTCCTGACTGTGGACACGATGTGACCAGTGGCCTCATGTTCTGCCTACCTTGACTTCCCCACCACAGTGGGTTTGCCAAAATAAGCTCTTTTTCCCTTAAGTTGCTTCTTGGCAAGTTTTTGGTCATAGTAACAAGAAAAGTAACCAATATATTCTCTTCTTTCATGCTGCCCTTGCATCTGGATGAAGAGGAAAGAGGCTTAGGGTAGATATAGCCTGTGTATTCTTACAATATGAATATAGAGGGCCTGTCTCTGCCTCGACAGCAGTGGTTCTCAACCTGTGAGTCATGACCCCTTTGGGATTGAACAACCCTTTCACAGGAGTCACCTGAGATCATTGGAAAGCACAGATGTTTACATTATGATTCCTCACTAGCAAAATTACAGATATGAAGTAGCAACAAAAATAATTTTAAGGTTGGGGTCACCACAACATGGGAAATGTATTAGAGGGTAGCAGCATTAGGAAGGTTGAGAACCACTGCTATACAGGCCTGGTCTGAGGATGGGGCCCTTCCAGACCTGAAATACATCATAAAGTACAGCAGAGCCAGTGTGAGTTTGGGCCTTAACTGTGATGCTTGCCAGTATTTAACTTTATACATTTTTCCTCTCTGTACCTCCGTTTCCCCAACTATGAAATGGGGTGTTTGGTTGTTCCCTTCACGTTAACTATTGGGAGATAAGACAAAGTGAGTTTGGTTAACATTCCTGCCACTAGTCATAACACAGCAACGAAGCCCCTACCTCCTCTCCTATCACCCAAAGAGAAAGGAGACAGCTGCCTACAGGCCAGGGCGACAGGGCCACTTCTCCACATGTCTTTCTCTGGAGTATCTGGCAGATTCCCAGAAAGGAACCTGGAGACCTCAGTGCCCTGCACTCTCCCTCCAGCCCTCGGAGGAAGGACATTTCTCTAACAGAGATGAAGAGACTGAGGCCCCAGGCTCTGTAGAACAGACCTAAGCGGAGATACCAGCTCCGCCCCAAGAATACTGGAGACCAGTCCAGCCTCTCTGGGATTCAGTTTCCTAACACAACACTAGGAGCACCCAAGTACCCCTCCTGTCAGGGTTTCGGGGAACATTTACATGCATGTGACTCAGAATAGACTAGAAACAGTGACTGCCTGGTACAGGGTGCAGATTCCTACAGACTCTTGACAACCCAGTCTGAAAGCCAAGCTCAGAGGGTCCATGCTTCACAGAAGAGCTGGTGGCTCAGAAAACCTGGTGACACGCCTGGAGCCTGGCCAAGATCATGGGACACAAAAGAGCATCCTCCTTGTCACACTGACAAGCTATTTTTTAACCTAGAAAAAAAAATGTCACCACACCCATGAAGGCATTTCATTTTACCACAGCCCTGGCAAACCAAATGGCCTTCTTGCGCTGGCTCTGCTGGGTAAACAGCTCTGGCTACGTGTCACTTCTGAGAAGAGGCCGTGGCCATGAGGTCCAGGCTTGGAAGCTGGGTCCTGTAAACAGTTACTGTCCCCTCTTCACCCTGCACATGAATGTTCAGCATCTGGCTCCTGGCAGGGTGAACTGAGCACAGAGGAAATCAGTGTCCTGTGCACCGAGCTCGCAAGCCGGAGGCAGAGGGGCCTCTCCTGTTGTCTTCTAGTGTGTTCCTCTGATTAGAATTCAGGCTGCATCAGCCTCCTGCTGGAACCTGCTCCTGCATGTGTTAGAAGAGCCACGCGGCACTCACGTGCCTGAACACTTGTTTGCTGACCCGAGGGATCCCTGTAGCTCAAAGGCTGAGAAGCCTGAGTAATCCCCCAATTTGGAAAGATACCCAGTTTAAGAAACAGCCAGGCGAGGTCCTCGTTGTAGCAAACATGTTTTCTGTCCAAGAGAGCAAAGAGAAGCACCCTTGCAGCGGGACCTTTTGTCTGCTGAACAAAGCAGGCGTGTCCCTTAGCCTGGCAGCCCAGCCTCCCACACAGAGCAGCTTGCAGGCCAAATGGGGCTCCTTGGACTGTTCCAGGGATGTAAACAAACATTCCCCAGGGGCAAGAGGGTGCTAGAGGAGGGGACCATTGCCAAATAAGTTTAGAAAAGTCTAGACTGAGGAAAGTTGAGCCAGGACCCTTCCTCTCAGAACCTTGAAAAATAGAGGTGTGTGTGAGCCCCAAAAGAAGGTTCTGTAAGCCATGGGAGTGCTTGGCAACTTCACCATAGGGTTCTCCCTCTAGCGTGAGGTTGCCAGGATGGTGACACCGGAAGTGCCCCAGGGATGTGTCTGGGCATCTGATGCATCACATGGACTACTTGTGAGAGGATCTCGTGTCTGACAGAGTCTACAGCCTAGCCAGCCTGCAGTGGGGCAGAGTGCAGCGCTGTGGTCTGTGTGGGCTGGCTGCTGTTCCCACAACTGTGCGGAACCTGGGAGCAAAGCCGAAAGGGGGACTTGGGAGGGGCCTGCAGCCGAGCCCTGGCCCGTATCCGCAGTCTTCAGCCATGGCTTAGAATGCAGAGAACTATCACTCCGCTCTGTCTTGTTTACACCAGTCATCCGGTGTATTTAGAGACACGACTCCATCTTGCTCTCAGAAGTGCCTTAGTCTGAGGAGTAGCTCACATGCGTGTCCTTCCTATGCATCCCACCCAGAGGGAGGCCCAGACATGAACAAGAGCTGACAGGGCACTTGGGAGCACCCAAGCAAGACATTGCAGGCACTGTGATTCTGGGAAGGAGCGTGTGACCTTGGGCCATGCTTCCAGCCTGCCTAGGCCCTGGGAGGTGATCAGTATGAGAGGTTGTGGGTCAGATCCCGAAGTGTCTCTGGATCCTGATACACTGCCTGCCTTGTTGAGAGTTGGGTAGTGGCCCTCTCCCACTGCGTAACTTGAAACAGGCACAGAGAGCCACTACACACAAGATGGGGCCAGGACTACTTCTGTAAGTCTGGTCAAGGGTGTACCTCGCCATCAGGTCCTGTGAAAAGGGCACAGGCTAGCTGAGAATGCCTGGGAGATTTAAATTGAACTCCACCAGTAGATGCCAGGCACCAGGCAAGTGCTCACAGCAGCCCCACAGGGCAGTAATGCCACATAATAAAGTTTTGCTCTAATTCTGCTTATTCCACCTTGGCACCCCTCCAGGGACAGCTAGAATGCTGCCACCTATGTGGAGATTCGGCTCATTTCTAGGCCAGCCCTACGACCAGGGCATGGCCCCTATTTGAGCATGTTCTATGTGTGAGCCTGACGCCAGGTGCTATCCATCATTCCTGTCTCCACACAGCCCTGTGAGTTGTGTAATAGCCTCCACTTTGTAATGAAGGATGATAAGACTCAGAGACCACACCGGGAAAGAGCGAGTGACTGAGAGAAGCAGAGAAAGAAGAGAGATCAGTTTTCAAGGTCAGTTACTATTTTGAAATGAAGGTGAGCCAGGAAATTGTCATGGAAGGAGAAAAGGAACCATTTAGGCTTTCCGGTCAATACTGGCTGATCCTGTGCTCTGTGGCTGGTCCTGGTGGACTGAGTTTCTGGCCTCTTCATTTTATCACTAGAAAAGAGTCAGTCGGAGATGAGGGGTGATTTCCCCCAAAGAGGTACAGCTCAGAAGTGGGAAAGCTGGGATGGGAAGTGGAGCGAAGGTTCCCAGTGCAGGGTTCCTTCAGGTACCATGTGGCCAGACACAGAGCCAGAGCCCCGGGAGCACATCTCCAGGGAAGCCTCCCCTGCAGGCTCCCAAGGGCATTTTCTCAGGGATGCCTTCCTTTGGCAAGGTGACACTGGAGGTTGTGAGACAGAGCCAGGCCCATCCTGAGTCCTGGAGGGCGGCGATAGTGACCTCTCTATCCTAGTGCTCATTCCAAACTTGTGCCCTGGGGCAACTGGTCTCCAAAGTCTCCCAGAGCAGGAGCTGGTCAGGGCCCCAAATCACCCCACATTCTGGGTAATTCTGAGCCTGAACTTGCCCTTCCAATCTAGGCACACTGTGTAGTTTCCCTACACAGCATCCTTCTTCACATTTGGTTCCACCTGTGAGTGTTCCTAGTGCAGGGTTCCTACAGGGTCTACTGTATACAGAAGTTGATCCAGGCTTAGATGGTAGGGCCCTACCCCTGCCCCTTGGGGAGTCCTATTCTAATTCAGGGAACAGAGCCAATGTGCTCTTCCAGAAAATGATAGGTTGTGGGCAGGAAGGTAAAGGTGCTCAGGAAGCACTCCTTAAAAGAAGGGGGACAAAAAGAAAATACGTGCACTCCAAATATTCTTCAAGGCAGTGCATCTGGCTGCATGCACCTCCTGTGTTTAAAGTTCACGATGCTTATGCTTCTTCCTGTGGACTCTTTCCTGACACACATGCTCTTCTGTAACAACGACCATAAATGAAGCTGTGAGCGGGGCAAGCAAACACAGAGCTCCTGTGCAAACGGCATTTGGATGGCCATATTCAGATGGAGAACCTCCAGTTAATCTAATGAGCGGTCATGCAATTAGAAGTTAGTCCAAGGATGCCACAGCCTCTAGGACAAAACCCCAGAACAAGAAACCCAAGAACGAAAGCCTGGGAGCACCACCGCCCCTGCTTGAGGAGTCTAGAGGTAGGCAGTGGGACTTGCCGGCCGTGTTCCCACAAAGGGAGGAGAGGGGGATGGTGATGAAGACCGCTAACCTTGGACAAGCATTACAGAGAAATGGAGCAGAGATGTGGAGATTGCAGAGTCCAGAGGCTGAACCAGAGCATGAGGAGTGGAAGCCGGTGAAATGAAGCTCGAGGCGGGAAAATGGGATGAAAGCAACAGAAGGCACCGGAGTGTAGCCAGCCCATCACTTCAGGATTCTGCGTCAAGACAGACAAGAGCTGAGTTTCTAAGCAGGGGACTGTCTTGAGGGACTTTTGTTCCCCAGTGGAAAGAGAATTCAAGGGTAGTTTACTGGGTGGTCTCTGAGGAAGGAGCCCCCTGGCTCATGGTTGAATCAAGCTTTCTGTCTTTCTTCCAGATCCAAGGACACACCAGGTTCCTGAGCAAGCCCACCCACTTCCCTAGGCTGCCGCGTTTTCGGGCCAGCAGAGGCTGGAGGCTGGGTCCAGTGCGGCCATTAGAGGGCAGGAGAGTGCTGGTGATGAGCCAGCTGCAGCCGGCTCACCAAGAGCCAGGCTTTAGGAAGCCGCAGTGGCCAGTGCTGGAGCCGAGGTGAGGTGGGGAGGAGAGAGAGGAAGAAGAGTTGGGCTAATCTTACACTGAAAGACAAATGCCAAGGGAACTGACCCGCTTGTGGGACTCCCAGCTGATTCACTTCCTGGCAGCGAGATTTAGTTCACTGACCAGTGGACAAATTGTGGTTCAATGATGAGCACAGAGAAGAAGGTGGGAGTCGGTAAGCAGCCTCAAAGCACCAGTGATACTACCCTTCGCATATGCACACCTGTCCTATTTCCAGGAAACTGGGGTCCCCTGGGCCTCTTTCTGCCACAGCACCACAGTCGTCTGTCCATCTTTCTCCCATCCATCACTTTCCCAAGTCTCTTGGGGATCCCTTACCCCATCCAAATGGTAGAATGGGCTTCAGGCGTAGGCAGCCCCACCAGGAACTCCCGCAGCCCCAGACCCACCTGTGACTTGAGAAATCAGAGTTAGCCATATCCCCAGGATCGAGCAGGTCCAAAGACCAAGGGAGGTGTGTTTACACACAAGTGCGTGCATTCATGGGCATGAATGGACTCGCAGGCACACCCGAGGGGGTGTGGGCACACAATGCTCATGCACATGGACTCAAGCACAGACTCAAAGTGCTGGAGGGCACCCCTCCCAGCTCCCCTGTGTCACAGCACCAAGCACAGCTGGGACACATTTGCTGACCATGGTCATGAGATGCTGTGTTTATGAACTCGGGTCACCTGGAGCCACTGGCTTCTCGTGAGTTACAACCACTTAACCCGCTGCCCTTTCCTCATCCTCTGCCCTTGCTCCTGAGTCGTCACGATGCAAATGGCCCTGGCTCACCCTCCCAGCAGAGCACTGGGGATGGTGGAGGGCTGAGAACCAATTAAAAGAAGATGCCCATGCACTTCCTGAATACATCTTTAGAGGAGCGAGGGGTTTCCCAGGGGCTGCATCTTGGCCCTCTGGGTAAGATTCTCTGCCCAGTTCCAAGACAGCCCCTCACTCTGAGAATCAAGAGGCTCCCCCGAGACTCTTGTAGGCTCAGCCTCTACAAGAGCTCCTTCTCCATTTAAAGCAGACCCTTTGCCTCTAGAGGTATTAGCTCCACCTGTAAAATGGCCTCAGAGTGCTATTTTAAGTCCAAGTGCAAGTTAGAAGCCCAAAAGCTTAGTGCTGGGGCTGGGGGCTGAGGGGTGTCAGTCTCCCTTCCAGATAGTCTGGTCCCATCGTAACTAATACTAGAAAACAAAAGCAGCAGCGAGTCTCCTTGACCAGTTTTCCCACTCCCACGATCCCCTTATGGAAGACCAGAGACCACCCAGGCCGGAAGCTTGGGCTGCTCTTCTGTCTCTGCCCCATCACAAAGGCCTGCTTGTTCCACACCAGAGACGGAGATGAATCCCGACGCTGTCCTGCTTTGACGCCACATGCACATGACGTCGTCACCCACTGCCCTGAAGGCTGCAGCTGCCCTCCAGCTTCAGCTGAGGAGGAGTGAGCTCAGCTCTTCTGAGACGTGGCTGGGCCAGTCCTCCAGACTCCTATCTAACCCATGACCCTGTGCGGGAGGCAGCCCACCACCCTGTGTTTTGTGTGCAGCTGTATCCAGCTCCAGCTTGAACATGGCTGCTTTTCACGGTGGCATATTGGAACTGGTTGAGAGGCCAGGCACCAGCCTCCACCCCGTGGAGATTTATTCCTAGCTAAGGCTTGACAAAGATGGATGACTAGCAAGTTGCCTAACCTCGTAAGGAGGGTGCCAAGAGGGTCTGAGCCAGGTCCTTCACTTCAGCTAGATGCTAGCCTGTGGGTCCATTTTCTATGACAGAGATCATGTGCACATTACAGGACAGAAGGATTTGACATCACAAAAGCCCCTGAAGTGGGCTTCAACCCTTAGTCGAGTCTTTGATTCCTCTGAGCCAATTCTTTGATTCCTCTGAGCTGATTCTTTGATTCCTCTGAGCTGGTCTCAAAGGTCCTACCCAGCCAGACGGATCTCAGTCTCTCTCCCTTGTTGTCACCTTGCAGATATTTATAGCCTTTTCATGTCCACTAGAGAGCGTAATGGGCTTTTTAGGCTAAACCAATTAAACTCTCTCCCGTAAGTCATGTCTCCTGCATAGCTTCAGCTGCCCTTCTCTGAACTTAGTCCATCTTCATTATCTCTGTCCCTTGTGGCAGGGAGGGTCTGAGGGTTCACATGCTGGCTAAGGGACATCTGCCTTTCTCTCCAACTGCCTGGTCCTTTTGCCCATCAGACAATCCCCCTCTTCAACACACGCAGACACACAGACACACAGACACACAGACACACACACACACACACACACACTCCCTGAGTTTTATAGACACAACCTAAGCCTTGGGCAATGCAGTTGACTAAAGCAAAAAGCAGAATATACTCAAGAAGGGGTCATTGGTCTTTCCTCCTTTTAAAAATTATTGGGCTTTTTTTCTCCAATATTATGCAAATCACAGATTATGCACCACCACGCAAACAGCCAAGCCTTTATAGAATACCCTGGAAGCTGCAGCCCATAGAGACAATCACATCTCAGATGCGCACCCAGCTCTGATGGGCTGCTGGGACCATTTCCCCACTGTGTGCTTGTGCTCTGCAAGGGACCCCATGCTTCAAGGCCATGTCAATGGGTTTCCAGTTTTTTCTAAACCATTTCAGTAGTGAAGTGGTTACTGCTTCAAGCAGAAAAGTGAGTGTGCAGGCGTGTGTGTGCGAATGGCACGTCTGTATTCCTGCCCATAGTTGTGTAGAGGAGCAGGTCCATCTGACAGCGGGACTCCTCGGCCTCTAGCCCACTGGCTCACTGCTCAGCAGAAGGAAGAACTGTCTGTGTGTTTCACCAGCATGCAGTATTAAATTCTTTCTGCACTTAGTCGTATGCAGTTTAATTTACATCTGCTATGGGCCATTGGCTTAAGACAAGAAACATAAGGAACACTGAGGCCGAACACAATATCAGGTTCACCAGGAACATAAAAAAACAGAATAATTCTACATTTTTCCTAGCACTCCATAAAACAGTGCTAAAAAGGAAAAATACAGTAGCAATTAGAGCCAATTTAGCTTTTTTGTTGTTTATTAAGAATAAAGATGATCATCCCCCTAAGGTTTTTAAGACATTCTGGCAAATAGCAGTTTCAAGCATTTCTTTTAATCTCAACATTCAATAGAAAAAAATGCTTTATATTTTCAAAAGATGAGGTGATTTTCAAAACAAAACTTTCAATAGCTTTAAATCTGAGGTTTTGGAAGCAGGGCTTTTTTTTCAATGTTGTAACTTACAATTACAATCTGCGTTTTAGAACACTTTTGGTCCTCAAATAAAACATATCAAATTAGATCTGTCAACAAATCACCTTTTTTCATAATTAACTTAAAGTAAACAACATCTATCATACACTTAATGAGAAAAATGCCCAAATTCCGCTTCATACATTATGGATATAAAAAAGGATTAAAATAAACTTTATAATATACTTTTTAATAACACTCTAATGTAAAATAAAATTACTGTATTAAAAACACTTTATATACAAAATTATTTTTAATTCATTAGCATTTCTTTAAGGCTTCCAGGTTTTAATCACTGTAAGCCCTGGGGCGTATTTGCGTTCTTTGGGGTGTCTGTGCTTGCCGGAGGATCAGTAGCCACTCTGGCCTAAAAGTTCTCTCCCAACCCTGACAGTGCGCTGACTCATCCTGTGTCGACCTGAGTTATCTGAAAGGAGGGAACATCAGTTGAGAAAATGCCTCCATAAGATCCAGCTGTAAGGCAGGTTCTTAATTAGTGATTTGTTGGGGAGGGCCCCGCCCGTTGTTGGTGGTGCCGTCCCTAGGCTGGTGGTCCTGGGTTCTGTAAGAAAGCAGGCTGAGCAAGCCACGAGGAGCAAGCCAGGAAGCAGCACCCCTCCATGGCCTGTGCATCAGCTCCTGCCTCCAAGTTCCTGCCCTGCTTGAGTTCCTGTCCTGAGCTCTTTCAGTGATGGACTATGAAGAGGAAGTGGAAGCTCAACAACGCTTTACTCCCCCGTTTGCTTTTGGTTATGGTGTCTCGTCACAGCAATAGAAATCCTAGCTAGGATAGGGAGTGATGGGCGACAGTTGAAATGATAGCTACTCCACCCGCTCATCTCTCTGAGCTCCTGTGACAATGGCAGCTCTTTTGCTGACCTGTAAAGGACACAGCTGCAGATCAAGAAAAACTAATTTTAAACCACTGAGACTTGGGGACTGTTTATCACTGTGTCCTAACCATGACTGTCCTGACTAATACAATTTCAAAGTGAGACACGTTAATCAGGTTACATGTAGCAACAGATCATCTCTGTTATCAGGAATGATGGGACAGAGTTGGGTCTTGAGGAGTAGCACAGATACATGAGTTCTGGACCAGCCACTTGTACTCACTGAGTGACTTAGACAAGTTACTTAACCTCTCTGAACTGGGTTTCCTCCTTTAAAAAAAAAAAAAAAAAGAACTGTTTTATTCATATGTGTGTGTGTGTGTGCGTGCGTGCAGTGTGTATTCAGATGCATGTGTATGTGCATGCACACGTGTGCAGGTGCCCAAGGAGGCCAAAAGGGGGTGTCAGAACTCCTGGAGCTGGACTTACAGACGGTTGTGAGCAGCCCGATCTTGATGCTGAAAACCAAAATCTGGTTTTCTGCAAGAGCAACAAGTGCTTTTACCTGCTGAGCCATCCTTCTAGCCTGCCTCGTCTCTAAAACTATGATGCATATGCCTCGCTTTGACTCTGTAATGGAATCACAAATAGTGGCGTGTTTTATGTGTGGGCACTCTAAATAGAAGCAGTTATAAGATCCTGGTAAACTTCTGTCGTTTCCAACTTCCTGGCACCTTTCCCCATCCTTTCCCCCTTATGCATGCGATGCGTGTACCCCAGATCAAGGATGGTGACCAAGGGGTTATCAGCCAGTCCCTTCCCACTTATGGGTGCTGGGCAGAGACCTGGAGTGACCCAAGTAGTGCTGAGCTGGGTGCTGTCAGGCAATCTGATTGGAGAATGGGGGAGGGGAGACCCAAGGCTTGTGCCATGGATAGCAATCAGGGACGCAGGATGCCTGAGCCTGGCAGAGCTCAAATGCCACCATGCACGGCAAAGTCTCCAGGGAGAGAGAATGAAGTTTCCACGGAGCGAGCAGAGCCTGAACATGGGTGATGAGGAGAGAGGAGAAAAAGAGGGAGACAGGAATGGAAAGACAGGAGAGAAGGGGGAAAGGAGTGAGGAGAGGGAGGGAGGGGGAGAGAGTCTTGCCCAGCCCTTGCATGTTGCTCATGTCACTGGCTGTACCATCTTTTTCATGCTGGATACATTCCTCAGCAGTTAAGTGGATCTGAGTGGAGTTCCTCTCATTGACAAAGGCATCTAGGTGAGTCCAGACATGCACAGCAATGCCAGGGACACAGGAACTCTGTCCTGGCATGACTGAAGCATCTCGGGAGTCAGCTGAAGGTGCACTACACAGAGGTCGACCAGGCCTGGCCAGCTGAGGCAGGAGGTGGTCGGGAAGGTCTTCCTAGGGAGGTAGACTGCAAGCAAAGCCTTGAGGAAGGGGAACTTGTCTGGCTGATGTCCATGTTTATTTTACCCTGTGAAGAATGAACAAGAGCAAGCATATCCCTGGACGCCAAAGCTGGAAGGGATATGGCTCTCTTTGCTTTCCCAGGCCAGGAGATTAAAGCTAAGAAAGCATTTCAAAAGCCACCTCAGAGATTTTTCTTCAGCCTTGCTGTTTACATATACTACACACATACACACACACTCACACATACCACTCACACATACATACCACACACAGTCACACACACACACCATACACACTCAGACACCAGACTCATACACACAACACACACACATACCACACATACACTCACGCACACAACAGAGACTCACACATACACTCACACAACACACACTCACACATACCACACATATACTCACACAACACACACTCACACACACACACACTCACATATACCACACATACACTCACACACTCACATGTACATACCACACATTCACACACATACACACCATACACACTCAGACACCACACTCACACACACAACACACACTCACACATACCACACATACACTCACACACTCACCCTCACACCACTAATGAGAAGATAAACAATAGGCTGTGGGAATGTGCAGTTACACAAGACTGACTACAGGTCCTTCCCAACATCAGAGAGCTGATGGTACCTGGGAACACCTGGGATAATGGTGAGAAAGGAAGGACAACTCAGTGAGCAGTGTCTGGAGACAGAGAGCCATCCAAGCCTGGAGTGCTGCCCTTAGGACCAGGGAGGAAACGGATGATGGCTTCTCAGAGCAGATGTGCTCAGATGTCCCGAGGCAGAAGCATGAAGAACCATTAGATAAAGAAGCAGGATGAGCAAGGACAGCAAAGTGGCCTAGGCCATGGCAGCACAGGACCTTAGGGGACCTGAAGGGAGCTGGATTTGTATGGGAAGCCCTCTACAGATCAGGGACCACATCCGCCAGCTGGAAATTCCTGCTAGAAAGCCAGTGTCTGTCCTGATGGTAGCTGGCCCTTCTCTGTGTCTTGGTGTCCAAGCTCCAGTCTGGATCGCCTTCTGCCTTCTCCATTTTCTCTGAGAGAAGGCCTGCCCTGTGCTTTTCGTGTCTCCTGGATTGGAGTCCCCTGTAGTGTGATTTATGATCACCAAATTCAGAGTCACTCAAGGAGCTTCTGCAAGGCTGGTCCCCTCCCCAGAGAGTATCATGGGTAGCCTGAGGTTCTGACGTAGATGGGCTTCTGAGGTTTTGAAAAATGTCCTTCAAGTGTCACCGGCATCCCTCTCTGCCTACTGAGTCACCTGTTCTGCGCTTCTGCCAGACACCCAGATTAGGGCCACTTGCCCAGGGTTCCCCCATCCTAGGCCCCTGACATCCATGGCCCATGCGCCAGGCCCATTCCCTCATTTTCCCCTGTATTGTACATCTCCAATACTGCAGTTCTGCCCAATGCACTGAGCCCCGCCACTGTCCTCCACACCCTCCATGTCTTTGCTGCAACCCCCACCCCTAGTCTGGCAGTGTGAAAAAAAAAAGCAAAGCTCCACAGGAGGTCTGTTGCCCACACCGCCTATGGCTAAGCCATGTGGCTTACTGATTGGACAGGCCCGAGCTAGGACCTGGCGTGACTGTAGACCAGCTGGGTGGCTTCGGGCAAGCTTCCTGCCTGGGCAGCGCAGCGAATGGCATATAATGCACCAAAATTCGCATTGAGATCCTGACGTGAGGATCTCAGGAGCAGAGCCTTCAGGCCTTGAGAATGGAGGCCTTCTGAGTGGGAATGGGATTTATTTTTTAAAGTAGAATTTTTTAAAATTCACTTTACATCCCAGTCATAGTTCTTCCCTCTGCTCCCCCTGGTCTCACCCACTCTGTTCCCCCTATCCCTTCTCCCCTACTCCTCAGAGAAGGGGGCCCCCAACTACCCACCCTCCCCAGCACATCAAATTGCATCAGGACCGAGTGCATCCTCTTCCCCTGTGGCCTGGTGAGACAACCCCACCAGGGGAAGTGGTTGAAAAGCAGGCAACAGAGTCCATGTCAGAGTCAGCCCCCATTCCCCTTACTAGGGAACCCATATGAGGACTGAGCTGCCCATTGGCTACATCCATGTAGGGGGCTTAGGTCCGGTTAAACATGGCCCTTGGTTGGTGCTTTAGCCTCCACAAACCACCCTGGACCCAGGTTAGTTGGCTCTGTTGGTGTCCTTGTGGAGTTCCTGTCACCAGGCCCTTCTATCCTTCCCCCCACTTTTTCACAAGACTCCCCGCACTCCACCGAATGTTTTGCTGTGGGTCTTTGCATCTGTTTCCATCAGCTGCTGGGTAGAACCACGAGTGGGATTTTGACCTATTATAAAAGGGACCCCAAACTGTATATGCAGTCCCTCTCCCTCTTCCTTCCTTCCCATATGAGAAGGTACAGTAGATGTCTGTGGCTTGAAAAGTGTCCCCATCAGAACCTAACCATACAGAGCATTCCTGTCTTGAGTGTTCAGGCTCCAAAACTGGGAGAAATACCATTTCTATGTTTATTACCTCACCTAGTCGATAGTGTTTTGTTCATCTACTTGTGCTCTGGGCATTGTATGAAGTGATAATGGTCAGTTCCTAGTGTGAAGCTAGCTCTCAGCAAAGGGTGTCATGATCACTTGGTGATAATGAATCCAGTTCCTCTTATACCTGGCCAAGTGTGATTCACTTCACAACCGAGTTCCTGTTCTCCACTAAGTGATGCCGTCAACCCTCAACCTGCTGTGAGCCCTTCCCTGAGCAAGGACAGAGTCCAGAACTGGAAGAGGGCCATCAAGGCCCCTTCCCCACTTGGAACCCACAGCTGAATTTTTAAGAAGGTGTTGAGCCCTTGGTCCCTCTCCCCATTCCTGCTGCTCCGACTCCGATCTATTTTTTATCAGGCTTGCACTCCCTGAGCTGTTTGGCTTCGGGGGACAGTTTCTCCGGGGGATAGAGAAAACACACACAGCCTCAGAGCCTCTGTAAAATCAATTGCCCGAGTGCTTCTGCTGCTCTGGCACATCTCTGTCAGCTGGGAGAGCAGCTGTCTGAGCTGGGGCCACAGAGCTGGGCTGGGATAATGCTCCATTCCCAGACGGGAAAGGAATGTCTTTTCTTCCACCAAGCTGCCTGGGGGTGGTCTGAGAGCTTCTGGCTGCAGTGACAGAGCCAAGGTGGACACAGGCCCACTTGCAAGCCACCCCTCCCCGGGCTCCTACAGTCTAAGCTGCATTGTGAGCTGCCCAGACTCACAGCCTTCTGAGACACCTCTTCTAGCCCTCCTGCTGATTGGCTGAGAGGAGGCACTGTCTGTGTCCCCGAAAGGCAGCCACAGCTCCTGGCCTCCCAGTGACCTCCCTGAGGGACTCTTTGGCTTGCTGCTCGGGTGGGTCATCCATTGCCCAGAGTCAGATCTGCACAGCTGGCTCACCGGCTGCCCTCTGCAGTTGCTTTGCTGACCCTTTGCCCTACACTTCTACCTCCAGCCATGCCTGCCTGCTTGTTTTCTTGCCGGAAGAGCCAGAGGGGCAGGGCAGAGCCACAGCTATTGAATGGTGCTTCTGAGGAGCAGAGCAGACTGTTAGTCCAGCAGCTCTGGAATGTCTAGAGGGATGAAACGGAACTACTGTTCACAGGGGTGGACAGGGTAGGTGGGAGGGGGGATCACAGGGGAGGATCTGGCCCCTGCCTGTGCAGTCCTGTGTATATTATGGGATCAGAGTTTTTAAACAACTTCAAATTCCAGATTCCAGAGCAAGTGAGCGTCATTTTCATGCCTGCACTCTGACATCCGGGTTTATACGGTCACCAGGCTTTTACAACCATCATGGTCCACAGGGGATCAACTTGGATCCAAGCAGTCACATGACTATTTCCAGAGAACCCAGCTACCCTGGTAACAGCTGTCCTTTTACCCCAAACAGAAATTTTAGAACCGAGTTTAGACTCGAATGGCTGGAGCCCAGCATGATGGGCAGAATGAGGCTCACTTTAAGTGAGAGGCAGAGATGTCCACTCCAGCTGTTGAAGCAATCTTGTCAGATACGGACATTATTAGTGCAAGACACTTGATTGCCAGAACCCTCTCCTAAGTCATCTGTAAATCTGTTACAGCAGCAACGAATGGGAACCTCTCTTCCCAGTTTGTGTAGGGCCTCGGTGTGGCATCCTGGCCTGACAGCCCTGTCACTTTCTGCCTCTCCTAAGATGAGGTCCCATTAAGAACTTTGATTTTTCCCTTGAGTTCCCTCAGCTGCCAGTTCAGCCTGGAAGAGACCGCCTCTGGTGACGCATTAACTCTGGGAGCAGATTGACTGAGCTTCCTCTGCCCTTCTCAGACCCAGAAAATAGCCCTGATGCACAGATGGGAGCCCAGGCCAACCTCTGGTTGGAGGAGAGGGTTGGAGGGCTGCAACATGCTCCACCAGTATAGTAGGGTGCTCGGGAGGGAAGGCCTACGGATTCAGGCCAGTGTGGGGTCGAAAAGGGCCGCAAAGCAGCAGCCCACACAGCTAAATACATTCAAGACCCGTCAACATCCTGCCTCAGGGTCTCTCGAAGCTCCAGCAGGGAAACCTCAGCTAACTTCTCTTCTGGAGCATAGACACAGCATGTTACCCTCCCAAGCTAGAGACAGAACTGCCGAACCCCAGGGTACTTCCTACCACCAGATGGAGAGAGAAAAGGCAGGCCTTGGGGGTCTACAGCTGTACCATCCCCTTTCTTTTAGAGCCGAAAGCTTAACATTGCTCACCATTCCCTTCTCCGCCCCCCCCCATCACCCTGCTCCTCCTTTCATCTGGGCCCTGCCCCCATCCCTGCCCCCATCTGCCTGCCCACTGATATTCAGACTGATTTCATGAACATCATCAGAATGCAGTCATGAAGAACTTATTAAGGAACCCTGAACCAGCCAATGCTACTCACAAAGAAACAGCTTAGACACCAAACAAGGTCTATATGTCAAAGTAAACCCCAAATGCACACAGTCAAGGAAGTACTGTTTCTCTTGGTCGATGCAGAAGGTGCTGCCAGAGACACTGTAGAAAAATTATGAATATCTATTTGGGGGAAGTGTGGACTAAAAATAAACAGCTGAGGTAGAGGGCAGACTCTGATGACAGAGCAAAGGGGAAAGGCAAGTACAAAGATGCCGGTCACACATTTCGAGCCTGAATGATCAAGCTTTATTTGTTCCCTCAACGGCTCATAATTTTAACCTTTTATTATGCAAAGCAGTTTGGTTTTACATTGCCGAAGAAGGCTTGGCATGATTAACAGATCACATTTGCCTGTCTCTTCATCTATGAAAAGGTGGACCGGCTAGAAAAAGATTAAGTTATTTTCAACTCTTTGGCTATGAAAATATGGGCACCCTAAGTCAGCATCCCCTCCTAAGAGCTGATGCAGATGAAACTTAGAGTGGGTTAGGTCGGAATAGGGGGGATGGCCTAGGATGCCCCAGGGATGAGCCATCTCTCTCCATACCAGTGAGCAGCAGTTAGCATCCTGATGGGCCTGATGGAGGCTGAGCTGCCAGGTAGGCTCATGCTGGTGGAACCAAGTAGGCTTGCGCTCAGTGGCGCTCGGTGGGAGCTCTCCAGGGTACTGGACAGCCTCAACTTAGAACTCTGACCCAGCAGACCCACCCGCCTTGAACTGGGTTGGCTGTCTGTGGGCCAACTACACGCAACTTTGACAGTCTGACAAGCTCTGTATTCTCTTCGCTTTTACAGCACATGGGGAAAAAAATAGCGTGGCAGCGTTGAAAGACAATAGATTTTCAACTCACACCGATCTGGGTTGAATCTCATCTCTGCTGTTTATTGTGTTGAGGAAGCTATCTCTTTTCTTTGAGCCTCAGCTCCTTTCGCTGAGATGAGATAATAACATCTGCCTCTTAGGGATGTAGAGATTTTTAAAGTTGGTGAACATAAAACACTTCTCCGTGTCTAGCATATGTTTGCTGCCCTAAAACAGACGCCCAACATTAATAGCCACCTTAGCCTCGCTGCTGTCTCTAGGCTGCGCCTGTCACCTGGGTTGGTGACTCCTTTTCCCCCAGTCATGATTTAGGACTCAATGGCTGCAAGTCACAGAAAATGAGTGTGGGTTTGTATGGTGGTTAAATTTGATTTTCCTCCTAGGGTGTTAGTGAAACCAACTTCAAGGTGTATCTGTGAGGATGTTTCCAGAGGGGGATGCCCACATTGAAAATGAGCTGTGCCATCCCATGGGCTGGGGCCAGGGTGGAATCAAAGAGGGAAAGGAGAAAGTCAGTTAGCATTAGCAACCTCCCTCTGGCATTCTCTCTACTGGCATAGTCTCTCTCTCTCTCTCTCTCTCTCTCTCTCTCTCTCTCTCTCTCTCTCTCTCTCTCTGGTGTGTGTGTGTGTGTGTGTGTGTGTGTGTGTGTGTGTCTGTCTGTCTGTCTGTCTGTCTCTCTCTCTCTCTCTTTCTTTCCTCTCCTGGCTACCATAAGATAAGATGCTATGGTCTGCCATGTCCTCTCCACCATGATGGACTAAAACTATGAACCAAAATAATTCCTTCCTCCCTTCAGTTGTTGCTCAGGTGACAAGGATCCAGAAACACAAATGAGGGCATACATGCTACGAAGGATGTGGTAAAATCAGGATCATGAGGGCCGAAGCCTCAGAACGACTGTAAATCAGGGTCTGTATGCCCACAGGCTCCTCCCCAGCTCCACTTCCCAGAGGTGACTCCTCTGTGCCTCTGTTCTTCACAGCACTCAGTCGATTTTCTCTCCCCTGTTCATATGTATTCACACTGTAGACTCAGAATATACCTTGATCAACATGTTGGAAGAGACAAATATGATGGGAGCTTTTTGGAACCAACCCAGTCCAGGTGGGCTAAACCGGGGACAAGAGTGTGCGTACAGAAGCAGGAAGAGTTATTTCCAGAAAGAGAATGGATGCACAGCCAATATGGTTGTTTGACTTCTCGTATACTCCATTTTCAAATATTGGCTGATGCATAAATCTTCTGAAGTTATCATATGATGTATGTATGTATGGATGGATGAGACAGATGATAAAATTTAGAAATGGTAGAAGAAAAAGTACATTAGTCACATTTAAAATATTATCATGATCCAGGTGGTGGTGGTGCATGCCTTTAAAATCCCAACACTTTGGAGGCAGAGGCAGGCAGCTCTCTGTGAGTTCACGAGCCTCACGCTGGGGAAGGGTGGTCTGTGGGAGAGGTGAAGAATGAAACTAGCGTCAGTGCCATCTTTGCAGGCACTGGGTCAAGATCTCCAGGGACTGACCTTGTGGCTTACCTTTTTCACACATTTAAACATAGATGGAACTTGGGACCTGTGACCTTTCCAGTGAGAATGAATTCTATTGACTGATAAACAGAGCTCAGGGCTAGGGCCTGGGGAAGGATCTGTGATACGAGTAAGGATGGATGCTACCGGTAGAGGGTGAAGTAGCTGGGGCTTCTTTCATAGGGATGTGTTCTATTCACAGCAGGTTCATGGCCTAAACAACTCTCAGGATACTGAGGGATTCAGGTACAGGCTGGCTCCTAATGGAATAGCAAAGAATTACCAGGCTGGTTGACCACTTTTCACCCAGGCATTCCAGGTGGCAAGGTGATGTCATTCATTTCCTTCCATTGAAGAAGATAGGCCTGCGGGTTGACACGCCTGGTTTCTCCAGTGCTTTCTTTAATCTGAGCCTCCTACAGCTGATGTCTTCCTCTATTGCTCTCCACTTTTTCTCTTAAGTCAGGGTCTCTCACTAAGCCTGGAGCCCACAGACTTGACTAGACTGGCTGGCCAGCAAGCCCTGGAGATCTTCCTGACTCTGCTTTCTCAGCACTTGTATTTTGGGCACACACCACTTGGCTTTGATCCAAACCTAGGTCCTCATGCTTGCTTGGCTGAGTCATCTTCCGCAGACCCTAGCTTCTCCTTTTTCAAACGTAATTTTTTTTTTAAATTTGGTTTGGTTTGCTTTATTTTGTTTTTCAAGCCAGGGTTTCTCTGTGTAGCCTTGGCTGCCCTGGACTCGCTTTGTAGACCAGGCTGACTTTGAGCTCACAGAGATCCGTCTGCCTCTGCCTCAATGAGTGCTGGGATCACAGGCATGTGCCAGCATGCCCTGCTGTAAATTTATTTTTATCAGACTGACACAAAATAAAGATTAATGATTTTCTTCAAAATCAAAGCAGGACTATAAATGTCTTGGATAACTCTGTGTGGGGCAGCTATCATAAACATCAGATTTGCTCAGAAGCCCCTAAGGGGATATGTGGACCCAGAGCCACCAGCAGGGAAGGCCGGCGGAGTGGTCTCCATTTTCTCAGTCTGTGTTCCAGAGGCAGTCCAACCCCACAGGAGTTGCCCTTGAGCAAGAAAAGGAATCAAAGACCTGAGCCCAGAATCTGAACCCACAAAGCTCATTCTGGGACAGATGTTCGGCTTCAAACGGTTTGACGGCATCTCACTATTCTCCATGCACTTTGGACCCCCTCCCACAGCCCCACACAAGCACCATGACAGCCTTGAGGGACCTCTGTTATCTGTCTAGGCAGTGCGGCTCAATTTGGCTGAGCATGGAAATCAATTAGAGAGTTGAAATCCTTAGGCCCTCCTGCCACACACATGGGGAACTGTTTGGGACGCTCGGGGAGGAAGGCAGGAGCATGATGTTAAGAACCTTCCCAGGTGATTTTTTATTTTTTTAGTCCTGTTGGACTTCAAAGGCATTGAACCAGGGTAAAAAGTCTCCTGCTGCAAACAGAAATTGTGATTCTATAATGTTAGGGACAGAATCTGGATGTGCTTTCTAAGAACAGCCTCTGCCTTTGCTGCTCAAAGGGAGGAGATGTCTCTCTTCTGTACTGTCAAGCTTGCCAGAGAAAACACCTCAGGGAGTAACCAGGGCTGATCAATAGAACAGTGTGTCTGGGCTCCTATGGATGGGATGTTGCCCTGAGTCCCAGGAACCTTCAATAGCGTGGTACTTCCAAGCCTGAGGTTTGAGAACAAGATCTTTGTTAAAGGGAGCCAAGTCGGTGCGAAGGCAGCTGGTCAGGTTGCCCCCACATCAGAGATGGATGCTGGCGCTCAGCTCTTTCTATTCAGTCCAAGACCCCAGCCTCCGGGATGGCTCTACCCACATTTAGGGTAATCTTTCCCCATCAATCAACCCAGGCTGTAAATTCTCTCACAGACAGAGATCAAGGGGAGAACTCAGAGGAAGGTTGATCCAAGTCGGGGCTTAGCAGAGAGCTCTTCTAACGTCATGAGGTCTTGAACGCCCTGAACTCAGCTGGCCTGCGGGAACCCAGAGACCAAGTAATTTCAGCATGACCCACGAGAGGAGACAGAAGTATTCTTTAGCCACAACTTGCTTCCAGTGACTGTGAGGCTTTGGCAAGCTGTCCAACCTCTCTGCGTCCATCAGTAAAGTGGCAGTATAGGGACACTTGGTCCTTGCGTTCTTCCAGTCCTGGCTTTCTGTTGCTGCCATGAGAAAGGATCAACCTGGCTGCCGTGTGTGTTGGAATCCCCTCATTTCCTCTGAGCCCTGGGGAACTCTGCCGCACCATAGGGATCAGCCCTAACTGGCTCCAGCAGAAAGATGGGCACAAAAGGGTAACTGTGGAGAAACCCTGGAACTGGGAATTTAGAGGATGTCTCAGGACCACGGGAGGGTCTGTAAGCCTAAGAAGCTCTGAAGCCAGACAACTGTACCCCTGTGACCTCCACGTCCTACTTCTTCTAAAGATGAAGGGAAATCCATAGTTTTGCCCCTGATTGGGTTACATGGCTGGCCAGGATGTCAGGATTTCTTGTTTGGGGCTGGAATATCCTCAGCACAATGTGGTGACTAGGTAAAGTGGTAGCTACCTCCTCTTTGGGTGAATGAGAAACAGATGGTAAATTACAGCTTCTTCTTTCAGTCTGCTTGGCAGCCGTGGGTGTGTAGCAGCCAGTGTCTGGTCAGACAAACAGAAACCACAGCAGTTACTTTAACAGAGAAAATTCAATCTAGTGAGTTGGTTAAATTAGCTATGTGATGATAAAAAAGATAGATGATATATACATAGATAGATACATAGGAAAACAAGCACTGAGATACCAGAATGGATTGACTGCAAACAGCAACTGCCAGCCCAGGGCAACACACACGCAAAGGTGTTATTAGAAGCTAGGAGCTAGGGCTGGAGACAGGATGAGGCTTCTGAGGAAGGTGCTACTTGCTTGGTACATCTGAAGGATGCAAGGAAACTGAGTCTAGAACTGTGTGTCAAAGCTAGACACGGGAACTGACTTTAGCTGTCAAGAAAAAGAACCATCCTTGGATGAGGTGTCCAGGAGCAGCAAAGCCCAGCTGCTTCTTCTTCTTCTTCTTCTTCTTCTTCTTCTTCTTCTTCTTCTTCTTCTTCTTCTTCTTCTTCTTCTTCTTCTTCTTGTCTCCCACTAACAAGAAGCAGCTAGCAAAGGGACATACCTATAGAGTCTGAGCCACACCACAGAGTGAAGAAAAGAGCTCTGATCTTGAGCTGAGAGATGTTCTCAAGCATCATGCAGCCACAGGGACCATGGCATGTGGGAGAGAATCAAGGAAGCCTGGGCCTGCAATGTAAAGCTAAGCAGAGACTTGCTTTGTCAGGGTCCTTTGAGGCCATGGGACTGCAAGGATGCCTGGCAGCTGGGTTTAGGTAAGACTCAAGTGTGTCAAGGCAGTGACTACTCAGCGGATAACTGAGAAATTCTGGGTTGAACAGTCCCAGCTGGACCAGAACCTTAAAAAAGGCTGCCTCCAACTCTTTCTACAAGGGAAAGATAGCCATCAGATGTAGAGGAGACCCAAAATTATCCTTTCAAACTTACCTGCCCTGCTAGAAAGAGGAAAGATAAAGTTTTTGTCCATCATGGAGATGACAGCAACTGTAAAACAGAAGTGCATGTACAGAATGTAATCTGGCCGGGTGTGGTGGTAAACCCATCACTCAGGAGGCAGAGGCAAGCAGATCTCTGTGAGTTCAGGGCCAACTTGGTCTACAAAGTGAGTTCTAGGACATCCAGGGAGGTTGTACAGAGAAACCGTATCTCAACAAAACAAAACAACAAATGTAACCCTGGCCCGCTTTCTCTGGAGAGGATGGAGTCTTTGAAGCTCCTGTCTTGAATAGTTCAGGCTTCAGAAACACGGCCAGGTGGGGGATCCCTACTGGGTGACTGTTGGGTCACTCAATAGGAAGCTAAGATACCCAGGCAGGAGGAACAAAGCAGAGGGTCCTCCTATTGAGACATGAATTGGCTCCCAGTATGCAGCCAGGTACACAGGGGGTGCTCCAGGCTCAACCCCACAAGTGTCCCAGAGTCCCCCTCAGGGACGTGCCTGAACAGCCTAGCCTCTGGAGGCTGGCCAAGCACAGGTTTGAGGTTTCTCTGAGTGAAGCTGCAGCTGTGTTCTAGTTTCTGTTTTCCTTGCAGCTCTGTCACACCCATGTCTACATGACACCCAGGCCTTTGAGCTCTGAGCATATTTTTGAAAAGGGAAAATCTGGGTCAGGCAGTCACCATCCAAGCCAGGTTTCAAAGGACTTTCCATTCCCCAAAGCCTTTCCCTTTGAACTTGGCCAAAAGCTTCCTCCTGGTCTGATATTTCTTCTTGGCATGATAGCCCAAAGGTGAAAAATGCAGGGCAGCCTCCGAAGCAAGTGGGTGGAGTTGTTTTGAAGCTGGATGAGTAATCGGGGGAAAAGTACTGGCTGCTGACATGGGTAGCCCCAGAGCCGCCTGGGATGGCCCAGCTCTGCCCACCACCTAGCCCATCGCTTCAGGCTGTGTGTGCCATAGTACACCACCCTGAGAATGACCCTGAGGAACCACAAATGGCTAGAACCAGCACTGAGCTGTTTCCCCCTCTTGCCTCCTGATGCAACCTTGTGTCATGTGAGTCATTACATAGCTCCCCGACTCAGACAGGCCCAGAGGCTCTGCCAACATCAGCCTCAGCACCCTGGGAGTTAGTTGCCCTGGGGTCCCTCTTCCCAGCATCCTTGGATTATTCATGCATGCTTTCCCAAGCTCCTGGCTGCTTTAGCTGACTCCAGCTAATTTACTTCCGGAGTCCTTCCTAGTAACGGGGTGGAGTGGCTGCTCTTTGATAGATGTCTGGGGTGGAAGCAGAGGGTGGGTTTCCTTTCTCTGGAATCCCAGGGAGTGGGCAGACCTCCAAGTAACAGCTAAGTGTGATTAACACCTCTTCCCTAGAGCCAGCCAGCTGCTCCCCTGTACCCAGAGGGCAGAGGGTCTTGGCACCTCCTGACCAGCTTCAGAGGACTCCAGAGAAAGCCTTGGAGCTGGTGCTCCTTCCCAAATGGGTGGGGAAGAGGTGGGCTGTGAGGAGGGAGCATTCCTATAAAGTAAGGGCAGAGCGGTCCGGGGCCACGGCATGGCAGCAAGCGGGGCTCACCACATCAGCCTCGGCTCTGTGACATTCCACCCCCTGGCACTGTCAGGTCCGGATTCACAGTGACCATGCATCCTTTCCTTCGCCCTTTTTATCTTCTTTGGAGTGGACAGTTCCCTGAGGCTGTGGCTGTTGTTGACCAGGGAGTGCTGGAGATCAAACCCAGGGCCTCGAGCACCTCAGGCAAGCATTCTACTATGGAGCTATATGCCAAGACCCACCTTTACGTTGGTTACCATGGAATAATTGTATCTTTGGGTGTGAATATGGGGGGGGGGCTTACTGATGGTTCATTTGTATAAGCCTGCAGGCTTGTTCTGTTAGGCAGATTCACACACAGCCTGTTAGAAATAAAATGAGGCTTACAACAGGTTTCCTATGAAAGGGGTTTATTAGGAGAGAGGGGGAGCGAGAGTGGGCCATGATGGGGGGAAGAGAGAGATAGAGGAGAGGAGGAAAGGGGGGTGCCCCAATAGAAAGAGAGAGAGTAAGAGAGAGGAGAGTAAGAGAGGAGTAAGAGAGAGAACATGTGTCCGGTTGTCCCTTTTAAGGCCAGGTAACTACTAACCACGCCCCCAGGTGTGGCCACCTGGCTGGACGATACAAGATGACATCATAAGTTGCTAGATAACCCAGAAGTAGGTTGTTTCAGAATACTAATACAGCCCACTACAGTCATGTTGCTAGCCACATCGCTCACACACACACACACACACACACACACACACACACACACACACACACACACACAAGCACACACACCGCCCCCCTACAAAAACCTCCTGTTACCCTTAGAAGTCATATCCAGAAACCCTGACCACTGCTAAGGTGTTCTCCATCACTGTGGCTTTGCCTCTTCCAAAATGTTCTATAAATGGAGCCAAGGGTCTTCAGCTCCAAGACTAGCTCCTTTGTCTGTGAGGTGCCTCTGAAGGTCACTGGCCATAGCATTTGATCCTTGCATGGTTGAGCAGGAGCATAGGTGTTCCATAGTTCTACTTATCTACTGAAAAATACTTGGGATGTCGTGAGGATTTTTGTTTGTTGATTATGAACCCAGCTGCTAAAAACACCCATGTATATATTTTTATGTAAATCTATTTTTATTCCTTTAGGGAAACACCCAGGAGTGAGTTGGACCATATGCTATATGTATGTTTAACTTTTAAGAAATAACAAGTTTTCTCAAACTATCTTTTACCAGTTTGCATACCAAAAATAAGTGGTCTTTCTTTTTTACTTTCACCTGAAAGTCAAGCTGTCTTTCCTAACAAGGTAGGGGCCGAAATTTAACGAACAGAAATAAAACCCAGGTCTAAAGATGAGTTGAAGAAGTCAGGTGGTGGTGGCACACGCCTTTAGTTGGTTCTAGCACTCAGGAGGCAGAGGCAGGTGGATCTTGGTGAGTTCGAGGCCAGCCTGGTCTACAGAGTGAGTTCCAGGATAGCCAGGGCTACACAGAGAACCCTGTCTCGAAAAACAAAACAAAGCAAATAAACCAAAGGAGTTGAAGGATGGACTGAAGTGCCTGTGAGCCTCATGGGTCCTAGAACTAAAATCCCTCAGGGTAAAGCTTCAAGAGGACATGGTGAGAAGAGCTTCAACTCACAGAAGCTGGCCTAGTCAGGACTCTGCTGTGTGCTATGGATGGGTTTCTCTGCATCTCTGGCCCTCAGGTTTCTGCTCAGAATGAGTCCTGCAGGTTCAGTGAGGCCACAATCTTCGGTGTTTCAATTATTGCAGAGCGAGATTCTGAGCATCAACATGAAGTTCTAAGAGCTAGAACTCAGGTGTGGTCACTTCTGGAGATACATCAAACTGATGCAAAATTTGAAAATGCTTCACTTCAAATTAAGAAGGTCTCAGGAGTGTGCGGAGTGTTCTCAGACCAGGGACTAGATACAGGCCTGGAAGTAGGGCTTCCATCTTTCCATCCTTCCATCTCGTAAAAGAGGCCAGAAGTGTGGGTGTGTCTCTAAGGTTTCTCTCTAGCACCCCTGACTCCTCATTCCCCTGGCCTTGGACTCACTCTCCACAGCTGTGACTACAAAGGCCTCCCAGGAGAACACAAGGTTGGGAAGGTGGGAACAGGGCGGTCCTCCCTTGGGAGAACCTCCTCACAGCAGAGCTACCTTCTCACTTGGTGACATTGACAAGTTATTCAACTCCACCCAGCCTCACTTTTCTCATCTGTAGGTAGGGATGGGATTCCCACAGGTAGGGGCTTTTCTGAAGGCCAATGAGAAGGGGTAGCCCCAGGTAGCCTGGCACCTGCTGTGTTTTCAGGAAAAGCTGGTTTTTCTGTATTGTTTAATTGTACTTTTCCTCCCTTATCTCACAGGACTCTTGACTCTAAACCTTCTCCCAGATTTTATATTACAGGAAACAGTCCATCTCATCCATTCTAGAAACCTAAAGTTACACAGAATCAATTCATTAGCAACAAGGACCACTGTGTAGGGAAAGTCAGTTCTACCCACATTCTACCACTCAGCCAAAAACAACTTCAGCATTCGTTTCACTGATGGTAGAAGACCAGGAAATCCAGTGCAAGAGTCATTCTGGCCAGTGCAAGATTCTAGGCAGGTGAAGGAGCAAGAAGAGACCTTCATGGTCCTCTTCCAGCTATGTGTCTATGCTGCTCACACCTACTCTGTCCCACAAGGGCTTAAGTCATGTCTTAAATCAAGGACTTTGCTCCTGAACATTGCTTTGCTAATGTGAGGTCAAGGGACATCCAACCCTCCACCTGTATATGATCAATATACCAACAGCCACAGTCAGTCAGTGTACCATCAGCTTTAGTCAGTATACCAACAGCTACAGCTAGTCAAGTGTACCAGCGGCTACAACCAGTCAAGTGTACCAACAGCTACAGTATACCATCAACCAAAGTCATTGTGCCAACATCCTCAGTCAGTGTACCAACAGCCACAGTCAATCAGTGTACCAACAACCTCAGTCAGTCATTGTACCAACAGCCTCAGTCAGTGTAGCAACCATCAACTACAGTCATTGTACCAACAGCCTCAGTCAGTGTACAAACAGCCACATTCAGTGTTCCAACAGCTACAGTCAGTGTACCATTGTCTCCCATTTACCTCAAAAGATTCCTAAGCACAGCAAAATCAAAATGGATTGTGGCAGAGCAGCCACTGTGTTCCACAGACACCGAATACTAAGTGTGTTCATGGCCCGATTAGTAGCAACCCAACAGCAAATTTATCACAGTCACAAACAACAACATCATAAAAACCAACACTGGACGTTTCTATAATCACTGAGAACACTCAAGTTATGCTCCAAGTCCTATAAAATGGGTACAAATACACCAAAACTTTATTATATGAAAGGAGCCAGTGGCCTATAGACAATATATGGGCAGTGATGAAAAAAATACAACCAAAAAATTTGAACTAAAACCAATAGTCTAGCCTTAACAGACATGAATTAAATATTTAATTAATTCTGGGTTTCCCTTCTTGCTTAGAATGCAAAATGAATTTGAGTGGATGACATGGGTAGATCTGGCCTTTTTAAAAACTTCTCAGGGACACATGAAGGTCTTGAGAAGATCAGCAACATCCAGCTCACTGAACAGTGGCTGTTGACGTCTACGGCACAGGAGGGAACATTTAGGGAAGGGCTGTTCCACTCAGTGCTCTGATGCCTTGCACACTGCTGGCTTCCCACAAATGGAGGGAAGGTCCCCTGCCTCATTGCCAACAAGACTGGCAGTGAGCAGGCTTCCTGCCAAGCCAAGGGAGGGAGGCAATTTTGTGAAGAGTTACAGAGGTGTTTCAAAGGTACCCTGGCATCAGCAGCATGACGTGGCGCTGGCTAGCACGTCAAAGCCCCGGAAGCTTCCCTGTCACCAGCCCCTCGGTAATTCCGGTGCGCAGTGGAGCTGAGAATCCTGGAAAGGAAGTGAGTTCATTCTCACCTAGTCCCGTCCTGGCCTGCCACCACCAGGACTACCATCTCTCCAATGTTCCTCAAACCCAGTCTACAACTATACTTTTTTTTTAAAGGACAATGCATTCATTTCAATTCTGTTGCTTTTATAAAATATCTGGATGAAAGGGAAAAACTAAACTTCTTTGAGTTGTCCCCTGACCTCTGCACACACACTGTGGCGTGTACACACATACAGGAACACAATAAATAAAGAAAAAAAAAATCTAGGCACTTCAGAGGGCAACACAGACTTCCAAAGCCCAGGCCAACAGGATAAGGAACATGTTTTAGAACAGTGATTATAAACTTTATTATGCAACAAGATTGCCTGGGAAGCCAGGCACAGTGGGCCATACCTGTAATCCTAGCAGGTAGGATGCAAAGGCTGGAAGAACCTGAGGTCTAGCCCAGCACGGTAAGACCTTTCCTCTGCCTAAAACAAAGTATCACCAGGAACTTGAGGAAATAAAGATGCTGAGCTTCTGGTTCAACAACAGGTGACGGCAGGACCAGGGTGTGCCTCTGTACCACAGGATGGCAGCTTGTCTCCTTGTGCCTGGCCTCCGGCCCACCTTTAGTTTCCTGCACTGCCTATGCCCCTCTCGCCTCCACAGGCCCCCAGCCAGGCCTGAGCCACTAGTGCCCATCAAGATGGTTGCGGGTAGATGGGACGGCTTGCTGTCCGCCTGGGGTCACCTCCTCTCAATTACCATCCTCGAAAATGTTCATAGCTGATCTCTAGACCGCGTCTGTGTCCTCTGAGAGGTGTCGGGTGCAGTCAGCCCATCTTTGTCTCTCCTGGGAGCAGCTGTATGCACCATTAACTGAACTGCTCCCTCTCACTTAGGTTCCGGTTAGTGATGGCAGGAGCTGCCATTGGTCCTGTCTCGGAAATGGTTAGGGCAGGTGAGGATCCTAAACAACCCACAGAAGGGTGAACTTTAGCATAGAGCATTGGTATGCTGAGGGGACTCACATTGGCGGTGGCTGCATCCCAGGAGGATGCTTGGAGATTTTCAGAACCAGGAACTCAGTGATCAATACTAGGAGGCAGCATGACGATTATAATTGATTAAGTGAGGCGCTTAAATAGAATGATCACAGTTCATTATCACTCATCGCTGACTCAAGGTATCCTCTAAAGTTATCGAGGAGAGGGTTGGGCTTGATGGCTCAAGCCTCTATTCACAGCAACACAGAGGCTGAGGAAGGGGAATTGCTGCAAGTTTACAGTCATCCAGGGCAGCCTGAGCTTCAGAATGAAACTCAGTCTCATAAAAAAGTAAAAAGAAAACAAAACCTAAAGAAAAACCCAGTGCTCTTCCTGGCCCTTCCTAGGCACAAAGTAGGAAGATGTGATTGGGGAGGGGACTTGGAGAAGGAACAACAGACAGGGCAAGTCCTCTGTTGAGCAGCACTTTTGAGCAGTGTCCTTTTCTCTTTCCTTGGCACCTGCACCTTACCAGGGGACTACCTTCTCATGGAGTCTAAGGCAGGCTGTCAGAGGATCCATTTCCTCCTCCACTTCCCCCCAAACAGGCACCCCTCCGCCTTAGCCCCAGCTGGATGTACTCTGCTGAGACGTGAAGAGCAACATGGCATGACCTGAGGCCACTTCACTGGGAGGTTCCAGAATCAAAACCCTGTAGTTTCAGCTGAAGGGCAGGCCTCCCACGCCTAGCCTGACCCCCCAGTGTCCATCCTTCCCCACCGCCTTCCAACAAATCCCTTGCTGTTAAAACTGTTCACTGTTTCCGAATTACACAAGCCTCCGATCAATTTCACCCGAAAGGCTCCCCTAGGAAGATCTGAGGGATGATAGGCAGGTAAAGAGGCTGGCTCTACTTGTGTTTTCTGGCAAAGCTGAGCCCTCTGACCTCCTCCTGCTCTTTCTCCCACTTGGGGGTTAAGTAGAGACACAGGGAGTGATGCTCAAGCAGGGATCATTGCTGTGATTTCCCTCCACAGCAGCAGCAGCATAGTCTGGAGCAGCAGTGAGGCACCTGAGGGTCTCTCAGCCACTTCTCATCTGGGAGTGTTGCAGGATTTGCCTAGAGCTACCAACAGAGTTTACTACAAAATAGGTGGACAGTTTAAAGCAACTGTTTTTCCCCCGCCCTTCTTTATTAGCAGTCCAGAACCTAAGCCTAGGAAAAGGCTCCAACTAGCTAAGACAGTTCTTCAGGGGCATCTCCAGAGGCTAATCTAGCCAAATAATCCCTCAAGGATTGTCTCCTAGGTGACTCCAGAACCCAAGGAGGAGGTGACAATCAACATCAGCCATCATATCTTCCTTGCCTCTTCCCTGGCTAGTGACAGCATTACCCACCTGCATGGTCTAGTTCTGCTTACATACAGCCTTCTCTTTGTACCTGTGTGGCCAACCCCTCCCTGTTTTCTTTGTACAAAGACAGCAATCATGAAAAGTAAGAACCCACTCTGAACAGAGGAGAGACTCCAATTAGAGCCTTAATCACATCTTAAGAAACAAGTTTCCCAAGTAAGGTCATTGTCTTAGTGACTTTTCTGTTTCTGTGATAAAATACCACGGCAAAAGCGACTTCTGGAAGACAGGGTTTCTTTTGGCTTACGGGTGTAGAGGGTTGGGTGTCCATCATGGTAGAGAGAGCATGGCAGCAGGAACAGGGAGCTGGAAGACCACATTCCCATCCACACAAAAAAGTGTCACAAGGGCTAGAGAGGTGGCTCAGAGATTAAGAGCACTGACTGCCCTTCCAGAGGTCCTGAGTTCAATTCCCAGCAACCACTGGTGGCTCACAACCATCTCTAATGGGATCTAATGCCCTCTTCTGGCAAGGAGATGTACATGCAGATAGAGCACTCACATACATAAAATAAATAAATGTTTAAAAAAAATAAAAGCAGCATGAGCCAGGTGCAAGGTAAGGCTCTCCCGTGAGACTCTCACAGAAGGCCTCCAGTGGCCCACTTCCTCCAAGGCTCTGAGGCCTTCGGGTCCAATGGTCTCCTAAAATGGCCCTGACTAGAAAACAACTGCTCAAATGCATGAGCCCTTGAGGGACATTGCTCAGTCAAACCACAGAAGCCACCTTGGCAGATTCTAGCAGATGGGGCCTGAGACACTCCCGCAACCCATCAGCCTGCTCAAGGAGAACCGTATAACCCAGTTCTTCAAACAAAGAAAACCTCCAGCTCAGTGGAAAACAAAATCAAACTTCCCTGGAAAATTCTACCAGACATTTCAGGAAGCAACGATACCAAGCCTGCACACACCCTTCAGAAAAGACCAGGAAGCAGCATAAACTCCAGCTTCCAGGAAGATGAAACAGTAGTGTTTTCTCCCATGGTACTTAAGGGAGAGTTGAGGTAGGTAGAACTGGGGGGAAAAAAAAGCTAGAATAAAAAGGAAATTTTGAAACAAAAATACAGTAAACAAAAGTTTAAATCTCAGTGAGGAATGTCAAGAGTACCCTGCCAGACCAAGGAAAGGACAAGGAATTACATAATCCTGACAGACGGTGAGACTGACAGAATGACCCGAATCTCTGGGAACCTGGAAGTAACAAGATCTTACTTATCATCCACCCCACTGGAGCCCTGGAGGCAAAGCAAAGGGAAGGCGGCACTAAAAAAATACGTGGAAAAAAAAAAAAAAAGGAGAAAGAGTAGCTGAAAAATTCCCAGATTTAAAAAAATAATAATTTATTTTTATTTTATGTGCATTGCTATTTTGCCTGCATGTATGTCTGTGTAAGAGTGTCAGATCTTGGAGTGATAGACAGTTGTGAGCTGCCATGTGGGTGCTGGGAATTAAACCCAGGTCCTCTGGAAGAGTACTCAGTGCTCTTAACCACCTATCCATCTCTCCAGTGCCCATCCCCACCCCCACCGGATTTTACAATGTATATAAGCCTATCAAGTCAAGAAAAAGAATAAACTCAAACCAATCTGCATCAAGATATACCACAGCCAAACTTACGAAAACCAAAGCAACTGTGAAAACAGCAAGAATAAACACCTCCCCTACGGGTGACAATTAGAACAGCAGCAGGTTCCAGAGCACACAGGTCAGAAATGACGAACCACCCCCAAGGAGAAAACTATCTACCCAGAATTCTACATCCAGAAAGTCTTTTATTCTTATTAATCTATGTGTATGCATCTATGTGAATAGTAGCCTTGTGTGTACAGATGCCCTTGGAGGTCAGAAAAAGACACTGGAACCCAACTCCAACCCTCTGCAAGAACAGCAAATACTCCTACATGCTGACACATCTCTCCAGCTCCCTACTTTCAGAGTCTTTTAAGGCAAAAAGAACAATTTTCAAGTGAAAGGAAAAAGATAAATTTGTGGCTGGGAGATTTCCCCTAAAAGAACAGCAAACAGAAGTTCTGCATACCAAAAAGAAAAGATAAGGAGAAGGAACTTTAAATGTTGGGAAAGAACAACAGCAGCAAAATGACAAGAAAAATGACAAGACGCTAAACACGCATTTTCCTTCTGTCCTTGAGTTTTCTAAATTACGCTTGAGGCTCAGACACAAAAACATTATTTACAATCTGATTTTAAAACATATTATATATGGAGGCCAGGTGGTGGTGGTGCACGCCTTTTCCCAGCACTCAGGAGGCAGAGACAGGTAGACCTCTGTGGGTCAAGGCTAGCTTGATCTACAAAGAGAGTTCCAGAACATCCAGGGCTGTTACACAGAGAAACCTGTCCCCAAAATAAACATATTTAATATGAGGAGGGGCAAAAGATGTAAAGATTTCTAATGATAATACCAGTTGGTTGTGATAAATAGGAACATGTAATACTTAAAGGAAACTTTTGTAATTGCTATAAAAATAGATATACACAAAAAACATAAGTTAATCATGAAGGAATTCTGAATAATGTTGAAGTAACACACAAAAAGGCAAAAAAAAAAAAAGAAAATAGAGAAAGATAAGGATACATCTCTCTTTCACACACACATATAGAGGGGGAAGAGAGAGAGGAAGGAGAGGAACAAAATTAAATGTCAGTCTTGGGTACTGATATGCCAGTGATTTCACCAAATATAAATGTAAATACCAATTAAGGTGCAGAGTACATAAAAAACACGATCCAACTATAATCTGACTACAAGAAACTCGCTTCAAACGCAGCAATATAATGATTTTAGCAGGCAAGAATAAAAGGGGTATATTATGTAAACACTGATCAGAACAAAATCAAGCTAGGTGTGGAGGTACATACCTGTAATTCCAGGTCTCTGAAGACTGAGGCAAAGGAATCATGTGTTCAAAGATCTTGGGCTACATAGTGAAATATAATCTTAAATAAACAAAGAGAGGAGAAAAGAATGAGGGAAGGAAACAGGTTTATCTATCTTCATACCAGATTGTTTATTTTGGAGCAAAGATAATGAATAGACAGAGAGGGGCCTTAACAAGGTCAGTCTACCCGAAAGGCATAGCAATTCTAACTTGTATGCACAAACAATAGGAATACAAAATATGTGATGACAAACTCAATGAACCTAAAAGAAAAAGATCAGTAAATCCACAAGTACAGTTGGACATTAGCATCATATTTTAACAAGCAACAAAACAATCAGACCAGATGTTAGGGGATACAGAAGAATTCCAAATACTACCAGGACCCAAATGATGTAGAAAACTCTGCCTGCTAATGACAGAATATACATTCTGTTCAGGTGTTCCAAGAACTTATATCACTTACCATATCCTGACTATAAAGCAAACCTCAACAAATTTGTAAATCAGGGTGTATTATGTGATTACAACAGAAACAGATTAAATTTAAAAAAAAACATAAATGTATCAGCCAAACACAGAAACGAAGCATGTTTCTAAATAATCCATGGCCCACGAAAACCAAACCAAACAACAACAACAAAACTGAACTAAATGGCAATGAAAATACAATTCATCAAAACTTGTGGGATGCGCTGGAGAGATGGGCCAGGGGTTAAAAGCGATCCTGCAGATCTGAGTTTAGTTCTCAGCCACCCACAAGGTGGCTCACAACCATCTGCAACTCCAGTTCCAGGGAATCCAAGCCCACAGCGCTGCACTCACAGGATGCACAGACACACAGGCAAAATACCCCTGCACCTAAGTAAAGATAAACATTTAAAAGAGAAAGAGACTCACTATTTACTGTCACTAGGAGCTGGGCAGTTTCGGAGGACACGAGGTCAATATGTAAAAGTGATGGTGTTTTGTATACTAGCAATGACTAATCAGAATTTAAAAAGAAACATTTACACACTACTTATAATAGTAACAAAATATGTCAGCATTTAAATGTAAGCCTAACGAAATTTTATGGCATGGTGGTTATTTATGCTAAAAACTACAAATCACTGATTAAAGAAATCAGAGGAGACCAAAATAAATGCAGAACTCTGCATCGGAAGGCCCAATTTTTTGAAATGTTGTCTCTCCAAAAGTAGATCTCTAAATTCAGTGCACTA
>CM053762.1:53370014-53424019 GCA_028658305.1 Pachyuromys duprasi | reverse complement strand
AAGAAGCCTTGTGGGTCATGAACATCTGTGGGAAGATGAAGGATCAAAGCTAGCTCTAATGCTCTCCTTAAAAGCACTAATCAGAGTTCACAGCCTGTTGATGAGTACATGGCAGTGACCCTCAGAAAACTCCTCAGTGTTGGGGGAGTTTCTAATCAGGAGTGATTACCTGATTAAGGGCAGGGACAAGGAAGTGCTACGTGAATGACAGAGGGGAAGACGGAAAGTGCGGCCTTTACCACTCATGACTCTACCTACTATGGAGAGTCTTGGAAACTTGGGTTTGATTTTCTTTGAGTCCCCAAGTTACTATATGAATGATAAGTGTTCACTAAATATCTGTTGAATGAACAAGTAAATAAATGACTCCACAGGCTTCTGGGATTCATGCTTTTTGTACCATGATATACAATTCATGACTTAGGCGGCTCACACTGAGGGTAGGAGCTGGGTCTTTGCCTCCTTATGTTCCTGCAGTGCCTAGAAAAGTGTTCTTTTTGCAAAGATGATGGATCTGTGCCCAGGAGTTAGAACAGGACAACACCCTGTCTTGAATGAGACGCATTCAGCCATTAGCTTTGATTTACTGATGCTTGCCAAAGGCATAAGGCGTTGCACCGAGTTCCCATCACTCCACCTCACCACAGTGACAGTAACTCAAAGAGCCCTGGTGGGCAGGAGCTATGCCCATTAATTGGTAATGAGGAGAGGAAATTACTTCCCCTCAGAAGCACATTGCTGTTGCTATGTTGGTGGAATTCCTTTCCCCACCTTGTTTACTAGCACTCAAGGCTAAATGGAGGCACAGGTTTATCTGCGTTTCCTCTGGATGCTTCAGTCAACAGAGGTCAAGCCGTCCTAAGAAAGGTGGTTTTCAGAAAGTGGCTAGGAAATGAAGCTTTTCTGCTCCTCTCTGGGCAGTTTCCTTCTGCGTAGACATTAATAACCCTACAGGCATTTAACTCTTCTTTGGCCACTGGCGTATCTGGAATAGTCAGGGCCTAAGCCTTAGAGAGTGAACTGTAAGTTATAAAGGCAGGACCAACCCCAAAGGGAAGGAGAACATGAGGGATGAGCTCTTGGTCCTTCTGCAAGCTTCACTGACAACTCCTGGCCAGCTGGCCTCTGGGAGATCGCAGGCTGTGTGGTCCGACGCTTACAATGTCACAGATCTTATGATGTTGAGGAAGAAAGATTGAGTTTCCTGTCCCGAAGGAAGACTCTGCCACAACCTATATGTTGAGCTGACCTCCTCCCATTCTTGGCCCAGGAAAGGTGGGAACATACTGGGGACAGTAACGAGGAATGCTCGCACACACAATTGTCTCAAAACAGGATGGAGTCCTCGAGGTCATGGAAATACTTGCAAGAATTCTTAAGATGACCTGTAGACCCGCCCACAAATCCACCCCATCAGGAAGAGATTCAGATGCTATCTTAAAGAGATGCTGTCTCTTTATTGCTGTGAAGAGACACCATAACCACGGCAACTCTTATAAAGAAAAACATTTCGTTAGGGCTGGCTCACAGTTCAGAGGTTTAGTCCATTATCATCATGGCCGCATGCAGGCAGACATGGTGCTGGAAAAGGAGCTGAGAGTTCTACATCTGGATCCACAGCAGGGAAGAGAATGAATCACACTAGGCCTGGCTGGAGCTTCTGAGACCTCAAAGCCCACCCCGGGTGACACACTTCCTCCAACAAGGCCACACCTCCCAGTAGTGTCATCTCCTGTTAGCCTAGGGGCTGTTTTCTTTCAAACTGCCATGGATAGATTTGAGATTAATCTTGGATGAAGAAGACTGGGATTTCCACAGATTTCCTCAGCCCACCATACAGGAAAGAATCCTACCAGAATCAAGAGGACCAGAGTGGGCAAAATTCACCATCCACTAAGATGCCAAGGAAAATGGCATCCACAAGCTTCTAGATACTCCAAAAAGCAAATATTTCCTAAAAGTGTGAGCCCAGAAGGGGTTCTCCAGTGTCTACAGAACCAGAATTATCTGGGAAAGAGGGGGGCTTGCCAAGTACAAGGTGTTGGATCCCATCCCCAGAGTTTGTGATTCAGTGGGTCTAAGGCTGCAATGTCACCTCTAGCATGTCCCCAGGTGATGTTGAAGTTGCTGGTCCAGGACCACTCTTAGAGAATGGGCCAAGCTGTGGTGCCAGGGGTGCCCCTGCACTGCCTGAACACGTCCAGTAGACTGATTCTGATGGAGACTGTCTCCCATGCCTTCATCCTCTGGGCTGAGATCTAGCTTAGTCTTGGTTGCCCTTTGATGTAGATGGACCCACATCCCCCTGGCTCTCTAGTGTGTGCCTTGGCTCAATTCTTGATGGGTGCAGAGGTCTTCCCTGATCTCTGTTCTAGCAGGTCTTTCCTCAACCCCTTGGCAAGCCCAGTCAGCAAAATACCCACCAGCATACCTCCTATCTGCCCCCTGCTGGTTTCCGGGAGCAGAATATGTGCTGACTACAAAAATAAAAATTCAGAATTGGTTAGTCCAAACTTCAAACAATTGCTGGGCATGGTGGCGCACACCTTCACTCCCAGCACTCAGGAGGTGGAGGCAGGCGGAGCTCTGTGAGTTCAAGGCCAGCCTAGTCTTCAGAGTGAGTCCCAGGACAGCCAGGGCAACATAGAGAAACCCTGTCTCAAATATAAGATTTAAAACTTAAAGCAACTTTACATTCTCACTGGAAAGACAAAAAAACAAACAAACAAACAAAAAACCAAAATCAAAACAAAACAGTTCTTCACAAAGATAATATAATTTTCTCAAAGGTCTGGGAATGACAAACCACAATTCAGGAGAAAATAAAACCACTAATATCTATGCTGAGGTTAGATGTGGTATTCCTTAGTAATAGCTACTTCCTAAACTCTTATTCCCTCAGAATTCCAGCCAGCTCCAGAGTGATTCACACATGGTTGACCCAGGGCTAAGAGTGAGTACCATAGTGTTTCTTATACCTCTGTCCTCAATTGATTCTTTTCCCCAGAGGGGATGTGATGGGTTAAAACCCTAAATGAAGAATCATCATACAGCCACTAGAGTTCCCAGGCTAGCCCACTAAGGCCCGGTAATCTCCTCTGCCAAGAGAGGTTGGAAATAGAAGCACAATTACTATTCTTGTTGCTATGAAAGACCCAGGAAAACATCGTGGCCCAAGGAACGTCTTTTAATTTAATGTGTCTAGTACCGTGTGAGGAAAAAGGGCCTCAATTACTGGTGGGCAAAAAGAGCAATGCAGACATGGTGAACTCGTGCAGGGACCTCGGAGGCTTCTAGGCTCTGGCATTGTCTTTGTTCGGTCTCATTTCCCCGGAATGCATGGCTTTAATTTACTTGAACAGAAGCATGCCCAGGCATTATGCTACACCCATGTTTAGCTGCTGAGACAGGAACCAAAGGGTTGCAGGTGGCCTGGATCAGGGGTCAGGAGTGGGGGATGTCTCTGAAGGAGCTGGAGAGGCCTCAGAGAGACCTTTAAGGAGGGTCTGTGGCTAAGAGGAAGGAGTTGGGGCAGAGTAGTCTAGAGGGGAGGGAGAGGATGATAGAGATCAGTGAAGGTGAGGATGACTTCAACCCTTCCCAGGTGAGGAGGAGTCAAAGATGAGAAGCTGAGGGAGGAGTTATGAAGGGAGATCATGTTTCTTGCCACCAGGGCAGGACAGGGGACAAGATGAGCATTAAGTTGTTGGAAGCAAGTAAAAATGAAGGTCTAAATTTGTGGGAAGTCAGGGAATCCTGGATGTAGAGGCAGACATGCAGGTGGGCACCTGAACCTTGCCTTTATCCATTCACTCCTTAGAATAATCCTTACTGTCCCTCCAACCCAACGGTCTGAGTGTAGCTCCAGTCAGTGCTTAGAAAGATCCAGGTTCCTAAAATCTGAGTGCACACTTCTGCACCTCCTCAGAAAGCTGTGCTACACACACACACACACACATACACACACACATACACACACTCACAGACACACACACATACACACACACTCACAGACACACACACACACATACACAGACACCTGCTGAGGATGTCAATTCCCACCTGGCTCTGAGGCTAGAGGCTCATAGCTCTCATTTCAAGATGCTCCTGTCCCTGTTGTGTGTCCTGGGTTCCTGGTGTTCTCTTTCTCTCACTCTCCAGTCTTCTATTCAGTCTCTTCACCTTAAACCCAGGTCCCATGTATTCACTGTCCTCCCTGGGGGAGTCCTTTCCCCCTCTATAGCCCCAAAGCTGAAGCTGAATGTTCGGGGGAGGGGGGGCCCGAGGTGTGCACAGGGCATGGCACAAGACAGCTGTGTGCTGAGATCTTACAAGGCTTAGGGAGCCATGCCAGCCAGGCCCTCTGTAGTGGGGTCGGAGAAAGGGCAGAAGAGGGACTGGGTACATGGGAACCCCAGGAAAAGGAAGAGGTTCTGTAAAGTTCCAGTTCTGTAGAGTTCCACCTAGAACTCTAAGGACTGGAAAGTTCTGAACTCCAACCTGGTAGGTTTTCCTAAAGGTATGTCTGTGCACATCAGGGGTGGAAGAGAGATTGTGTTTTATTTAGCAGTAAATTTGACTAATTTATAACTTGTAGACACTTAGGCATATGCACAGAGTGAGGCTCCTCTGATTCTCACCCTGGGGTCCCTGTGGTTGTTGGGGTAAGCAACTCTAAACCTTACTTAGTAATGGAGAGTTCTCAGGAAGGGGTGCAGAAGCAAACATCTGCCTTGCCCATGATTCCTCTTTTTCTTGCAGCCAGCTTATCCTTTCTCTCTCCCCAGGACTTATCTCCTGGGCTATCCATCCCTACTGCTGTTTTTTTTTTGTTTGTTTGTTTGTTTTTGTTTTTTTTATTCTTCACAGTAGCAACCCAACTTACTCTGAAAAGTCTCCCAGCTCCTAGAGCCATGCCTGCTAACCATCTCTCACCGAGGGAAAAGCCTGTCTTGCTTGTCCCTCATCCATTATCCCAATCTACCTTCCTCATAGCTGTGTATATCCTTGAGGGCAGAGACTGTGTTTGTGTTCAGGTCTGTGGGGGTTTTTTTTTTTTTCTTTGCTTGTTTTGTTTTTTTCCCTAACGTCTTTTCCTTTGGGAGCATTCATGTGAGAAATGCTAATGGAGGAACCAGTAGCACAGCTAGAACGTGAGTCAAGCCAGGGTAGGAGGAGCAGGAAAAATGATGGTCCAGGAGCTCTGAGCAGAGGTGGCAGGAAGAGCCACCATAGAACCCTATCCAGTGGCGTATGTGGGCTATTGAAGATAGGCAGAGGCAAGGCTTGACAGCACTTCAGGAAGGTCGGCCTGTGTGAGGTGTGATGATGTCGGGGACAGCAAGGAGGAAGGCAAAGCTGCTTCCGGGCTGTTGCCAGAGCACACCGGTGAGGCACTTGATGTCAGTGGAGTAGGGGTACCAAAGAGGGACCTGGGAAGCAAATGAAGAATAGAAAAATTCTGCAGGAAGTGCCTTGGCTGGACAAGATGGCTTCTGGGAGCCACATAGCTCTGTCAGAGCTGGAATTGAAGTTCCTGGGTGTGTGCAATGCACCACGGCCTCCAACGCATGGAAAGGCTTTCTTCTCATCACCTCATGTATTAGTCACGTTGCTGTGACAAAGGGCACTTCAGGGTTTTACCCACAGTTTGAGGATACAGACCATGCTGGCAGGAAAAGTGAGGCGGTGGGAGCATGAAGCAGATGCTCATTACATCCGCAGTCAGGAAGAGCTAATGCTGATGCGTAGCTGACTTTCTCCTTCTGATTCTGTCGAGGACACTGCCACCCACAGCTAGTACAGGTCTTCCACCTCAACTAGCCCAATCTAGAAACTCTTTCATAGACACGCCGAGGCTAGTCTCGGTGAGCCTAGCTCCTGTCAAGTTGACAGTCAACACTAACCATCACATTCCATGTTTTACCTTCCCAGCCTAGGCAGGCATTCATGGCATCCTTCAAGGAAGGAGGCACATCGTGGATGACGTCCAATTTTCTGTCTCTCGCTCACCCTCTCAGCCCTGTGCTTCTGCTTCAGTTCTGCAGAAGATGCCCTCTGCAGATGACAGCTCTGTGGCTTTGACCATGTTGTGTAACCTCTTTTTGCCCTGTTTTATTATCTGTTATTAAAATTGTAAATGTATGGTGCACAGAGTTCTTGAGAGGACTGAATGAGATGGAAGCCAAACAGAACAACTGTTCCCAGCCCCCCTGCCATTGCAGCAATCCTGGCTTCTTGTAGCCGGTTGGTTGTATGTATCTATTACCTCTACTACCCTGCAAACTTACTGAGAGGACCACAAGTGGTTTGTCTCTGTCTTCCTGGGACCAGTCTGAGGACCTGTGACCCCTCCCCCCAGGCCCATATACTCCATCCACGAGTAATTACTGAGTGCCTGCTGTGTGCTAGGACTTGTAATAGAATCTAGGTTAGGATAAACAAGAAGGTCAAAGAACTGCAGAGGCAAGACACAGACTTGCCCATGAAGAGGGTAGTAGAGGGTTAAAGACCCTGGGCTGAGGTCCTGTGAGTCCAGCCAGGCAGGAAGGAGGAAGCCAAAGACCCAGTGAAATCCCAGCATTCCAGTGCAATCCCAGGCATTGGAGATGAACTGAGTTCTTTCGACCCTCACAAAATCACACTTAAGAATGAGTGTCTGGTTCCTGAAGAAAATCCCACTAGACTTAAGCTTAGGCCCATACCCTCACTTCTCATGGAAGACCCTCACCCACTGCCCATCATGCCTCGGCTGAGTCCTGCAAGGTAAGGACTTCCGGACACCATCAATTCATTCATTGGGCTCCAAGATATTTTTAGCTCTGGGCAGTCAGGCCTGGTGGGTGACTGGCAGCAGGCGGAGCTCTCCATGTTGCTCCTGGCTCAGCATTAGAGGTAACTGGGCAGAGGGTGGAGGCCCACGCATACCTGGTATCCTGGTCCACAGCTACCTCATTGTCCCTGGAGGAGGAGCCAGGTTTCTGTCTCTGCCACTGACCTGGGGCTGGGAGCATTCTTTCCTGTTGATTCATCCCTGAGAATGTTTTGGGCCCAGGTCGGGTGGGGCAGGGCCACTGGGGGGACATCTTAGACATGAGCAGCCAGGGGTGGACCAAGGTCTCTGGCGACAGGGTCAGGCTGACCTGGCCATCACGTGCCACCCTGGTCCTCATCACCTCTGCCCTCAGGGCCTGTTTATTTGCACACCCTCCCTCTCCAGACTGGGACAGCCCCCTGCCAGCGTCTGGCACTCTGGCCCCCTTTCTAGCACATAGGAGAAAATCAACAGAGGGTCCTGAATGAAGGAGCCTTTTCAACACCTGGCAAAATGAGGCAATGGGGGGACAAGACTACTGGCTGCTCTGGGACTAAATGGGAGCTGGGAACGTCTGCCTGTTTCACAAGTGGGGTTCTGAAGGAGTGAGGACCGAGACTGGAGCCTGGGTGCAAACTCAGCCAGAGCTCCCCCCTGCTGGTCTTCCCCCCTTCGTTCTATCCTCACTAGCCTCCCTGGCTCCCCTCATCCCCTTAAACCTGACAAACGCCAGGGACATCCTGGCTGAGCACGGAAGTCTTAAGTTCTCCCCTTCGCGGTTTACGGCAAGCTCTGGGGAGCAAATCCTGTCTCCTGGGGCTGAACTTCACAATGAGCAGAGCACAGCTTTGCTCTCAGGCTGCATTCAGTAATCCCTGGGGACCAGGTCACAAAGAGGCTGCCCCGTTACTCCTGTAGCAGCACCCTACCACTGAACGGGGGCCCTCACTCCAAAAGGGCGCCTGCATTGTCCTGCAGAAGCCGCCGACGGGACCCAGACCTAAGACTGTGGGGCGCTCAGTTCCACGAGGTTAATGGGACACATCCCTGACGGCCCGTTAGACAGAGGAGGAAACCGCGCCTGCAGCGAACTCGCAGACCGGATCCTCGCCATTCGACACAGTCCCCACCGCGCTTCTCCCGGGACTCCGTCAGACACCCCCTCACCCCCACCCCCCGCCCCGCGCTTCCCGCAGCTCCCAGGACTTCCCAGCTTGGCCCTGTCCCGAGCTGCGCGCCTGGCTGCTGGCCGGCCGGGCGGGGCGCCAGTGCACACAGGCGCGCCCGGGGCGGGGCCTGCTGCCTCCCCCGGGAAGGCCCCGACTGGGGGCGGGAGGCTGGCGGATAAAAAGCCCCCAGGGCGCCCCGAGAGGCCCGTTAGCGCTGCTCGGCAGCGGCGCCCGGCCCAGCCCCAACCTCTGGATCCAGCCGGTGAGCTCCTGCCTGACGCGATGCCCGGCCTGCTTCTTGCTGTCTGTCTTTACTTCTGTCTCTAGCGGGTGGGAATGCCTCTGAGGATTCCTTGGGGCTCAGAGGGATGGGGGACTCCATGGGTAAGTCAGTCTAGCGTCCGGTGGGTCACAACCTGCTTCCCCACTGGACAAGTGCCCATGTTGAGGGAGCTGGTTCAAGGCTGCACGGGGTGGTGCGCCCTGGCCCAAGGGAGTCTGCGTGTTAGGTTTTGAACACGCTGTGTAACCATTTCTCACCCTGCAAGAACGCTGGGGTCAGAGTAAAATAGGACCAGATGTCTCTCCTGTACTAAGTGCTAGGGCAGAGCTGGACTCCCCTAAATGCCACTCCAGAGCTGACTACTGGAGATGAGGTGAAAGACGGAATGGAGGCAGAGGGCTTTAACCCCCCCCCCCCAATCCCCAGCGCTATACAGGTGGGGGCCTATTTGCAGGCTCTGCTCTACCCACAGCAATGATGCCATAAGGGTGCAGGGCCTACACCAGAGAGCTACAGAGAAAGGACTAGGAGCGACCCATAGCTGGGGTCCCAGGACAGCTCTCCCATGCTCTTTTGGGCAATCACCCTCTCCAGCCCTCCCTACTGGCCAGGCCAGGCGCCTGTGTCCCCTGGCAGCACCTGGCCCAGGTGCTTATCCTGGAGCTGCCAGGGTCCTGGATCTGCCACTTGGCAGCACTCGGGGCTGGTCCCTACCTACACCTCGCACTTCAGCCTGAGTCATAACCAGCAACAAAGTGGAATTCTAGTCACTCTTCCCCTCCACCCCCAGCCAACATCAGTCACTCCTGCGGTTTTGAGAACCCAGCCTGTAGTCAGGTGGCCTGTCTGAATTCTGGCCAGCCAAACTAACTCCTTCTCTCTGCCTGCCCTTTCCATCTGTGAAATGGAGGTGCTTATTCAGACGTTTTTCTAAACTATTCTATCCACCCCTCCCCCCTCCCCCCACACTGCTTCCCTTCTTCCCTTAAGGAAAAAAGGGAAAGCGTCCTTCCCTGAGGCCTAATTCTCAGCCCAGCCATCTTCTTACAATCAGCTCTGTGGGAATGAATAGGATACTGGAGGCCTTACTGGAGGGAGCAACATTTAAGCTGGGTGTTGAAGTGTTTGTGGGAGTTTAACAGTCTTGTGTGGGAAGAGCAATAGGAGCAAAAACTTGGGCACTGGGAAAGGAAGGCTCCGTCTTGGGAATAGTGAGATGAAGAGTTTGGTGTGAGTGAAAGTTATGAGCTCGTGGAGCAGATGGGAGTATGGATGGGACCTCTCTCGGGGTCTGCCTCCTGGTGGCATGAAAGGAAGGGCGCTGCCCTGGCTTAGAGGCCAAGACTTTGCGGCAGAAGCCCACCCCTGTCTCCAGGCAAGGAGCTGCAGGCCTGTGGCTTCTGAGGAGACCTCCTCCATTCTGGGGGACTTTAGCCATAAGTTACAAAGTAAAACAGCCTAGAGCATCAGAGACCCCAATAGCATGTTACACCCCAGGACCACTTCCTGTCTTATGTGTGTGCAAACTGAGGTACCACGAGAGGAAACCCAGATTCTTGACACGATCATTGCCTAGCAGGAGTAATGTAGGGTCACCTCTCAGCCTAGACCCAGGGACCCCATGCTATGAGCCCAGTTCTTCCCATCCCCTCTTGTCACTTGGCGAGGAAACGCTCTCTCTGGGGTGACTCTGGTGTGCTTCAAGCCCTGGTGACTCCCTCCTCAGGAGAGCACAGAGGAGAGAAAGGGGACATGAGAGGCAGCAGAGAGCATTCTGGTGACAACCAGCTAGGAGCCTCCAGGGTCCCCGAGTGTGGAGTGACACCAGGTCAGTGTTGTCATCTGGAAGAAAGTGCAACTGGGCCAGTGTGCGGGGGTGGGAGGAGTCTGGCCTCGTAATGGAGGTGGAAGGGACAGGGCTGAGTCTAGGGACCCACAGTTAAACAGTGGAGATTGGCAGTTCTACCAATCTGCTGTCGTGGTATCGATGGGTCACTGCTGCAAGCTACTCTTCTTAGGGACTGGCAGGTGTCCACACAGTGAACAGTCTTATTGATTTGGTGGGTATAGATGTTATCACCCCTATTTTACAGAGGGGAGATACTGAGGTGCAAAGTTGTCTCCCGTTACCTGCGCTAGTGAGGAGGAGGAATTTGAACCTCAGCAGTCTGACTCCCATGTCTAGACTCAAGCCCCATGCGATGGCACCTCCCGTGCAGGCAATCACAGATGGTTTAAAGTGCCACTTTCACATTGGGCACCATTCTGGGTACCAGGATACAACAGGAAGTCCTCACTCCCATGGAGCCTTATTCCCATCTGGTATATTTCTATTCTCATCCATTCAGCCTCGCGCTGATCAAGGCCATGGGGGTTTAGAGCAGTGCTGGGTCCTGGGGGAATAAGAAGTGACTCTCACCTGGATGCCCACCTCGGGATCTGAGTGGCAGGGCTTCAGACCTTCTCTGCTCTGGCTGATGAGCTGTGTACTCCCCGCCACGAGCAGGGGTGCCAGGTAGCTAAGGCTGACCTTAAACTCGTGATCTTCCTGCCTCAGCCTCCTGCGTGCTGGGATTACATGCAGACGCTCCCCTTCCTGGCTGGCCTGTTATGCTTTAAAAGCTTTCTCAGTTCCCCTTCCCTGTGTGTGGTGAGGGTAAGGAGAAATGTTTAATGCTCCACTTCTGCACCTCAACCCATGGTCTTAACTGATAATCCCCAGGAAGTCAGCTATATTGACACTTCCTGTAATCCCCGGAGTTGGGAGGCAGACTCAGGAGGGTCCCAAACCCAAAGCCAGCTCTAGCTCTATAGCAAGATTCTGGTGTTTTGTTTTGTTATCACTCAGAAGACATAAGGTATTGGCAGAGTGTCAATCTTCTCCACCCTCTCCTATGCTGACCCTGAGAGCCAGGGTGGAAGAGAATCAGCAGGGGTGACCTCAGGGACTCCAAGTAGCTCTCTCATGTGGCCCAGGCTGGTCTTGAACTCACCATGTAACTGAGACTAACCTTGAACACTTGATCCTCCTGCCTCTATCTCCCAAGTACTGGGATTATATATGGGAGCTGCCATGCTCAGTTTACAGACCCCTTCTTTAAAGGCCTCCCCCAACCTTACATCTGTGTGAGGTGAAGGTGAAGAGAGTACTTAATGTCTTCACTACTGTGCCCCTACATCCGGCTTAAGAAGTGGATCAAAGCAAAGCCCCTCCCCAAAATTGCTGTAACCAATGTGTGGGCTGGGCTGTGGCTGGAGCGAACACCACCCAAGGTTGGAGGAGACAGAAGATGATGTTTGGTTCAGCCTCCTCACCTTGGAATTAAGGAACTGGGGCCTGAAATGTGAGAGACTTGGCCAGGCCACACAGCAGTGGTAGAAGAGCCCTGGACAGTCCTTCCCATCAGCATTCACACACCTCCTTTTGTGTAGTGGGGAGTAGCATTGTTACCCTTTATTTGGGGTGCTGGGAACATCAGAGGACAGACAGGGTGCTAGGGATAGGCAGATGTTTCTCACCTGAGAGTACCCCCGGCGGATCTAGGGACTGCATTTGGTGAGTAGGCCTCTCCTCTTCCTGCCTACTCTCCTTAGGTGGAGGTGGTGATCACTGCTCATTTCTTCCCCAGGTGCCCCTGAAGCCACCATGATGCGGCCCCCACTGGCCACCTTCTCTCTGTTCCTGCTTCTGCTGCTGGGCCAAGCCCCTTCCAGCAGACCACAGGCATCAGGCACCAAGAAGCTCAGGCTGGTGGGGCCGGCGAACAGGCCAGGGGAGGGCCGCCTGGAGGTGCTGCACCAGGGCCAGTGGGGTACTGTGTGTGATGATGACTTCGCTCTCCAGGAGGCTACAGTGGCCTGCCGACAGCTGGGCTTTGAGTCAGCTTTGACCTGGGCACACAGTGCCAAGTATGGTCAAGGGGAGGGTGAGTGGCCATGAGAGACTGCCCCACAGGATGCAAAGAGATGGGAACCAGCTTCTTTCTCTCAGGACTGGACTCACCGAGGCTCCTGTAGAACTTTCTAGAAGGCCAGCCAACCTTTCAGGACCAGTTCAAATGGTCTCTTGGAGGCACTTCCGGAGTATAGCTGCAGATGACCTCTACCCTACCTTCCCATTCGCTCAAGGAATGAGGTCACCAGTGCCATCATCACTAAGTCTAACTTCTCTGAGCATACTGATTTGCATGTAGTGGATGCTCATGACAGAAGGGTAGACAGATGGACTAGGGATTAGTCACTAATCAGTCCCTGTCATTTTCCAGAAACAGTTTCTGTGGACCTGACACCTAGAGGTAGCAGTGGGTGGAGGTTTGGACACTAAACCCCAGAGAACCAATTCCCTTCCTCTCCCTTGCTCCCCAGTGCTTGAGAGTGTAGGTGCCACCAGAGAAGGCTGTCGTCTCCTCATGCTTGAGCTCATCTTCCTTCCCCCTCAGGCCCCATCTGGCTGGACAATGTGCGTTGTTTGGGCACCGAGACCACGCTGGACCAGTGTGTCTCTAATGGCTGGGGTGTCAGCGACTGCAGACACTCAGAAGATGTTGGGGTGGTGTGCCACCCACAGCGCCAGCGTGGGTACCACTCTGAGAAGGTCTCCAATGCCGTGGGGCCCCAGGTGAGGCAGCTTTCCAGGTCTGGTCCTGAGCAGAGGGTTGGACAGGGCAGAAAGCCTCCTGCAGAGTAAGCCTGGGGGAAGGAAAGGAATGAACAGCACTTGGGCTAAGCAGTAATCCCGATCCCAGCTTAATGTAGAGCCAGCCAGGGGACCAGAGGCTAGGCCTGGTGGAACCTCAGAAGCTGTTCCCCATGAGGGAGGCAGACGTGGGGCAAGGGGGCTGCGTCACCCACAAGGCTTGGCCACAATTGCTGCCTCTTCCTAAGCACAAACAACCCCAAGCTAAAAACAGCTCAAGCCAAACAACAGCAATGGGCAGGGCAGGGAGCTGGTTCCCACCCTCTGCTTACCAGGCGCCTCTGCCTGAGGACAGCTGGCCCTGGCACACTGGATCTGCAATGGGCCACCATGGGGCGGGGGTGGAGGGAGCTCCACACTGGTTTAAGTCACTCATGGCTAGAGGTGGTGGGTCCTGTAGACCCAACAAAGCAAGGGTTAGCCTCAGGCAACATTCTTGCCCATTTCAGCTCTGTTCAGGGTGGCATAAAGAAGACCCCTCCATGCCCAGCAAACGCCAAGGCCTCCTGCCCTGATCCCGGTTTGATAGATTCCAGGAGGAAGAGTCTAAACAAACTAAGACCTTGGCTTCCATTTTCCCCTGTAGCCATCAAGCAAATGCCCTCTCCTCTCTGGGCCTGACAAGGAGGGGCAGGAAGATGGCTCTGAGCCTGGCTTTCTCAGGGAAATCTGCAGTGGCCTACAGGAGGCTCAGGACCCCAGGGACATGGCCTATGGTGAAGTGACTCTATGCCTTGCAGGGCCGGCGGCTGGAAGAGGTGCGGCTCAAACCCATCCTCGCCAGTGCCAAAAGGCACAGCCCAGTGGCCGAGGGGGCTGTGGAGGTACGGTACGAAGGCCACTGGAGGCAGGTGTGTGACCAGGGCTGGACCATGAACAACAGCCGGGTTGTGTGCGGGATGCTGGGCTTTCCTAGCCAGGTACCTGTCAACAGCCACTACTACAGGTAGGAGATGCAGGACTGCCAGGCTGGACACGTGGTGTGGGGTGTGCGTGTGTGAACCTTGAAGGGTTCAGTGAGGTTCTGGAGGGACACGTTGCTGAGGGTGGGAGTCTGTGGCAGGGCAGTCCACACATTTGGACTGGAAGAAAACAGCCCAATTGAGGATATCTCTTGGACTTGCCAAGAGTGATAAAGGAACTATAAGATCTGGGAGAACCATCTAGAAGCGGTCAGAAAGTAAACGTCATGTTTGCCAACCCAATAGAAAGAACTGAGGTGCAGTGACAGCCCGGGTGAACGGAAACTTCGTGTCCCTGATTAAAAGGATTTAACCAAAGAGCCTTACAGTGTTGCCTACAAGTGTAGACAACACGAATCTTTGTCTTGGCTCCATCAGGAACTAGCTGTGGGCCTTTGTTGGGGTGCATGGCCCCCAATCATCCTCTGCTGGGACTCTGCTGTTCCGGGAACTTCCGCTCTGTCTATAGCCAGATTATAACTGGGTTGCACACAAGCAAGGCCTGGGGCGGGAAATTTGGGTAAAGGAGACATAAAAATACTCTGTCAGAAACGTGGCCAAACTGTCACAGATTACATCAGCTCCATAAATAACTGCCACAAGCCCGGTCCCACTAGCTGTGTCAGTGACACCCTCAAGTATTCCTCAAGGCAGAGGTCTCTCCCTGGGGGCCTCTAAGTCATCTGGCCTACCCCACCCATGTTGGGTTGCCACACTTCTAGGCAGCTGCCAGTCCCTTGTTCCGGCTTAGAGGACCCTGAAAAAAGAGTGGTGAGCAGTGATGTGGCTCTATCCATGGGATGAAGGGACATGGTCCCCTGGCTCCTCGTTACCTAGTAATGGCGAATCAGCCTTGATGACTTGTTCACCCCACACCTCAGCAGAGTGGCCCTGATTACAGCCTGGGTTAGGAGTACGCCTTGCCACCCCCTTCCCCCAACCTTCCAACAAGGCTCTCAACTTCCACTCTTCTCAGGGGACCTTTCCCAGATATCTTCTCTCAGGGACTCCCTAAAAGATCCCTTCATTTGGACTGGGGGTGTGGGCAAGAACGAGTGAGTCACTTATCCCATGGAAGCACAGTGGAGACTTAAGAATGAGCCAAGGGACCTTGCTTGCCTTCCCCGTGCAGTGGAGGAGTGGTCATCATTATATGTGGGGTGGCCATCCTATCAGGCTGCTGCACACCTCAGTACTGAAGTAAGATCCGGGAAACCATCTCTAAGCTGTTAAGTCTGCTACAAACTTCAGAACTGAGGAGCCACAGTGCCTGCACCCCTCTGCCTTACCTGTTTTCTTTACCACAGAAAAGTCTGGAATCTGAAGATGAAGGATCCCAAGTCTAGGTAAGGAGCAGTGTGTTAGAGGGCAGCCAGGGGTATGGCATGAAGTGCTCCTCCCTTGATACCTCTTCCTCCTTGCTTTTCCTCCCTCTATCTCCCCTGAGCTCCCTCATCCCCACTCAAGCCCGTCTCCACCCATATTTTCTTGTCTTCCAGGCTGAACAGCCTGACAAAAAAGAATTCCTTCTGGATTCACCGGGTTGACTGTCTGGGGACAGAGCCCCACTTGGCCAAGTGCCAGGTACAGGTGGCTCCGGGAAGGGGCAAGCTTCGGCCAGCCTGTCCAGGAGGCATGCACGCTGTGGTCAGCTGTGTGCCAGGGCCCCGCTTTCACCCCCAGAAGCCAAAGCCCAGGCACAAGGAAGCCCGTGCAGAGGTAAGGCCCCCAGGGTGACCAACCTGAAGGTGCAGGTCCCTCTCAGAAGTATCCTGCCCAATGGGTAGAGGAGAGAAGAATCATACCATACAAGGGGAGAAGGAAGCTGGCTCACAGAGTGAAAAAACCCTTGAGATTTTTTTTAAAGGAGGTCATTTATCATCCTCCCTATAGATGGAAAGTTCACATCACTTGCTGTGGATAGAAGGCAACTGTGAAAACAGTAATTAAATTGTAGTTGCAACCCATTGAGGGTGAAGGTATTGAACCTGAGCCCAGCCTTTTGTTTAAAAAGTAGGTGATTGCACCCAGTCCTGAAGAGACCTGATAAGCTAAGGTCAGATGGAAGGGGAGGAGGACCTCCCCTATCAGTGGACTTAGAGAGGGACAGGGAGGAGATGAGGGAGGGAGGGTGGGATTGGGAGGGAATGAGTGAGGGGGCTACAGCTGGGATACAAAGCAAATAAACTGTAATTAATATAACAATTTTTAAAAAGTAGGTGAGAGAGTATAGTGAGCCGCCCCATGTGCCACTGAAGAAGTGGAGGTCTATAAAGGAGTAGCTGAGGGAAGTCACAGGCAGGACTGGAAACTGGGCCTTGGCTCTGGCTCGTCAAGCTTGCAGGAGCCCAGCCTGAGGTCCACCCCTGAAGTCTGCTTTCTCTTCCTCAGCAGGAGCTGAAGGTGCGCCTGCGATCTGGGGCTCAGGTTGGTGAGGGCCGTGTGGAAGTGCTCATGAACCGCCAGTGGGGCACAGTCTGTGACCACCGGTGGAACCTCATCTCAGCCAGCGTTGTGTGTCGTCAGCTTGGCTTTGGCTCTGCCCGGGAGGCCCTTTTTGGGGCCCAGCTGGGCCAAGGTGAGCCAAGGACGTCTGGGATGTAAAAGGGCCCAGATGTGCACTGGCTCTCTTAGGCCTGAAGAGGAAGTTCACTTTCCAGGGAGGAAGGGGAAGTCACAGGTGTGGTTTACAGAAAAGGAGCTTCACAAGGTACACTCTTCCCTACAGGGCTGGGGCCCATCCACCTGAGTGAGGTGCGCTGCAGGGGATACGAGAGGACCCTCAGAGACTGCCTTGCCCTGGAAGGGTCCCAGAATGGTTGTCAACATGAGAACGATGCTGCGGTGAGATGCAACATCCCTGACATGGGCTTCCAGAACCAGGTGAGTTTAGGTCTGAGTATGTCCTCAGGCAGGGGTCTGGGGCTGGCCTGAAGAGCTCTCCTTTCTCTGTCACATGTAGTCCCACAAGATGGCAGAGGGACTTGGGGCCTTACTAGTATACACACTGGCCCACACTCCCAGGTCCTGAGAAGAGCAGTGCTGGGGAGTAGCACTGGGGGATGTGGCAAGGTGTTGATCCTGGAAAATGGTGTTAACTCTCTAATGGGTTGACAAGGTGGCAGATATGAATGCCCTTGGGTAAGCTGAATCATCACTAATGGTGGGAAATGTTAGGTAGGAGGAAGGTAAGGCTCTTGCACGCAGGGATATCACACACTAGCGATGAACTAAGCTCACAGTATAGGAGACAGAGGGGGAGTGTCTGGCGTAGGACCACTCTACACTGATCCGGTGGCCCTCCCAGCTAGCAATCCTGGCTTCTCCCCTCTGGCTGTTACAGGTGCGCTTGGCTGGGGGGCGCAACCCCGAAGAGGGAGTGGTAGAGGTACAGGTGGAGGTGAACGGGATCCCACGCTGGGGGACTGTATGCAGTGACCATTGGGGCCTCACTGAAGCCATGGTGACCTGCCGACAGCTTGGTCTGGGATTTGCCAACTTTGCTATCAAGGTAGGTCCCAGCCTGGCTCCTGGGAGGGCAGGACCAGAACTGCCAGAGCTGCAGTTACTCACTGAGTGAAGCTATGGGTTGTCACCACCTGGGGGTCGGGGGGTGATGGGACAGACAGGAGCACAGCTGAGGAAGTGACCTGGTTTACACAGTTTCACCTGCAGGAACCATGAGCTGAAGTTACCTAGATAAGGAGGAAGAGGAATAAACAGCTGAGAGAAAAGTTTGTGGGAAGCGGAAGAATCTGACTCAATTGAGGAAATGTGGAGCCAGGGTTTGCAGTATGCTCTCCAGGGAGAGGGCTTCAAAGGTCAAGGGTAGAGGAGGAGGCAGAGGAAAAACCACTATATGTGAGCATGCAACAGGCCTGCTGTGCTGTGCAAAGGCAGGCTTCTCTCGGAGGCCTCGGCTGGGGTGAGGAGCATCTGGGAACGGCAACACACTACCTGGTGTAGGAATGAGGGGGTCAGGCTTGTCCTGCTCAAGCAGCAGGGCTGCCTCTTGGCCATGGATGGGACAGTGCCACAGAGTATTGGGGCAGCAGGGCATAAAGAAACTCTCAATACCAGAGGGTCCAAATGTGATAGGACTGCCCATGAGGCAGGGCTCTCATCTGTAAAGATGTTCAGGCCTGCGCTGGTCTGGTCTGGTGGGGATGGTATGATGGAGGCATCAGAATGACTTGCCTTGCGGTACCTCTCTGTTCTGGTGGGACGACGCTGGCTGTCTTCCTAGGACACCTGGTACTGGCAGGGAACACCAGAGGCCAAAGAAGTGGTGATGAGCGGGGTTCGCTGCTCAGGCACAGAGATGGCCCTTCAGCAGTGTCAGAGGCACGGGCCTGTGCACTGTTCCCATGGGTCAGGGCGCTTCTCAGCGGGAGTTGCCTGCATGAACAGTGAGTAATGGCCGGGTGAGTGGCAGGGTCAGGGAGCGGACAGTTCCACCATTCTCCAGCTGTGCTGCCGAGCCATCTCTCACATCCAGATGCAAAGCCCACCCTACCCACCTCCCTCGTGGAGTTATTGTGAAAATGAAAATTGAGAAAACACAAAAGCACATGGAGCTAGAAAAGGGTTTTTCAATTTGGGGACTGTGAACAACAGTTTTAAGAGTGGAACAGAATAGAAGATGTGGCAGTCTATTACATTTAGTGAGGGTAATGGTTTTTCTCAGAGCTGTCTGTGGGCTGAGTTACAACATAAAATGAATTTGTTGTTGTTTGTAGCGAATACTTGGAAATAACACTGTAGAGGATTCAAAAAATGTGAGGCACACCAGAGCCTAAGGCCAGGCTGTGGGGGTTCCCTTGCAAACTGTGGGGTTTACCCAAAAGGCTTGAGGGCAAGACAATTTTGTGGCAAGAGTTTGCCCCACAGACCCAGATTCTCAGGGCAGCAGCATCTGTTTGACATTGACCAACAAGCCCTGAGCCAAGATAATTACATCCAGTCCAAAGGCTGCAGGCTGGCACCAACCCCGGAGGCCACTTGACCTTCCCAGCCACGCTCCAACCCCAAGACATCTTACCCTGTCAGTGAGCCCTCTGTGTAGCACACCCTGGGGAGAGCCCTGCCCCGTCCTTCTCATGCTTCCCTGAAGAGAGACAGGATGTCAGTGGTACCCTCTGTAACCAGACCTCACAGCGTGCTGCTGTGAGGTCTCAGTCCTCCTGGTTGGCAACCTCGGACTATAGCCACCTCCAGCGCAGCTATCATATCGAGCTCACTTGGCAATAACAGCAGGCAGGTGGCTGACTAGCAACCTCTACTCACCCCCCACCCTGTCTCTCCCTTCTCATGGTATTTGTGATGCCCCCTCACTCTCTCTGCGAGCTCTCCTTTCCTTCAGGACCTCAGGTCTGTCAGTGGCCATATCCTGGCTCTCCCCATCATAAGCCACAGGAATTTTAAGTGCATGTTTAGTAACATGACAGGCACCATGTAGCATAGCTCACTCCAAGCCCAGCCAGTGAAATAAGCCAGTATTTCCATCCACTCTCATCAGCACACAGCCCTACCCCCAGATACCTAAACTCCCGGCGCTGTGAGAAAGGGCCCTTTTCTTTTCTAAGGTTACACGGCAACAGCGATGGAGCGCTCCACACCAGTGCTGATACTTGGAGGACAGTGATGGTAGAGGTTTCAGAAAAGAGCGAGGAAAGAGGCTGAGCTGACTAGTGAGGCTTAGGCATACTCGATTTTTTTTTCCTTTTAAAATTATTATTGTTGTTGAGTGTGTATGTGTGTAACTTTTGGGAGTCAGTTCTCTCCTTCCGCTTCAAGGATTGAACTCAGGTCACTGAGTTTGCATGGCATGCACTTTTGCTGGCTGGGCCAACTTGCTGACCTCAGGTTGGACTTCTGCATGCAGAGAGGCACTGGAGATAACCTGGATGCCTGAGAAATGAATGCATGGAGACGGTGTGGAAGCGGTTAGACTAGAATGGACCACCTAGAGGGAGCGCAGAACCACAGCTCAGCAGACACAGTTGAAGGTCAGGCTCCAAGACCAAGTCCTTCAACTTTGCCTTCCGGTCCTCTCACTCCAGCCCTCCAACAGACACTGAGAGGCTGAGGCCCAGGGAAAGGCAGGGGCTTGGCTGAAACAACCAAATCAGGTATCAGCGAAGCCTTTGAGAGGTTTTTACCCAGTAAGCTACACAAAGGCCCTTTGAAAGATGAAAAGCATTTTACAAAAGAAATATAGCTTACATGTATTTCCTGTTTACTGCAGGCCAGACAATGCGTTAAGCACATCACAGATACCACCTACTAATATCACCAATGATTCCCACCTTGTAGATGACAAAAACGAGACATGAAACATGAGGCAGTCACAGAGCTGCTGACTGAAACTCAGAAACAGCCAAAAGGGAACACTGGCTCCCACTAGCAACCTTGACCATGACAATGGAGCTGCCTCCCAGGTGGAAGCAATGGGCTGCTCCCCTCATTATGGAACTCACATCTCCTGACTCGGTTGTCCTCCCTGTGCTCCTTCAGTTGTCTGGGGGCAAGTCTGTGCTCATGCTGGAGAGCAGCCCTGCTGTCTTCTTACCCCTGCCTCCCACCTCGCCCCTTGCCACAGCTGCTCCAGACCTTGTGATGAATGCCCAGCTGGTACAAGAGACGGCCTACTTGGAGGATCGTCCACTCAGCATGCTGTACTGTGCCCATGAGGAAAACTGCCTCTCCAAGTCTGCTGATTACATGGACTGGCCCTATGGACACCGACGCTTGCTGCGCTTCTCCTCACAGATCTACAACCTTGGCCGGGCCGACTTCCGCCCCAAGGCGGGACGCCACAGCTGGATTTGGCACCAATGCCACAGGTTAGTGCCTGCCACATCTGGCTCTAGATGATTAGGGACAAAAAGCCGAGTCCAGGGACTAAAGCTTGGTTTCTCCTCTCCTTGAGTACACTGGTAATGGAAACAGAAAAGCCAGTGGCTGGCCTTGTCCCTGGAGACAAGGGGATCCCTATAACATCTACCTGCTCCCCACCCCTTACATCCTCCTTATATGCACCTGTGTGGATGGTGCGTATGCAGCCAGTTGCCCACAGCAGTAATCCAAAGAGACATGATTGCCAGCAGTTGGTCTCTGCCAGCATGGTATGCCACACTTTCCCCATACTGGACCTAAGGTAGCCTGTCCTCAGAAGCAAAGTTTAGTGGGGATTCCAGAGATGTGGAGACCGCAAAACAGGATGCTCATTCTGTGAAAGACATTGGGAATGACGGGGAACGGACTTGTGCAGGAGACAATGAGCGTCCTTTCTTGTAAGGAACCTGCAGACCAGAAAGAGGAGAGGCAATGCCTGTGACAAAGATGGGGTAGGAGATATGTACTATTTTCTTTCAGGACATAGCTGTGTGTAGGGAAAGCTGAGAGAAATGGACAGTGATCTGAGGACTTGGCCTTGCCTGAGTTAATAAGCACCTTTTCCTGTAGCATGCACAGAGCTGTCATTACCACTGGATTGGAAAATACGGTGGCAATTTGGTTCCAGGCTGACGGAGGAGAGTAAACTCTCTCCCTATCTTCTTCACTACTAGGCCACCTCTGGGCCAACAGCCCTGGCCCCTTCTGCCTTGGACCCTGCAGCCAAGGTCCCAGATTTCAGAAGGCCCTCAGAGGCAGTTTGTACCTCTTCTATTTGAATTAAGATACCAAGTAAAAGGGGACAGCTGAGCCATGTTGCCTGTCAGAGGTGCCAGCAAAGACGTCTGTGACCATGCTCATCCTTGGTTTGGGAGGGAGGCACTGCTCTGCTATTATAGCTTTCCTCGTCGGGTAATGATGGGGCCTCTCCAGAAGACAACTCCTGCTGCTGGGGGGCTGACAGCTCTGCTTCTTCCTCAGGCACTACCACAGCATCGAGGTCTTCACCCATTATGACCTGCTCACGCTCAACGGCTCCAAGGTGGCAGAGGGGCACAAGGCCAGCTTCTGTTTGGAGGATACAAACTGCCCCACAGGTTCATGGGTTCTTCTTATTCATGATATACTCAGAAAGGATCTCTCAAGTACCTTTGAGGCCAAGCTCTCTTCCTTGCCCATCATCCCCAGGCTCCTGAAGATTCTAACTTGGCAACAGCACTCAAGTCAACTCAAAAAACTTCAATTTGTGCAAGGGTTCAATTCCCAGCGCTTTGTACCACCTTAAAAAGGCTTAACACTTTCAGCAGCTCTTTGAGGGCAGGGGATGTATTTCCTTATCACAGTTTGATCTTAGTAATGGATCCAGGTGAACACCAGATTTTCTGGGGCTGAGGGAAAGAACTAGCACAGAAGGGCTAGAATCTACACTCATGTTTCTTAGGCCAACAGAATTTTTTTACTAGAGCATCCAAAGTAACAGTCTTTGCCATGAATGCTGTTTGCACAGGACTTCTGTACTTTGGCAAATTTTAACTGAACTCAATAGACCCAAAACCCATGGACTGGGTAGAACTGCACTGAACTGGTACAGCCAGTTTGAGGATTAACTGATGAAGCCTGTGAAAGACCACAAAGTGCTGGGTCAAAAGTGCCTTCTTGGTGCCACGGTGATTGTGTACTCTCCTTTACAGGAGTTCAGCGGCAATATGCGTGTGCCAACTTTGGGGAACAGGGAGTGGCTGTAGGCTGCTGGGACACCTACCGGCATGACATCGATTGCCAGTGGGTGGATATCACAGATGTGGCTCCAGGGGATTATATCTTCCAGGTAAGGATGATTCTGCAGCAGTTACAGAAGCTCTGGGAGTCAGAGGAAGGTGGTTTCCCATGGGATCCAACAGACCTATTCCTTTTAGGAGCTGTGTTGCAGGGGACCCCCAGGCTCTGGGTTCATGTCCTGATTCAGCTGGACACTGAGCAATTCCTAGGCTTCATCTGTGCGTGTTAAGAGGGACACTGATGCCTATATCCTGGGGGTGACTAAGGATCAGCAATCAGGGCACTGTGTAGAATACTAGGTAAGGGGGTAAAGAACCTTATACTTAGAAACCACATCACCCACTTTCATGTCCCCTTCACTGCAGGTGGTTGTGAACCCCACAAACGATGTGGCAGAGTCAGATTTCTCCAACAACATGATGCGCTGCCGCTGCAAGTATGACGGGCAGCGCGTCTGGCTGCACAACTGCCATACAGGTAACTCAGCCGGTGACACCAGGATCGTATAGCTGAGGGAACTGGGAAACCTCTAGGTGCGTACAGGTGGCTATGGATGGGATGACACGGCTCAGACCATCAACCTCACCACCCAGCAACTGCACTCCTTTAAGAATGACTGACTGCTTTCCAGTCTCTTAGAATCTTTCCTTGTCCTCTCAAGTCACATTAAGATTTTTCTCTTCCTGCATGGATGTGGTGGTGCACACCTTTAATCCCAGCACTGTGGGAGGCAGCTCTCTGAGTTTGAGGGCAGCCTCGACTACATAGTGAGTTCCAGGAGAGCCAGAGCCACATAGAGAAACTATGTCAAAAGACAAATGCTTTTCTGGTCCATACTTGCCCCCCCACTCCTGTAGTTTTCCTGAACTTCTTTCTTCCCAGGGAAAGGTTCTCCTTGGTGTCTACTTTTACCTCCAGCTACAAACAGGGGCAGAGAGGACTGTAGTGTTAAATGGGCCCAGGAAGGAGGCAACTACTTTTTGTACAGAATTTCTCTATCTTAGAGTTGAACAGTGCCTAGACTTGCTAAGGGATATGTATATGAGGTGTGGAGCAGAGCTGGCCTGTCAATGTGTTTGAAGACCTACAACTGTATTGATCAGTGTCAGACAGTAGGATACAGGAACTCAATGCAGCAGAAGGTATACAGGCATATGAACAGATAACTCTAACCTGGTAAGTACCCCAAAGGGTATAAAGTAAGTGGGAAGAAAGCAAAAACCTGGAGATGGGACAAGAGATGAGAGGAAGCTGTATTTGAGCAGGGTTTTGAGAGAGATAAAGAAGGAAAGACAAAGAGTATTCTAGTCACTGCCTTCTCAACCCACTCCAACCATTCTCTAACCCAAGACACCGAGGACATCTCAACTGAGGCTTTTCTTTTGTAAGATTTATTTTTAATTGTGTGTGCATGAGAAGGTATGTGCACAAGGGTAAGTGTCCATGGAGCCCAGAGGCCCTGGGTTTCCCTGGAATGGGATTTCAGGCCATTGTAAGGCCCTGCAGTCTGGGTACTGGCAACCAAACTCAGGACCCTAAGAGCAGTGTACGAACTTAACTGCTGAGCCAGCCCTTCAGCCTCACAATTTCTTTTATTATTAAAAAGTGTTACTATTTGAAACAGGGTCCTGATAGGCAGTTCAGCTTACCTTGAACTTGGGCAGTCCTCTGCCTTAGCCTCTTGAACTTCCAGGTCAGTGAAGCGCTCTCTAGGAAGGGATCATGGGAGACCTGTCTTGTGACAAAAAAGCACTCCTGAGAATCCCAAGGCCCTCCCTGATTCACCAACGCCAAGTAATTCCTGGTCTCCATCTCTGAAATGGACACTGACGCCTACATCTGTGGACTTCTAGGGACCACTGACAAATTTCAGTGAAGAAACCAAGTTTTTGTTTTTTTTTCTTTTTAAAATTTCCTGTGGTACTAGGCTCACACAGGCGGGGCCTTCCACAGGCTAGGCAGATACCCCATCACTGAGCTATATCACTAGCCTCATTTGTTTTAAAAATAAACCCTACCAACAAATGAGAGAGTAAGAGAAGGAACATTTATGTCTCACATCTGGGTAAATGAGGAGACTTTGCTGACATTGAATGAAACAAGAATGTGAGGGGAATTGGGACTGAGCACATGGAGATAACAGAGCCTCCATAATCAGACTGCTAGGGACCCAGTGATGGAGGATAGAAAAACTGCCAGAAGGTAGAGGCCCACCAGGGCCCTTACGATGGTAGGGCTGACTGCAATGCGCCTGACTTATGCAACAAATCACCTTAGAGGACTAGGAAATGAGTGACACTGAGCTCAGCGATGAAGGAATGGGAAACCACTATCCCCTGCAAGCTTGCTGGGGAAGGGGGTATCTAGAAGCCTGGAGACAGCTAGCACCATGGAGAAGGGTGAAACTGGTTGGAGCTGCAGTCACGGACAGTCCTTGCCTCTGCACAGCCAGAGCAGATGACTGGCCTCTCCTTCCACTCCCAACTTCCTGTTGCTGTTGAGGTACCTGGTGCAAATCAAGGGATAAGGTAGGTAGGGTGGCCAGTTCCCAGGACACGGAATGAACCTGTGGGGAGGGAGCTAAAAAGAACCAGCATGGCCTTTTCCACATAACTGACTGTGTCTGTGCCCATGACTGCCCTGGTGGGGAGAGGCTTTAGGAGGTGTGCCTACTCAGCTATCTTCCTTTGGCCCACAGGAGATTCCTACCGAGCCAATGCAGAGCTCTCCTTGGAGCAGGAACAGCGACTCAGGAACAACCTAATCTGAAGCCATTACTGCACTCCCAGCTCTGCTCACACACCAGATACCTCAGCTTACTGGAGCCACGCCCTTCACGGAGCCCCGACTCACAGGACAAGGGGCTGGTGACAAGGAGCACCAAGCCAAGAACCTGCTCAGGAAGCCTTCCAATGGCCAGACCATCACCCCGGGGAAGGCAGCACTCTAGGGTGGCTCTGGGCCTCTCCAGAGTGCTCATGGCCTCGAGGCTCTGGCCAGATAAACCTTCTCTTCCTCAAGGAGACTCAATCTTTCTTAAAACTTGATGCACAGGTCCCAGTTTCTGGAGCTCTAAGTTAATTAGGGATGAACTATGACCAAGGCCCCAACTAAGTGGTGCTTTGCAAATGCCTAGAAGGTGCAGATGACCAAGAACAAGGAACACAGCAAGCGGAGTCAGTTCTCTCTGCTATAAAGCTCTGTTCAAAATAAGTGTCAAAGTCACACCTGGCAGAGAGTTGGTGACTACAGCCCCTCACCTTATCCTCACTTAGAACTCACATCTCATCCTCTGAAGCCTCTCCTTAGTGTCTCTACCTTCATTCTGTCACACACAGGGGTGTTTCTAATACCCCTGATCTCTCAGCCCCCATTTCCTGATGGATCAAAAACCCCAATTACGAGGCTGGGAAGCAAGTTTCACAGAAGTGATTAAAACAAGGCCTTTACTGTGGAGCAGCAAGAGATCAAGAAGACAGCTGAGGTCACATAAACTCAGCCTCTGTCAGGACCTTTGCCAAGGGAGACAACAGGATGTCCCCATATCTGGCAGGCAGTCCAGTCTCTTTTAGGATCACCCACATTGAGGATTAGGCTGAAGTTCAGGTTTAACCAAGGCCACTTCATTGTAAACAGACTTTTGTGATTGAGAAGACATTGTTCAATCCAGCCACTTTGCAGGAACATGAAGACAGGTCTGGTAGAGTTAGGAAACCAGAAGTAGGAACACTTAGTCAAGGTCCAAACCTGGGAAAGGCTACCATCTGCGTGTAGGTAGCTGTGCTGTGCTCTGCTCTTGCTCAGGGTCTCCTTGGGCATGTCCAGATCTATTTTCCACTGACACTCACAGATGATGCTTTTAGGTCTTTATAATGCCAATAAAGGTTGCTCAATATGGACTGCTACAAAGACCAGACCAACCAGCTGTGCTTCCGTAGTGTCCAGCGCATTGCCCTCTGCCCTCTTTCCTCCAGAGCTGGATGAGCAGGCACAGAACAGACTTCTGGGGACAGCCCACCCCAGGATGTTTCTCAAGTCAGATACTAACCTACTCTGCAGTTATCCTCTCTAGGCTCAACCCTGAATCTAAGGTCAGAAAGGTTGAGAGGTGAATGGGGAAAAATGAGAAGATACAATCCAAAGACAGTAAGCTGTTATAACAGAGGCTGCAAAATCAAAAATGAAAGGTAGCAGACATAAGTGATTGACAGTACTCTCCTCCCCACAATACAAGAGCTACCCTGAGAGTCAAAAGGACATGTTTTGGGGTATCTTCTGTGAATACAAAGTGCCTTTTTCTGTCTCCTCCACTCCCTCATCTCCTTCATCTGGTATAGGAAGACTTTTGGTGTAGCAGTTTAGGTAAATAAGGGAAGGACTGATTTCTTGTTAGATCCAGCAAACAGTGACAACATTATACTCACACATGAAGCTAATGGTCTGGAAAGAATGTGTAGCTAGCTAGAGGGGGTTGGGGTGGGAGTGATGACTGATGACTAGATCTGGGCAGGAAGGTTACCCTGAGCTTCTTGTTAGATCTAGTTTCCATGAGGCCAGAAAAAGCAGGCCAGGCGGACAGCCATCAGCACTGGTTTTGGCCTCCCTGCCCACATCACACAGTTGGTAGGTGCAGCCGGTTCTAATTCCTGGAAAAAGCTATACAAGGGCTGTGCTGTTAAACTTCTGAGTTGAAAGAGAAAGACATGGGAAAGGTTGATAGTTGGCATGACTTATAACTAGATGAAGAATGTTAACAGAATACCAAGCACCAAATTCCAGACAGAACCAAAAACCTCAGAAGACTTTCACCTTGGCACTCAAATGCCTTAGAGAAACTGAAATGCTAGGAAGCTTCCTCCTCAGAAGCTAACCTAATGGTCCAAAGATATTCACACTATGAAGAGAAAACGAGAATCCACAGGGGCTGTAACTTTCCGCTAGAAATCCTCCATAATCCTGAGATTCAGATGTCCACTATACATGTACAGTGTAGTACACGAGATGTCGTCCTCAACAGCTAACGCTTCTTTCACAGCAGCCACATGGCTCAAACAATTCTCCTTATTTTAGAGAGGTCTGTTCCTCGAGACATGGCAGCCACAGTGCGCTCTCAGTAACTCCTTATAAAAGTTCCGTTTAGAGATAACAAAGGATTTGATCCTACTCAAGCTTGAGGCAGCTGGTTTTGGGCAATGGCTGGGATTTTTTTTTTTTTAACCACTGGCAAATACACAGAAGCCCCAACTACTGGAATAATGTAAGCTCATTTTCAGTTAGAAGTAAAAGAGCAATGCCCTATAACATTCAAATGCTGACTTGAAAAAATTTTATTGTCTGAGACTGACTGGAAGAGTAACCCTGCGGGTTAAAGGAGCTCATCAGCAGGTGTAAGACAGGCTGCTAAAACATCATTGTTAGAATGAAAAAAAAGTTTTATGATGAGACTTTTACTAAAAACCGAGTAATAAACATGGGGCTGTGCATGATCATTAACAAAGCCTTTTAAGGAAGGGCACGAAACAGTTAACAGGAAGTACTTTCACAGACAAGTAACAAGAACAGTCACTTTTCCTTTTTTTCCCCCCTCTCCATTCTAAAGGTTACTGCAAGCCTTTAAAAATCCACATACAGCATAGGAGTATAGCTCAGAGGTGAATGATATCCAGCACATGTGTGGTCATGGTCCGATATCTAACTTGGGGTAGAATGTCAAACCATGGCAAGCATGTGCCTTCAAAGTATCTCTTAGTATAAAGCCATGCTGGGGATGAAGCAATGGCTCAGCAATTAAGAGCCTGGCTCTTCTAGAGGACCCAGGCACAATTCCGGTATCGATGTGGTAGCTCATAACCATCTGCAAGTCCAGTTCCAGGAGATCTGACACACTCTTCTGGCCTTTAGTTACCAGGAATTCACAAACATGCATAAAATTAATAATAATATAACATAAAATAAAAACATGTTTATATTTATATAATCATTATAATACTATATATATAATTTATAACAACATAACACAAAATTATTATTATAAATAAAAGCCAATGCTAGAATCCTTGGCATTTTCTTTCAATGCACCGACTATTTAAACAGACTTACTAATATTAGAGAGTCTGTTCTGTGAAGACAGAACATGGGCCTTAAAAGTGCAAGCCAAAGACTTAAGCGGAAACAGAAGATGCTGAAGGGCTGTGAGAGCTCCAAGACTAGACCAGCAACAGAGACAGGTCAGGACTCAGACCTAAGGCCAGTGTCATCTGAGGGATATCTGAAGAGCCCCATTCTATCAGGTTTTAGACAAAGCTAATAATCCATCATTGTCATGGGCATAAAAAGAAGAGGCTTCTGCTCTAGTTGACAGAACAATGTGATATCAGTTCCTGCCACTTCAGTACCTTAAAGACTAAGACTACCATTCAGCACCAAACTACTTTCCAAAGTTACCAAGACGGCAGATGCGAGACAGAAAAAGCCTCAGTTGGTAGTTCTGATCTGTCCATGTCCTTTCAGAAACTGTTCACTGCCTAGGTATTTATTTCAACCTGGTGGCTAATCACTGTACTGGATAGTCTGGTGCTGCTTGCCAAGTGCCTCCGGCACAGGCTAAGATCATGCCCAGAACATGCTGTGTGCCAGATGTTTCCCGCAGGGTGTCACATTTGACAGCTATGGAAAAAGGCAAGAGGTTGGAAGGAAGATACACAAAGTGGCCAAGGCAAGAGAAGCTGCTACAGAGAAATGCCAGGATGGTCACTTAGGGAGTATCCTCTAGGGAAGAGCAGATGATGAGCACCCTACTCACTGGGGTTGATAAAGCAGAACCAGTTTAAACATGCTTAGCATCAGAGACATGAAGGTTAGATAGCTCATCTATGGGTTTTTCTTTTCCCGTTGTTGGGTTTTGGGTGGGAGGCAAAAATCATACACACAAGAATGATTTATGTTATAAAATAGTCTTTAATCGCTCCCTCTCACAATGTATTACTGCTTACACTGGAACTGGCACTTGGCTCTCTGGGGCTAGCTTACTGTGAGGAAGGAAAGTGGCAGACCCCTGGCTGCTGTGCAACTGGAGTAGTACCACATACCAAGCTTAGTACAAACTCAGGAATACAAATACCCACAATATGCTGTGGTCACTGGCTTCAGAGTTCTGGTGCCAGGAGTGTAGACTCTGTATGGGCCAAGCACACCAGGCACTTCTGTCTTTATGAACTGCTTCCCATGTCCCCTCTTTCCACTGTCCTTAATCCTGTTGTTCTCCATTTTGTGAAGTACTAAGGAATATCTCACCATGTGGACCTCCAATGCCTACCACTGCAGGTCGGATCCTCTGTTCTGCTTTACATCTGCTTTAGACTTCCTGGAAGTGTGACCCACAGTAACATGACCTGTTCTATGCTGAGGACTCTTGGATGCCTCTTCTTCCATTTTTCTTCCCACATGATGGTTCCTTTTAACATCCACCACAGTGGACAGTTCTGAATTTAGGAATGAGGAGAGGACTCCTCATTCTCTACACGCTCCAGTCTTTTGTCTTGTTCACATTTTCTTTTAACATACTCATCTACATGTATACAGCTCTGGAAAGATCCTCTTGTCTCAAGACTATGAACCACTTCCTAATTCAAGGATTCATTCCTCCCAGTAAGTGATGTTCAAACCGCAGATTGGTCTCTGCCTTCCCAGATATCTTCCCGTTGCTTAGCTTCCAAACGTTTTCTCTCTGTAAATAAAGGTCAATGTTAATCATTTGATTACATATTTTACACAGCCAAGTGAGTCTCCTTGATTTTAAAAGACAACTTTATTCACAAGACAGGTGGATTTCCTGATCACCTTTCACCTGATTCCAGTGCATTCCAAGTGCTTTATAGAATCAATACATAGACATTTTTATTCTTGATTTTTTTCTCTCTACCTTCCCCCCCCCCTTTTTTTTTGTCATGCTGAAGATAAAACTCAGGGTTCTACACATTACATACAATCTGTACCACTAAGCTCCAGCCCAGGTGAGCTGCCTAGTAGGCAAGTCTGTGGGGCATTTATTTATTTAGTCATTGTTTTGATTAGTGACTGATATAGGAGGGCTCAGATCACTGTGGGTGATGGCACCCCTGAGTAAGCCATGATGAGCAAGTCAGTAATTAGCATTCTTCCATTGCTTCTGCTTCAGTCCCTTATCCTGAGTTCTTGCCCTGACTTCCCTCAGTGATGAAGTGTGACTTGGGAGTAATGGGATGAAATAAACCCTTTCTTCCCCAAGTTGGTTTTGATAATGGTCTAGCAATAGGAAGCCAAACTAGGACATCCACAATAAATTGCACTCCCCAATTTTTTAAAAAGTATTTTATAGAATGTGTATATGTGTATGCCACCATGACATGTGGACAAGTTGTGGGAGTCAGTTCTCTCCCACTAGGTGGGAGATGAACTAGGAGAACTCAGGTCATCGGTTTAGTGACTAGTGTTTTTTACACAACACACCAAACATTTTTGTACAACGTGCCATTTTTCCAGACCCGCTGTTTCTGAATAACAGGTAAAGATCTGAAAAAAAAAATTACTATATTGGTAAGTCAGAACCTAGTAGAACTTAGCTGCTAGTCTTGCTAGCAGGTACTTATATTTACCTTTCAGGCATGTTTGGTGTTTCCAAATAACTGCCCATTATTCCTGTGTATTGATCTTTTTATAATATTTCAACAGGGATTAAGAATATGCTTTATTTATTTTTGTATGTATAAGAGGTTTACCTTTATGTGTGCCTATGTAACATCTGTATGCCTAGTGCTTTGGGAGGCCAGAAGAGAGTGTTGGGTTCCTTGGAACTAGAGTTAAAAATAGTTCTGAGCCATGACGTGGTGCTAGAAATTGAACCCAGGTCCTCTGGAAGAGCTGGGTACTGGGAGTTGGAGGCAGATTCTTGGAAGAGTCAGTGCTCTGAACCACTGAGCTACCAATATGCTTTTAATTTTCCAAACGTCTAAAATGGCAACAGCATCCTGTGGGTTTCACTATTTTCCTACTATAAGTTTAATGAGAAACAACTGAGAGTCAAACTGTGCCAGTATTTTGTTCCCAGAGCACTTCTGGGAACCAGAAATGTCCTAGTACAGTCGTCCTCAACCTTCCTAATGCTGTGACCCTTTAATATAGTTTCTCATGGTGTGATGACTCCCAACCATAAAATGCTTTTTGTGTTGCTTCATAACTGTAATTTTGCTACTGTTGTGAACTGTAATGTAAATATCTGTGTTTTCTGACAGTCTTGAGTACCCCTGTAAGAGCATCATTCAACCCCCCAAAAGGGTCTCAACCCAGAGGCTGAGAACCACTGTCCTGGAGTCTACTTCAGAAATGAAAAATGACCGCATAAAATGGAAGAAAAACAGTGACTAATTTTTAAGACAAACGTGTACAAATCTGTGTAATTCACCTTTAATAATTTTTAATATAAAAACGTGGTTTTGGTTTTCCATTTTCACAAACAAACAAAACCTCTAGCTGAGAGCAGTGGTACATGCTTATAGTCCCAGCTGCTTGAAAACTAAAGCAGGAGGACTTCAGCCCAGGAGCGCAACGCCAGTTTAGGTAACTGAGCTAGACACTCCCCCAATATTACATACGCAACTGCGTGGACCAGAATTTCTTATATACACATCAGTTCTAACTTAATACCAGAAAATGCATATCATAAGCCTTAAATGCTACTTTTTAAGAGTTCTTGTTCCAGACTGACAATGACTATAAAAGATTCTTCAAGTCATGAACCAAGTGGGTCACAGAAATCAAGGTGAATTTAGAATTAACACTTGCTATTTCAACCTATCTTCCAAATCAGGAAAATCACTTACAAAACCCCTGAACTATACTTAACTGTACTTTAAGGAAAAGGAAGCTGGCTGGGAAAGTGACTGGCACTTGGAAATGTAAGAGAGAGAGAAATTCCTTGCTATTTGGGCACCATCTTGTGGCATCATCTGAATATAGCAGCAAAGTTACATGAGGCAAAAAATGAGGATCAACAAATTGCAAACTGAAGGCTGATTACTACACCATAGGACTCAGCTGCACAGCAGGCAGGCTTGGATTGGCTGAGGTTCTCCATGAGCAATGCAAAGGATAATGGACTTACCAAAGGATATCAGGATTTCCTAGGAAAGTTGTATGGTTCTTTAAAAGAGAGAAGTTAGAGAAGATTTAAATGCAAAGCAACCTTGGATGAAATGAATCAAAAACTGGTTGTGAATTCCATGGAAAAACATAGAAATCAGGAAGATTATCCATAAATAATGGAAAAATATGACTGACTTATAGTTACTAAGTCTAAAATCAAAACAGTTTTGAAAACAGTCTTTGTTGTTATTTTAAATTTGGGTCAAAATTCATTGCTGGTAGTAAATCTAACCAGACATGAGGCTATTTGATCTGTATATCATTTACTTAATATGACTTGTTACACACTTTGCTTAATAAAGATCAGTGTTAATGTGTTTGCTTTTGGCATTATAAAACATATATTATAGACACTGTATCATCCTTGTAAAGCCTGGAAAGTTTTACAAACTTGAAATATATCTAGTATTAAATGCTTGCCAACAAAAAACTCCTAACCCCTAACTCGGAAGTAACTGAAAGACAGGTGAATCTACTCGGTGTGTATGTAAATTCTGGTGGTAAAGTATAAAAACTACTAGTTTTTCCTACTAATAACAGTAGGAAAACAAATTGAGAAGCACAAGGAAACAGTGAAAACATGAACTGAAAACAGAGTATTACTGGTCAAATGGGACTTTTAAGTAATCCTCCTCTGAGACAGGGAACAGAGGATTGATTTGGCTAAGGCTAAATAATCAGGAAGAATTGAGGCTGGAGCCCAGGTCCTGATTTTTAAGCAGCATGCTTTCCAGTATCCTGACATCTGAAAATATCAAAAAGAAAAGGAAAAGCATGTGAAAAAATTAACTGAAAGAAACACATTAAAAGAAGACATTAGGTGATGGGCTACATAAAAAAGCTGTCATTAACATTGTCCCTATTAAAAATAAAACAGTAAGCTGAGTAAACAGCCCCACAGCAGCTGTAAGAGCAAGGAACCAGAAGAGAATAGAACATTAGAAATGAATGCTTAACCTGAAACATTTACATAAAGTAGCCCTGTAGACTTCCATTCCCAGTATGAAAATAAATGGACAAAAATGGCCATTACATGGGCTGATTGAAGTCAAGAAGCCTTCAGCTACTGCTTCTCACTGAGGGAAGAGAAGGGCTGAAGAATGAAAAGGAAACACTCTGGGGTCATGCATTATTTGACCAAAAAAATAAAAAAGAAAAAGAAAAAAGAAAAAGGGAACGAAGGAGAAAGGCTGTAAATTAAAGACTTTCAAAATTTACTTGGGCACTTACAAAATGATCACAAAACCCACTTGTAGCCACCTACAGAGTAATAATCAGCAAGCTTTGTAAAAAACAAGCCTGGGCAAATTTAATTGCCTTCCTTTATTCCCCTGACAGTCTTGGTAGATCAAGGAGAAGGAAGCAGTGTAAGCAACCTCATAATTGTAGCAAGGCTTTAGACAAAGTTTATCCAGTATTTATATATTCATCAGTGTACTAGAAAAATGTAATCCAGACCTCATCAGGACGCATTTAACTGGAGAATGATTTGCAGTGTATTAAGAACAAGAAACCATGTGCTGTTTATTTTAGCAACACTTGAAGTGGTCAGTTAGTCCTAGTGTTGACATTTTTGTCTCTCATTTAGAAGCAACAACAACCACAACAAAAAAGGTAAGAATTACACCTCTGTAAAAAAATTTTCACATATTTATAACATGGTTAGAAATGAAGTGAACTTCAGATAATAGGGCAGGAAAAAATGAAAATACCCTGAAAATATGATTTCAGTCAGTAATGCATCACTGCACAACAATGGAATGCAAAGAAGGTTTCTCAGAGCTTACTACCATGGATAGATCGGTTTTACTACAAAAGAACAAGTAATGTCCAGAGTTGATTCTAGCTCATAGTGATTAATCAATCAAACTTCATGATCAAATTATTTGCTTCCTCTGCTTAAGACCTATGAACCAAATGCTGGCCTTTTAGAACCAGCCAATTAATTACCTACTCCTAAGCATGAAGTGAAATTAAGTTTATGAAATGAAATTATAGCAGACTTCAAGAGGAGAGAACACCTTATTCTGAGAAGCAATGACATGCACTTCTAATTTTAGTCAGTGATCAAATATTTGGAGTAGCAAACATGGAAAAACTTTACAGATATTCCTGTGTTGAGTCCATTATTTATGTGGTTTCATCACTCAGTACAAATCACTGGTTGAAAACACCCGATTAAGTCAAATCCAAAGCACTCAGGGATCATCTTTTACTTCCCACTCTCAGCACAGCTCTGAACCATTGTGCACTCTGCTGGACCAAGAGAGACTTTGCTCATGCTCAACAACTATGTATCCTCTTGATACACACAGTGTGATTTGCTCTAATGATCTGGCACCTCCTTGTCCTCAATGCTTTCAGAACTAGCTTTAGTGACTCTCCCTTAAACAACCAAGGTAAAAGCTGTTCCACTAAAAGGTTAGGAGAATCCAAGTAGGATAGAAAAATTCTATCAGAAAAAGATTAGATATGTTCAAGTCTTTTGAGGGGCAGGGTAGAGAAAGTTCAGAGTACCATAACATTTATGAAGAAAAACTAATGTAAGCAATATCATTCATACATAGAGACAATGAGCATATGTTACTTTTTTTGTCCTCAATACCCCTGAAGTCAATAGAATTCTTTATGCAGGACAAAGAAGGGTTAGATTATTACCTAACATTAATGAAAGGACCTATTACAGAATATCGTTATAGATTTCGGTCCATGCTAATTCTGATCAACTGGCAATGGGCATGTCAGTACTTGCCAAGGGAGAATGCCATGACTGATCAGCAACATCCATTATGTATAATGGAAGAACAGCAATACATGGTATACTCTCATCAATACTGACTCATGTCATATAACACAGTATATATATGACAGTATATATAAAACAGAACAGTATTTTAAATTTGTAAGGCACTTTCTCAACATTTTTACACATTAAATTATGTTGCACTCAAAAACTCTTCCATGGTTAGGTAGGTCAGTATAGCATTACGTTCACTTATTTGGAAAGTGGTCAAAAGAGTGGTAAGACCTGTGCAAAGCCACACAGCTAGTTAAATGGCAATAGCGCTATCGCAGCCCAGATTTCTTTACTACTGTAGTGATATCTGCCCTTGGTCTTTGTAGTAAAAGGCTGCTAGTAAAGATGGTTTACCAGATGTTCCAGATTCCTACTAAGAAACACAAAGAAGGAAAACAGGTTTAACCTACCAGACAGATTTAAATCAGACAAAAGAAAAATGTTCTGTCAGTTAAAGCTGCTGGTATCTATAACTAAAAAGAAGGCTACTGTAGTTTGGGGACGTCAAACATTCATTTACAGAAGTAATATTTTTCCCTGGGGGAGGGGTAAAAATGTATGAGTTTTAATTCGAGAAGCCTACATTCAAATCCCTCCTCTCATTTTCCTAGGTGGGTAATGTAAGACTGACTGTTACTTAACTTGAGCTCTAAACTGAAGACAGTATCTTGCATCAGAAGTTGAAGACAATGCCACCAAAATGACTACTTGAGAGTCTCTGTCCAGTCCCTTTCATCAACAAAACCCATTCCTTATACTACAAATCTTCAAAAATAAAAAGAGAGAAGCAGAGGTATAGCTCAGTGGCAGAGTGCTTGCCTTACACTGGCCCTGCATCCAATCCCAACACCACACAGAGAGAACAGGAGAGAGAAGTGTGGAAGAGTGAAGGTATAGAAAGGAAAAACGATTGCTTAAAATACCAAGGTAATCCCTGTTTTGTGTTTTGCTTAGTGTACACGGTCATCACTGGACTGTAAGTCTTAAGGAGAGTAACAAAACACATTTAAGTGAGAAGCCTGGATTCCATACAACTCCATGAGAATGTTTAATACTAAAAAGAGAAATGTTTAATGCTAGAAAGAGAAATTCCCAATTTTCATTTTCTCAGACACAAAGAGCAGAAGAGCCCTAAAATAGAATAGCAGAAGGATCTTCTGCAATGAATACATTAATATATAGAAAGAACCCATCCCATTTGTCTCTAATTACAACCACTAATTATAACCAAAGCGTTCTTGAGTTCTAGTTACCAGGGGAGCTGAGACACTGAGGCAGGTTGATTACAAGTTTAAGTTCAGCATAAACAGCACAGTGAGAGCACCACTTCAAACAAACAACAAACAAATGCTCTTCATTTTACAAAGCAATAGAGAAGCCAGTATGGCCGTTCACATCTATAAATCCAGTAGCCCAGAATTTGATGTAGAACTGCCATAAATTCAAAGGCAGCCTATGCTACATAGTAAGTTCTAGGCCAGCCAAGACTACAGAGTAAACTTGTTTCAAAACAAATAAAAGCAACTGGGTGCTCACTCAGCTAACAGCCTCATTTTTAAATTGCACCACAGAAATGTCCTTTGGATAGCAAAGCATTTAAAAGCTACTACAGGAGAAGCGGCATGCTGAGGTGCCTGCCGAGAACTAGAGAACACTCAGATGTTCTCCAGGCCAAACAACAGCTGCGGTATTTGCAGAGCTACAGATGATGTTACACTTCTTGAGAAGGCAAGGCATCCAGCGAAAGGGGTCTGTCTTCATTAGATACCACTGTCTACCCTCTACTCATTTTCTTTTGTTTGCTTTTGTTCAGTGCTGGAACTGAACCCTGGGTCTTGGGGCATGTTAAACAAGTACTTTACAACTGAACTACATCCCCAGGCCCCTTTATTTGCCCTCTGAGGTACCTGTAGTTACCACAGAAGTCATTTTCTTCAGAGATAACCAATATAAATGATTAGGGATAATGCACATTCTTCTTTAATCCAGTCCTGTTATTTGCCATCTATAAGAGCAAGAGCAATCCTTTCTATTTTCTATACTCTATAAGAAACTTTTAAATGAACAATGCATTAGGGAAAAAAAAAAACACTGAAATTGCCTCATTATAATCATTAAAGTGAATTAGTTGGGCTCAATTCTGAAACTCTTAACACCTGCCATGATGCTCTCACTCACTGGTTATCTGGCCATTGCAGCTGAGAGTCTGAAAGCTGTCTGCTATCACCAAAGCATATTGGACAGGAAGTATTAATGGCCTTGCTAGACTTGTAATAAACAAGGAGCTTGAAACCTCAATTGGTTTAAGGTGAAAATGAAGTCACTTTTTGGTAAGTAGAATTTTCAGAATTGTTTTCACTGATAGATCTTGGGTAAAGGCAAAGAGCCTGTCTAAAGCTTGAAGGTTGTTTAAAAAATACTTGTGTCAAGCCTAAGTCCAAGTCTTACCTAGAATTCAACAGCCTATAAAGAGAAGATTTATTTTAAGCCTAACTCCAAACTATAAAAAAAAAAAAAAGCTCTGCTTATGGATCTGGGGAAATATTTTCTGAGAACTCGTGTTAAGAAGTAACTGCAAGACAGGTGAATCTACTCCACACTGTCTTCAGAAGTCAAAAATCCCTCTATGGTTACTATCACCAATATTAGTTGCTGGCTCTTCCTTAACCTGCTTTCTACCCAGATCAAAGCCATTTGAGTACACCATGGCACTGTCACAGCAGTCACAGGCCCAGTAATAGCACAGCAAACAAGCTCTTGGAGACTGTGAAGTCTTCAGAGGAAAAACAAAAAACTTTTATTTTTATTTCTTAGTTTGGAACCAACCAAGAAGAAGTTGAAAAGGTGAAGCCTATGTCGTGGTAACAGTAAATTGATTAGATACTTTGGTGTGTGAACAGGAGACAAATCCTGGATATGCTTCCTCCTGAATGCAGGGCTTGAAAATAACTTCTATACATTTGAGAGGCTTCTTGGAAACAGAAAAGACAAGATAGAGTGGCCTTCATCCCTTTTTTCTTTTCAACACATGCCTCATAGTGAACTCTTTGTGGACCAGGGAACACACACCTCGAGCTTCCTGCAGTTTCTTGAGCTCTGCTTCCCGTTCAGTTTTGCTCTGTTTGCTTCGAACCCCAAGGGCACTGATGACTAACCTCCTGGCTAAGGCCGCTGAAGTCTCAGGTCGCTCCTTTGCTGGCTGGAGAAACTCTGGGGAAAAAAAGGGAAAGACAGTAAGGAAGAGAAACCACTACAGCTCCAAGTGATTTAGCTCAGTAATTAACATACAAAACAAACAAACAAGGGCAGTATCAGCAGTAATTAATACAACCCTGATAGATGATAATCCAAGGAAATTAGTACAGCAGAGACAACCCTGGCTGCATCATCTGCATTAACACAATTCTTACAGCACCTCTACTAAAAATGAAACAGGAAAACTAGGCAGTGATGTCATCAGGCCTCGTTACTGTACAGCTTCCCTTTAGCCACTTCAAGTGGCTGCTCAAAGGGTATATTTCCAACATGGTTTTCTTCTTGCCCTTAAAACCCTATAAATAGAAGAATTAACATAAAATAACAGGATGTCTACAGAACTCTGGATTGTGTGAAACTGCTGGAATGAACAATAACTTCAGCATCAATAAGGAACAAAGGCAGAGAGGGTGTAGGCTCACCAGCACAAGCTCTAGCTTTGGCCTTGGCTGCTCTTGTGGCCTGTGACAAGGGCCGAATCTTCACCATGGTATGTTTAATACCTAGAGCATCGCGAGCTGCAAGGAATAAATGTAAGAAAATAAAGTGATGCAGAAGATTTAGGGCTATTTCTTATAAAGTATTTATTCCTGTAAGTTATGTTTGTTGGTTTTCATGACAAAAAAAATTACAAAATACAGAAAATGTGAATGAGTAGGGTGATGATTACTTTAGAGCATGGATTAGACCAAACCCAGTGAATGAGCTTTTTGTTTCTGTAAAAACTTTATGAAACAGAGCCATGCTTGTTTGCACACTGTGCCTACTTTCTTGCTACAATAAGCCAGTTAGGTAAGGGCAGAATATTTTTGCTCTTCAAAGCAAAAGTATTTTATCTGGCCTATGCAAATTCATGCTCTAGAGGTTGTTCTGACAGGAACTCATAATCCAGCACTTCTGACTGCTGTTGATTCCTCTGTATAAGCTCTACCATAAACCCACAATATGTATGTGTGCAAAAGACCAACCATATATTCAGAGAGTCACTATAACAGTAGTCCCATAGGATATACTATTTAAAATTCATTTGTCTGACAAAAAAAAATACTGTAAAATTTAGTCTCACTGTGGTCTTTATCATGCCTGACAGTTATGTGTGCAGATGGCCTGGGAGGAAGTACCTACCTTTCCAAATACCAAATGTTGGATTAAAGAGAAGAGGGAGAGAACATGTGGGTACCAAGCCACATGCCTCAAAAACCAGATTTAACTCTTCTACTGGCTGAGCAAAGTTCTAACTGGCTGGAACAGAAGGGAAGTAGTAACAAGTAGCAGGAGAAAATAAACAGTGAGAAGGGACCTGGAGTTCCTGAGTCACTGGACAGATACCTGTGATTGCACTGGAGAAAACTCCTAGGGCATGTGTATCATCTACCCACGTAATATTAAATCCTTTCTTTCTGTAACAAAAGAAAACAACTTTTATATTTCTTAAAGTTTATTTTATAAAATGTCTTTACAATCATTTTTACAAAGCATTTCATAAGATAGAGGAATAGTGACATAAAAACAGCATGGCACATGAAAGCCACTAAAATTTAAAAGCAATCATACCATCATAAATAGAATTACCTGGGAGCATTTTATAGATGCCAACTAATTAATCCTCACAAATCTGCTGAAGAGGTACTGTATTTAATGTACTATTTTCAAGAGATGTCTTATGAACAGCAAATGAAAAAGGATGAAAAGGAAGCCAGAGGAGATATAGAAGAATACAGGAAGTCAGGGAGGGTTCACCTGGATGTGATGCAAATGTACTCTGTGTATGTGGAAGGCAGATACTACATTGCTAGAGATGTAATTAAAATTGTTAAAAAATAGTAAGTCAAATAATGAAAAATGCAACTATACTCAAAATGTTTACTATTCTTTCTAATTGTAGAAGGAAAATAAGGTGTGTGTATTGGAGGGGAAAGAAATAACTACAGCTAGCCAGAAAATAAAAATCAAGAAAAAAATCACAATTAAAAAAACAGATTAGAAAGAATCTTAACAATGAACATTTACTACATTAGAAAAATACCTTTTTAGTTTATAACAGAGCAAGACAGCACAAAGAATACCAGGATGACAAAACCCTTATGTTTTGTTTTTGGTTTTTTCTCCATTCTAGCTGAGACAGGGTTTTTCTGTGTAGCCTTTGCTGTCCTGGACTTGCTTTGTAGACCAGGCTGTCCTCGAACTCACAGAGATCCACCTGCCTCTGTCTCCCCAAGTGCTGGGATTACAGGTGTGTACCACCAAGCCCAGCTCCCCTATGTATTTTTTAAAATTCCTTTAATACATGAATAGGTTTTATTTTAATTAAATCCACCCCTCAGCCCCCAACTCCTAGTATTTAGAAGGTGGGTGGATGCTGTATCAATTTAGCAAAATGATAGTAGTAGGTTCTCCCCTACGGAGACCCATGGGTTCTTAGCCCTGTTGATGGTAGCAGGCATGAGTTCCTCCTGTTGGGAAGACTTTAAATCCAATCAGATAGCTACTGGTTACCACCACTCCCCCAATACATGTGGAGTATGTTGCACCAATAGGCATAACGAGCTGCGAGAGTCACTGTAGTTCACAGGTTCACAACTGGATAGACTTCTCTCTTGGCGGCCTGCCCAGCAACTTGTGGCACTATGAAAGCTAACCAATGGGTAGGATAACAGAAATGAGACTGTCCACGATTAGCCAAGAACACGATAATGAGCACTCAGACGGCAACTTTTAAACAGTGTCCATTATTTTTATAATTAATAGTAATATTCACCTGGGAGATTAACATTGATGAAGATGGTGATGAAACATAAAGTTGACTCTGATTTAGGTATTATACACTTCTACATCACCACCACTTAAAAGAAAAATGTTAAAATATCTTTCTTCTTTTAACAATTTCCTTGACAAAAAAAGTAATAGAGGAAACTTGGAAAATCAGAGAACTTCTTAAGCTGGACTACACTATAAAATGACCACAGGGGTGAAGAATTTCAAGTTCAATAGTCAGAGCCTCTGCTGCAGGGTTTGGAAAAGATATGGAAAGACCTTGCTTTAGCCCATGAGCCTTCACTGTCCTTTCAAAGCCTTTTGAGAATGGCTTTGGAATTTATAGAAAACACCCTCACAGATACAGTTAGGAAGAGACAAAGCAAAGAGAAGCAAATGACTCAAAAGAATTAGCTACCCCTTAACCTGGTATGATAGTAAATGCCCATATCTAATCCAGTGTTGGAGAGGAGAAGATGGGACAATTTTGAGTTCCAGGCTATCCTCGGCTGCATAGTAAGAAACTGTCTCAAAACCAAAAACAGCAACAAACCCCAATAATACTTGAGGAAATTCTAGACAGGGATAAAGTGATCCTCATTTTATTAATAACAGTCTAATTTTATCAATGACAAAGTAGTTCAAATTTGAGATTTAATCTTATTGACTATTCTTAAAGAGCTATTAGGAATTGAACAGCACATGATAGTGGGTCTTAACAAAACTGAATTAACAACATATCTACACTACACATTTATAGTAAGGTTTACAGCACAGGTTAAATGTCTTCCAGAATCTATTCACCCTGCTTTCTTTCAGTTGTCGTCTCCCAATTGAGTTTAACTGATAAAACAAGTCTACAACTGTTACTTGCACTTTACTTAAAATTTTTTGCTAGGCAGTGGTGGTACATGCCTTTAATTCCAGCACCCAGGAGGCAGAAGCAGACGGCTTTCTGTGAAATTGAGGCCAGCTTGGTCAACAGAGTGAGTTCCAGGGCAGCCAGAGCTACACAGAAAAACCCTATCTCAAAAAAAAAATCAAAATTAAATTAATTAATTAATTAATTAATTACCCCCCTCCCCCTTGACAATAAGACACAGGCCAGATGTGGTAGTAAACCCCAGCACTTCTGAAGGCTGAAGCAGAGGATCAAGAGTTCAAAAGGTCAGCCTGAGCTAGACCTAAATTGTGTCTTAAAACAAAAGCCAACTATTTTTACAAATAAAATTTTATTTTCTCAACCATATTCATTTGTTTACAACCTGTCTATGGCTGTCCTAGTGAGACAGCGCAGCTACCTAAAATATGTACTCTTTGGTCCTTTATGAAAGAATTAGGAGCTTTGCTCTGAAACAGAATTTTACAACTTTAGTGTAAAGTTGGAATATGGCAGAGCATGTCTATAATCTTGGCACCTGGAATATAAATAAACTGAATTTTAATTTTAAATCGAACTACAAATAGATTTGATTCATTTTAATAGTAGGATTGAAATATTAGAGTATACTCCTTCTTGATATTGACTTTCTTCTAGACCTTAAACATCTTTTCCTTAGTAACTTTCTGGATTGTCTTTCTGTTCCTCAGTCTATTTTTTATTATAAGTTATAAATAATATGTATACTTCTGATTTCTTTACCTTCTCCTCAAATGTACCACCTACATAAAACACTGTTCTAAAGGCCACCTATAATACACTTAACTCTACTACATTTAACAACACAAAACTGAGCAAATTATGAGAGCAAAGAACTATTGTGTCTGTAGAACAGAACCGAGGCAGGAACGGCAGCTCAGGGTCACAATCTTAGCATTCTAAAGGGCAAACCAGGGAAGAATTCAAGGCAAGGCTGTCAAAACAAAACAAATAAATAAACACCAGCAAAAACAAAACAAAACAAAAAATACAGCAAAATTTAGTTGAATGACTTGCAAGACTAAAGAAAGGTCACTTTAAAAACAAACTACAACTAAGAGCCCACCAGACTTTTCACTCAGAAACTCTGAAGATATGTTAAAATCTCTTGAAAGATTTGAAGTTATAAATTATAGATGAGGTAGTATGAGGGTCAGTTAGAAGAACAGCCTAATCAACACAGCAATAACAAAAAAGGGCAGAGCAACTGAACACCGTATTACGCAGATATTTATATGTGTCAAAATAAAACAGTTGTGACATTTAACAATTTAAAGAATCACTTCCCATTTGACTTTTTCGGAGTCACCAGAAAACCTCAAATCAACAATTTAATACGAAAACTCCTAAACTGTTAGCATCCTTGGCACACAGCACAGGAAAATCCATAGAAGTTTTAAGAAAATTCCCTCTTTTTTTTTTATTGGCCTTAATGCACATAAATATAACCTCAAGAAAAACATCAACTCACAGTAAAAATATAACTAAATTCCCCCAAAAGGAAGACACCATAAACAAAGACACCAGAAACAAACTACAACTAAAGTGGCTTCAGATAAAAGAACTACCAGAGACTACAAAAGGGCTATGTTCAATGTACTTAAGAAATAGAAAAAGATATTGCAAAATGAAGATATATGGGGAGAAAAGTTATTTAAAAAATGACTAAGCAGACTTTAAAAGAATTTCTTTTTTGAAAAATTCAAGGCATCACATTACAAACTTTTGAAATACAATAAAAATCATTAACAATTAAGCACAACTTGGAATAGATAAAATAACTAGAACCCCAAAACTGAAAAAAAATATTCAGAATGTCTCAGGGAAAAAGAAATGGGCTATACAAAAGAGAGGTAACAAAAAAATTAAACAAGAAAATCTAATATACATCCAATCTGTTTCTTGGAGTAGGTGAAGAGAGACTGGGTTAGAGCCAATACTGAAAAGAAAATGTCTAAAACCTTTCCAAAAATCAATTTAAAAATTTAATCACTGATTTAATACATTATCTCAATCAGGAGAAATTTGAAGAAAATCTATAAAGCCCACATTACAGTGAAGATTATCAATATCAAAATCAAAGAGAAAAATTCAAGAGTATCCAGAGAAAAAAAGAGATCAACATGGAGACTGTCAGCTAACCTCTCACCCAAAGAGAAAGCCATAAGCATTAGTGTATCTCCATGTTTCTGAGAGAAAAAAATAACTGCCAATCTAGAATTATTAATATATATACAATACAAATGTTTTCAAGAATGAAGGCCTGGAGTGTAGTTCAGTGGTAGAGCATTATCATACATAAAACCAGGACTAATTCTTTGTATAGTAAAAAACAACTGTAACAACAATGAAACTGATATTAAGTCAATGAAGAAACACGACACCTGAGTTTGTTACTAGCAAACCATTACTAAGTTAAATAATAAAGACTGTATCTCATTTAGGAAGAAAATGAATCAAACAGCCATGACAGCATGTAAGTTGAGTACAAGGTAGGAGACGAAATTAAAAAGATCTTGCTGAATTTAGAAAGAGGCAAAAAAAAATAGTTTTAGCCAATAATCATTTATGCACACATTTTTATAATTTTCAGATTAAAAATTATAAAAGAATGGAGACAGATTACATTTAAAAAATGAAATGTGAAAAAAATCAACCTGTAAGTCTAGAAAAATGAGGAAGGACAGGAAAGTATACACAGGAGAGATGACAGGCAAATGTAAAAACAGTTGGATGTTAAGTTCAAATAATCACTAATTACAGTAACTATAAATGGACTTAAATGACCACCAAGACAGACTTACAGAGTCATCACCAACAAAGGTCTTTGTAAATGTTACAACTGGGTCTACAAAGGCTGCCTGGTCCTTTCAAGAAATTGAAGACTAGTCTGATATACATGCTTTTTAATGGATCTGAACAACACACAAACCCAATGCTAAAATAAAGGACTGAAAAATTAAAGACATATATTTTTTTAAAGTATTAAGATGACTTTCTCTCACCTTACCTAACATTTGGAACCACTTGTAAATACTTACTGGTAACTGCAGAAAATCCGCAAAAGGTCTTCTGTACGAAATTCTTGAGGAAAGTCATAAATTTCAATGACATGTGGAAATTCACATTCACTGAGATCAATATCAGGGAGTTCATGGCTGTAATAATCAAATCTAGGCTCCTGGATGCTTTTTCTGTTCTTCATATTCCCTGATAACTAGGGAGGAAGAAACATAATAAAGTGCTGCTAATGGGAAATCAAGGCATTAGAATACCCTTCCATATAAACAATCCTGCTTCTGTCTCCATGTTTTTAATTCCTTAACTTCTGGCATTATCTCTGTATTAGTGGTGTTCGTGGACACAATAATGGGTAGGTCCACCTGCTTTATAATCATACATGTGAAATGTGGGAAAAGGTGTTAAAATCTCAGCAAATAAGCAAGTCACAAAACTTAACTTGTATCTACCGATTATCATGTGAGAAAATAGCCTTATTAGGGAGGTGTGGATGGAGCTCAGTGACACAGCACTCATCTAGAGGTGCACAAAGCACGGCTGGAGGAAGGAAGGGTAGACGGATGGATAGACTAACATAATGAGTCACAAGTGGCACATCCTGGAAACGAAATTTCAGACAACAGCCGAAGACAGGAATCAACACTTGTTTTAATTGGGTTCACTGATCAGGCCCACCTCATAATTTCTTTTCTGGAAGTGAACAAAAACAAAATAAAGAAGTTGGGCAGTGGCACACGCCTTTAATTCCAGCACTCAGGGAGGGAGAGTCAGGTGGACTGCTGAGGTTTAGGCCAACTTGGTCTAGGACAACCAAGGCTACACAGAGAAACTCTGCCTCAACAAACAAAAAAAAACAAAAGAGAAAATAAAAAGTTTTAAGAGTGAAAAACTTTTAGTTCATCTTTGATTGTATATTAAAAGGTGAGGGAAAGCTTACAAAGGAACTTATGACAAACATAAGTAGCATAAGCAGTTACATTCAAGGACTCCAGAATAAGAGCTACCTAAAGCTATGAAAGAATTAATAGTAATAAACTTCTATCTCATTAAAAAGAAAACTCAAAAACCCCTTCAAGCTATTAACTGTCCACACTGGAAGCAACAGGAAAAGAGAAGACGCAAAGCCATGGCATCATGGTGCCACCAGGTCTTGGAGGGACCTGTGATCAAAGTCCAACTATAGGCTCTTCAAGCACACACTCTCTTACGGTATATTTCCTTGACTGTCATCAGAAGGAAGGAGAGAGAATTTATAATGCCAAAAATACATCTCCTCTCTTTGGAAATGTGCAAAACAGATTTAATCAAATTACTAGGGAGGGAGGAAAAGAGACATTATTAATAATTGATTAATAATTTATTTAATTAACAATTTAGACATTATTCTAGTTTATTTTCCCCACTAACTCCTGTTTTCCACGTAAAAGCATGGGAATAATAATAATATCTCCACTTCATAGACAGACATATAAAGTAAATGAGATATGGTAGACGCTTGGCATACTGCTTGGTACAGAGTATTAAAATAAAAAATATAGCCCACTTTTACAGGTCAGGCACCATGTTAGTTCCAATTTGTTTAAAACAGAGAGCGAGAAGAGACTGCTCCTGCAACTGCACCAAGAGTAAAGGCCAACTGAGCTATAAAAGTAGAGTTTTCCTGAGTGTACAAGAATTCTAAGTTTGCCAAACAACAAAGCGGTCTCCAATCCACAGGCACACAGAGAGCTTTACTTTATGCATGCAGACCATGAGAAGAAGTGGTCACAAGTAGGCAAGAAGATATTAGGTAGTGTAACTTACACAGACATACAGAATTCTGTCATCATTTAGAAATCAAGCCTTATGCCAGAGGCACACTGTGATCACCAGAACCTAAAATCACCAAGCTTGAATACTACAACTTTTATTCATTTCAGGTATTGGGGGTCCTTATATTCTAATTAAGAATTTGAGGATCAGCTTGTTAATTCTACCAAAATAAGCATCTAAATTTTCACTGGCTATGTTATCCAATTTGGAAAGTTATCTTAATATTGTTTTCTATCATATGAAGATGGGATGTATTTCCATTTATTTTTATCTTTCAACATTTTGAACTTATTACATATGTATATATTCTGTGTGTACATGTGAAGGCTCCTGAGGAGGAATCAGATGACATTCTTGCAGGAGACACTCCCTTCCTTCAGCATATAGGCCCTGAGGACAAACTCAGGTCATCTGGCCTGCTGCAGGCACCTTCATTCAAAGAGCCATCTCAATGGCCTCATTTTGAGTTTTAGAGTACCAGTTTGATATTTTTTGTTAAACTTACTCCTAAACATTTTCTTTTTGATGCTGTTGTAATATAATTGCTTTCTTCATTTCATTTTTTTGATTGCTGACATTGACATTTTTATTTACTTCGCAAAAGCTAAACAAAGTACTGTGTATCTGTACATTTACAAATTAGGATTAAATAAGGCATTGTGAGAAGTAAAATGCAGACTATAAAATATCTTTGGAAAAAGAAATCATTTGAACTCATTATCAAGAAAAGGGCAGGATAGTCTGGCAAGAAAAATTGACTAAAATTCTTTGTTCTACCCTAGCAGGTAAAACTGAATTCATACACTTACACCTCAATTACCGAGTACTCTGGCTTCTGAAATGGATTAAAAAACAGCCTTAGTAATAGCAAAATCTCATGAAATGCTTAATACGGATTTTCAACATGAAAGAATCTAAAATCAACTAGTTGACAGACAAGGTTCTGGGCACACCCGTGAAAAATTAGCTACATTATGGTAAGTGAGGTGGGAGGTCCCACCCAGAACACGGGCAGACCCTGCACTGAATGAAAAGAATGCCTACTTCCTTCATGCTGTGGACATTATTTAGATTCATTTACATTTTTATTCACAACACACTATGTATGTGTACACGCGCGTGCATTAGGTAGGTAGGAAGACAAACTGTTAATGTTCTCTCCTGAGAATCCCAGAAAAGTACTGGAAGGAATTTGAGAGACAGGAGAGACACAAATGGGCACAAAACAGGGAAATGCACAGAAAATAAAAGAATATAAAGATGGAAGGACCAAAGTGAGATTGTGAAGGTAGGTTCACTAACATAGAAGGATCTGAGATAGACCTAGCAGCTCAGAGCTTTAAGGAAAGGCTATCAGATATGAGGAACAAATACTTACTCTGATAAGATAGGAATCTCTGAGGTAGACTTAGACTGTCTAATATAGTGGCTGCATGTCACATGAGGATATACAGTACTTGAAATATGGCTAGTTTATACAAGATGAGCTTTAAATATAAAGTATGTATCAAGTGTCAAAGATTTAACACAAAAACAGAATGTAAAAATATATCTTATTCATGATTTCTTACACTAATCACATGGTGTTTTGGACATATATTAAAATACATAAATTATACCTGCTTGTTTTTATTTCTTATGATTAGTAGAAAATTCAACCTTACTATTCGGCATGGTAGCACATGCTGTTAGTCCCCAAACTCTGCAGGCAGGTGGGTGTCTGTGGGTTTGGGGCCAGCCTGACCAGGACAGACAGAGCTGCATGGTGAGAATGCCTGGGGGAGCGAGGGTTGGAGTGCAAACTCACACATGTGGCTCCTATGCTACTGCAGATAACTAACGTTCAGTGCAACCAGTTCTGGGACAGTATTTCTTAAAGTCAATATGAAATATTTCTACTGTAAGACTCACATTTTATAGGTAAGAAATATTTGATAAAAAAAATCAAACAGATGAGAGGTTTATAATTCGATCCATTTTGATGCATCTACAGCAGACCAAAGGAGAGTTTGCAAATGACTCTGAGCAAATAATTTAAAATATATATCCATGTGTATGTGACATGTGTATAGGTTGCACTATAGCACGCATGTGGAAGAAGTCAGGGGACAACTCTATGAAGTCTAGACTCTCCTTCTACCTTTACATGTGTTCTGTGGATCAAACTTAGGTCAGGTTGTCATGCTTAAATAGCAAGTGCCTGTACCTACTGAGTAACCAACACAAATATCTGAAGACTTTTACCAGTGTTCTTGTCTTGCTGCTTAGAAAGTGTAAGTGAAACAGAATATTCTTTCATTTATTTAACTTGTTACTACAAACTGTTCAACTAGTCAACTTCTTCAAAGTATGGCTTGAGGATTCATACTGTCCTGGTAGTCTGGCCAGGACTACAAAATATAGCTTGACTTTTTGTGACATAATCATTCAAATCTATTTACAAATTTTTAGAAAAATGAAATAAAGAATGATGGGAAGCAAAAAAAAAATACAGGCTCTTTAATTCTTCCTTGTTTAAGATACAAAAGGAAAACACAAAGATTTGATTTATTCTTTATAAAAAATTAAAATATGCTACATTATTGGTAGTTATCTACATCTCTGTCAGATGGCTGCTATTATTATCCCAAATTCTATGTGCAGACAGAGAATTATGTCACCAAGAGTCTAAAAGGATATCCCTATGGTTACAAATCAGATTACTGACAAAGTCTGAATCATAATTCCAGTCACCTGGCTGCTAATCTAGCTTTCCATCCAATAACATAGTAAAACAGCCTTATAGCAAATGGAACCAGAAGCAATGCCTGCATCAATGTTTAGTGTAATACTCTTTTTGATTAAGGATTTATGGATAAAAGCTGTTGTAGGCAGGAGGAAGGAAAATATCAATGGCAAAGTTGAAAAGTTAACAAAACTGAGGATTTCTTTGCACTCCTATATTCTAACAGGCTACAAATTTTCAGAAAACAAAAAGAAAACACTGCGCACATTAACCAGCCTCCTAAAGATGTTCACCGATTCCTGAAACCTGTAAAATTAGGTATGAATTAAGACAGTAGACATAGATGTGCAAATCAGCTGACCTTAAAAACAACTAAGAGTATGTTTGTGGGCCCGATGCAATAATAAGCATCTTTAAAAGCTGAAGACCTCAGCTGTGTGTGTGGGGGGGGAGAAGGCTGTAAGCAGGGCAGCCTCTAGTAACTGAAAGGACTTTTAAAAAATAAATCACTTCCCTTATAGCTTCCATAAAAGAGCACAGCCTTGCAAATATCCTGATCTAGTCCAGAGGTGTACCATCTTGGGACTTCTGATCTCTAGAACTGTAAAATAATTAATCTGTGTTGTTGTAAGCCACTGAGAACACTTATTACAGCAGCAGTATACTATATGCTAAATATCTAATAATAGTGCTTTCCTTACTTTGCCTCATGTCACCCCATTAGATATGCCAGATATGCCACATGGCAGAGCACAGGGAGTCTTATGGAAGAGCTGGGGGGATAGAAGGCCTCGGGGGGGGGGGGGGAACCTGCAGACACTGATGCATCAACCAAGGGCCATGTATAGAGAAGACCTAGACCCCATGCTCAGATGTACCCCATAGAGAGCTCAGTCTCCAGTGGGTGCCTGACTAAGGGGAGCAGGGGTTATCTCTGACATGGACTTGGTTGCCTGCCCTTTGATTGTTTCCCCCTGGTGGGATGGCCTTGCCAGCCCACAGAAGAGGAGGATCATGCAGTCCTGATGATATTTGATAGGCTAGAGTCAGATGGTAGGGGAGGAGGACTCCCCCTTTCTGTGGTCCAGGGGAGAGGGGAGAGGGGGAATGAGGGAGGTACTGGGAAGAGCAGAGGGAGGAGGCTACAATCGGGATATAAAGTGAGCAAATTATAAAAAATAAAAAAGATGCCACACTTCAACCACAGAGTCATGCTCAGCAGCCTACACAAGGCACTCTTCATCTTACTATTTGAGCACTGATTTGGAAGTGACTTTGTATAACCTCTTGCAAGGACATACTCAACATTGCCCTAAATACCCTATGAGTCACTTGTATTGTCCTCTGTGCATCAAACAGCACTAACCTCATTTGCATTTTCATAGTATTTACTGTACAATACTTTGTATCACAGCCAGACCTCTTTTCCTCTAATCTTATTCTGACACTCAAGTCATCCATCAGACCTCCAAATGTTTGGATGATCATTTATTGACTCCAGTGCCAGAGAACAAATGTAAGCTCTAGTACCTGCCTATGAATTCAGCACATGAATCACTTAGAACATGAAAATACAAGAAGGAACCAAGTGAATGTTCCAACTGTCATGAGCTAAGACCTGGTTCCTAGTCAGGCAGCAGCACAGACAGTAAACATGGAGGGCTGACCTGGGCATTCTTGGAAGGCTGTTACACAGGTATACTAACACTCTAACCATGTAGTGGGTTACATTTACAGTTAAGAAGAAAACTGGGAAGTTTCTCCTCTTTCCCACATGCTTGTAAGACCAAATGAGGAGATACCACTGATAAGGTAGAATGGTAAGAATAACTAGTTGACTGGAATAGAAAAAACTAAGTCAAAATAGTAACGCTAAAGGTGTCAACCTTTTCAAACTAGTCCTGGTAGCTTAATTCAAGTACTGCTATGATACTCAGTGACAACAGCTATCAAAGAAACCTAGAACTTATAAAGCTAGCAAAACCGGCGTTCACTGTCACTTTGCTTCTGACTTTCTCTAGAACCCAAAACATTTTTTTCTAATGCTACTTTGCATTATCTAGAGTCTTGCATCGTACGCTCGGCTGTTGTCTTGATTCTACGTTAGAGGATATTATCCTTGCCCATCTATCCCTCTCAGACCTTTGACTGCAGACACAGTGCTTTGAGAAAATAGCTAATCTTAATCTAAGAAAGCAGTGTAACAGTATGAGGTATTAGCTATTTAGTCTTTATCTATTATCCAGTATGCCTGGAATCTCTTTGGTTTTTTTCTTAATCATCCCAGCCTTTGGGCAGTCTATACAAAGATCCATATAAGATTACTGATTAGCACTCACATTCCTGTGTCTCAATTCTAGGCCTCTCACAAATCTTTCCACACTTTAGAGTTATCTCAATAAAACACAATGCTGAATTTGAATATAGTTAGATTATCCATTATCATTTGAGCAGTCAGGCCTATAGCTGGCCACTCCTTTCTTAAACCCAGCAACAAACTAACTCACAAGTATTTTTGATATAAATTATAAATTAATTAAAATCCAAGCTTACACAAGATTAAATTTTCCTAAAAGTATGCTTTCCTTTTAAACAAGCTTTCAACAAATGGATCTTTAATTTCGGAGAAGTTGTTGTTTATTTATTTCTAACAAGGACAAAGAAGTAGATTCTTTGCCTGCACTTGCCTCTCCTGCCTGCCAGTGTCCTTGAACAAATAACAAACTGAATGGAATAAACATTGTAAGTCAGGTTACTATTACATCTCCATCTACCCCAACCACAACCCACATATACAGAGTTTGCTGAAAAAGTACACTAAAGCACAGAACCGGGAACACCACGGATCCGATTCTTCAGAAGAGAATCTCAAGGAGAAAGCCTCCTTATGCTGACAATACAGACTCAGAACTGTTTCCTTTTCTTCCATTTTGAAACAGGTCAGAATTAAAGTGTTAACAGTTTGTGCATTACTCAGAAGAACATATCACCCAGCAGATCCAACAACATTCAGAAAGGTGTTATTTAATTTTAGGAATTACCTGGTTTGAAAAAAACAATGCAAGGGATCTATTTGCTGTTCCCTTTTTTTTATGTGAACCAGGAATCTCTAATCACCATGCACTAACAGCCCGAACAAAGCAGACAATTCAACCAAGTTCACCTTTGGATGGCCCATGTGATCATGGCAGGACACAGAACTGGAAGACGTTTTTACAAATTCCCATTCCGGTAGCAAATAACCTATCAGTTCAGAAAGTTTTATAAAAATATAAACTATGAAATCTGTTAAGATGAGCTGGAACTAATTAAAAACACTGTGAAAATAGAAACAGTATTAAAAAGACAATGTATGCTTTATTCCTAAAACAAAACAAAACAAAACAGGAGAAAGAAGTTAGGAACTCTGAATAATATGGAAGAAAAAAAGAACTATAATCTTTTTCTTACTCTATGGCCTGACCAGCATCAAACTGTTTTTTTTATTAATGTAATTTATTTATTTTTATATCAATCACAGGTTAGGTACTTTGCACCCCAGGCGTAGCCCCCTCCCTCATTCCTTCCCACTCTCCCCATCCCTCCCTCATCTCCTCCCCGCCCCCCCTCCAAGTCTACCGATTGGGGAGGACCTCCTCCCCTTCCATCCGACCCCAGATCATCTTGTCTCCTCAGGGCTGGCTGCAATGTTCTCCCCTGGGATCTAGCCAGGCTGTTACTCCCTGGCATGTATGGGGGAGGGTCAAAGAGCCAGCCATCGAGTTCATGACTGAAACAGTCCCTGTTTCCCTTACCAGGGTCTTCAGTTGGACACTGAGCTACCATGGGCCACATCTGAGTGGGGGTTCTAGGCCATATCCATACATGGTCCTTGGTTGGAGAAACTGTCTCGTATAAGACCCCTGTGCCCTGCTCAGTTTGGTCTTTGTGGCGCTCTTGTTCT
>CM053762.1:53350298-53369514 GCA_028658305.1 Pachyuromys duprasi | reverse complement strand
CCCCCGTTAGTGGACTTGGAGGGGGCGGGGAGGAGATGAGGGAGGGTTGGGGAGGGAATGAGGGAGGGGCTAAGCATGGGATGCAAAGTACCTAACCTGTGATTGATAACAAAAAAATAAAAATTAAAAAAAAATAAATTACATTAAAAAAGATTTAAAAAAAAAGATGGCTTAGTGATAAGGGCACCTGTCACTAACTCTGATGACCTGGTCAGTCCCTAGAACCCACATATTTGAAGGAGAGAACCAACGACTGCAAGTTGCCCCCGTCTTCTATACTTGCACCTTGGCATCTGTGCACCATACCCCCCACCCACACCATAATTAAAAAGTAAAATGTATGAAGGGTCTAGATAGAGCCTTGGAAGATATGACTAATATTTTTCTAAAATAGTGTAGATCTCATTTTTTGTTAGCTTTATCTTTTGTTATATTTTTCTTTTTGAATTCTTGTGAATATTCTAAATTAATTTTTTAAGTTAGCATACAAAGTAGTGGGTTTCACTGTGGCATTTTTATACACATGTTGTTACACGTTTTTTAATTCATCCCCCTTTCCTCTGTGGGCTAGATTCCTTCCACCTCTATAATAGTCCTGTCCTATCTTTCATGTATTTCATTACCCACCCTTCCTCTACCTCTCTCTAATATCTCTTCTTTCTCTTCCATGATACCCTTCCTAGTTTTATGACCTCCCCCTACACACATGTACACATATTCTGCATAAGAGAAGCCATGTAGTATTATTTTGTCTTTCTGTATCTAGTTTATTCGCTTAATAATTTCTAGTTTCATTTGTTTTTCTGCAAATGTAACTGTTTTTTAAACTGCTTAATACAATTCCTTATTGTATAGGTACCACATTTTCTTATTTTTTCATCTTTTATTAGACAGGCTGGTTCCATTTTCTAGCTACTGTGAATAGCCCAACAATAAACACAGATGTGCAGGTCTCTGGTCTGGTGATTTAGTTTCCTTTCGGCATGTAGTGGTACCCTCAGGTCATATGGTAGTTCTCTTGCTAGTTTTATAAGAAACCTCTAATCTCAGTTTTCCCCATTTAGTCTAATGTTGGTTGTAGCTTTATTATGTATAGCCTTTATTTTGCTGTTTCAGAATTTTTCTTAAAACTAATTTACCCTCCTTTACAGAACTTGGAATGCAGTCATCTCTTGTTTCCTCTCTCTCTTTTCTTTCTCGGTTTGTGTGTGTTGTTAAAACCTCATTTCCTCTACATGAAGCCTCCAGATAATAGCCTTTAGTGACCAAGTATAAGATGTTTGAAGTCTGATTTGATGATCAGATTCTGAGCACTGTATAAAAGCTTGATGTTGACTATTAATGGCCATTCAGTACTCCAAAGACAGAAAATGACTAATCTCTAAGAATTTGTAAATGTGGTTTTTAGGCAGATTAGACTCAAATGACAGAACTGAGTTATAGGCTTTAATCTTGAAACTTGGTTAAGCCAAGAATAGTTTTTACAAGATTTTGAATATGTAAACTTTGTTAGGCACAAACACTGAGATCTTAATTGTTGCTTGGTGGAAATTTGAGCAGTATAGTCTAATATTGTATTTTTTTTTTAACAGTTCTCTTATTTTTAACAAGGATAAGTAGAACACAATTGGGCTGCTTCTAGTACAGTGGTTCTCAACCTTTCTAATACTACAACCCTTTAAATACAGTTCTTCATTGTGACCCCACCCATAAAATTATTATGTTGCTACTTCATAACTATAATTTTGCTGTTATAAATCATTATGTAAATATCTGATATGTGGACACCCCTCACCCTCCAAGAAGTTATGCTCCACAGTCTGAGAACCTTCGTTCTGGTACATCTAAGAACTACCAAAATGATAGCAAATGAAGCCTAAAGTTAGGAGTAGCTAGAATAGCAGATAGGAAGTTTGGGGGATAGATAGCTATGGGGCTAAATTACGTAAGACTTTATATGCTATGCAACATATTTTAAATTTTTATGTAGTGAAGAGTCATTGAACAGTCTTAGGAGCAAACCTGTGGAAATGACAAGGGCAATGACATCTAGAATTGTATCTTGAACAGCTGAATAATACCATTAGACTATGAAACTGAGGAAGGAAGAACAGTGACGACTTGGAAGAGAATAGTGAAAACTTTTCAGTGCATAATAGTCTTAGAGCCCAGAAACCTTTTGATTTGTTGCTGTATTTTTTATCTGACCTCTTATTTTATAAGTCTACCGACTTTATATTTAAGATACTTTCAGTCAGTCAATTCTTTACAAATGAAATAGAAATTGCTGAAATGAAAGGCATTAGCACCTCTAGTTTTGCCAGTTTCTAAGTTGACTAAAAACAATAAAGAATACTCTTGAAAATATTGTAAAGCCAGGGGCTTTGCTTTCTGGATGTGCAAAGGAACAGTTCTAAATCTAGGGCCTTCCATGGTTTCAAACATAAGTTTTTAGGGGAGAATGTTAAGGTGGTAAGCAGTGCTAAATGTATTAAAGATCAATTTTATTTCAAGGATGTGCTGTAGAACTCATCTTATTTGGGGATTTGTGAAACATGAGTAGATCTTTGCATTTTTAATATGTTAGAGGTAATTTTGAATTTACAGATTCATTTGGTGTATTATCATGTTGCTGAAGCAGACAATAAAGAGGAAAAGTGGGCTACCTTTTGTTATGACATATAGCATCTTGGAACAGTCTTGTTCTGTTAGAAGTATAACATGGGGCAAGAATGTGAACCATGCAAAATGATTTTAAATTCATCAGCCACTTTTGAGAGTATAAAAATAAACGTGAAATTAATGTTTTATATAAACTAGTATATTCAAAGCAGCATCTGTATATAATCAACATAAGAACAATAATGAGACATTTTAAGTTTTCGAGTGTGCATGCACATATGCATGTCCTAAGTATTTGAAACCCCAAAGTGTAACATCTCAATTCAGACTGAGCACACTTGATATGCTCAAATGCTGCGGGTACTCGTGTTGGTCAGTGTAGTCCTAGAATATTCTTAAACCAGCAGAGGTTGCTCAGCATTCTGCAACACTTGCTAGCTTCCCAGCATCAAGTAATTTATGAGCTGTTTGTTTTATTGTACTGTCAAGTATATTAAAGCATTCCCTCTTTTCTCCATTCATCATTTTCTTACATTAGTTTTGTCCACTAAAGATGTGTTTATGAATGTTCATTGCCGATGGTTTCTCTTACGCCAGCTTATTGTACAATCCTGTTCTACTAAAATGGTCTTTGAGTTTCAGTGATTTTGTTTTTAATCACAAAATACTGCATGCTTGTTGTAACAAATTTAAATAATGTGAAGTATGTAGTATAAAATAGTCCTTTGATGTCCTTTTTCTTCTTTCATTTCCTGCTCTTTCATATGTAACAGTGTCAGTAATTCTCCTTAGAAATATACATTTATGAAAAATCATTGCTAACTGAAAGAGGAGTACCTGGAAAATATTTTTAAAAGATGGTCTATTAAAAGTGGACACTGAAGTTTCATTATATTGTTTTTGTTATTTTTGTTTTGTTTTGTTTTTAAAGACAGAGTCTCATGTATCCCAGGCTGGTTGGACTTACTGTGTAACCAAGGGTGACCTTCTGCTGTACCTCTCAAATGCTGGGATTACATGCTGACCTACCATACTTGTTTTATGGAAATGTTGGGAATTGAACCCAGGACCTCATTTAAGGTAGACAAATAGTCTACCAACTGGGCTAATTTCCAGCCTCTCATAATATTAATTAAAAAACAACAAAAAGATTTGTCAAGAACAGTCTTCAGAAATGAAAACCTTTCTTTGTGGCCTCAAACTCACATAGACCTTCCTGCCTCTGCCTCCCCAAGTGCTGGGATTACAGTCGTGCGTCATCATTCTCTGCAGAAACATTTCTTTATACCTCATACTTAGTGAATTTTAGGTTATACTTAGACCTGTGCTGGCTCTCACAATTAAAGAATGGGGTGTTTAGGTGTATCTTACTGGTAGAGCACCTGTTACATTTGCAGGGCCCTGGACTTCATCTCTAATACCAAACAAACAAAGTAAAAATTTTAAAAAATGTGATTTTTTTTTTTGGTTATAGTCAAGTATGTAATATAGTCTGATACCATTCTTTATGTTATCTCTTGTTGTCCTAGCATTTCTCAGATAGAATAGACTAGTACAGAACTCTTGAAACGTTTTCTACTTTGTAAATTCTTTTGCCTGAGAAATTGTTATGTTGCTCTGGTCATATACAGTTTCTTTTTGTTGCTGTGATCAAAAACCATGACCAAAAGGCATGTGTGGAAGAAAGAGCTCCCTAGGAGAGAGTGCAGAGTGCTGGGAATGGCATGGCAGCAGGTGGCTGGCACAGGAAGCTGAGCGAGCGAGCGTATCTTCACTGGAAGCAGAGAGAGCCTGTAACTGTCAAAGCCTGCCCCAGTGATGTACTTCCTATAGCAAGGCTGCACCTCCTAAAGGCCCCATAGCCTCCCCAAACAATACCACTCACTGGAGACCAAGTGTTCAAATATGGGAGCTTATTTGGGACATTTCTTCTTCAAACCACTACCATAGGTATATAAATGTGTACAAATCAAACTTTTAATGGTAGTGAATTACAAAGAAATTTAATTTATAATAATATCTTGGTATACATGTCACTTTACCATTCATTAAAGGCAAAAGTAAATTTACATACAAATATTAAAAATATGCTTATTTATTTTCACATAAAGAAAGTTTTCTGGATCAGAGGGATGGCTTAGCTCAGCAAGTAAAGGTGACTGCAGCCAAGCTTGATGACTTGAGTTTAATTCCTCAGGCCCTCAGAGTAGGAGAACTAACTCATAGAAGTTCTCTGACCTCCATATGGGCACTGGAGCAAGCAAGTGCTCCCCCCCCCCACCATTAAATAATAAATAAATATGCAAATTAAATCTTAAAGATCTTTTAATATTTAAATCATGGCTATTTGATATTTTTTGGAGATAGCGTATCTTCAGTGCTTTTCAGGATTTATTAATATTTTATTTTATCATTGTCAGTGTTCCATTGTTGTAAAGAGATATGGTGAGCAAGGCATCTCTTATAAAAGAAAGCATTTAATTGGGGCTTGCAGTTTCCGAGGTTTTTAGGTCTGCTCTCATGGCAAGGGAGCATGGCATACAGGCAGACATGGTGCTGGAGTGGCAGCTCAGAGTTCTATATCTGGATCTATAGGCAGCAGCAGGAGAGACAGACACCAGGACTGACTTGGGCTTTTGAAACCACAAAGCCCATGATTGGTTACAATTCCCCCAACAAAGCCATCCCTCCTAATCCTCCATGGTGACCAAGTATTCAAACCACCACATCGGTGCTGAGATTGTCACTTCACATAAACACAATACTGAATAACAGAAGTACGTTTTAGGTTGTTTTCAAAAAATGTTGGAAACTCTGTTCTGATTCCCAAGTCAAAATTTATTCAGTGATTTTTTTTATGACATCAAGTTAATGCAAACAATTTTTACAGTAAAACATTCTAACAGTACAAAGATACAGCAATTTGATGTGTATTGAGGAATGAGAATAGGAAAGCGAAATCTTTGTTTTCAGCGTTTAAGCCATTGTCTCTCTGCGAGCAGAAAACATTGTAGTACGGTCGAAATATTGTAGTTCATAACATGTGGTAGTATTGTGTGGCATAATGGTATGGTCAATGCAGAGCGTAAGGGGCTGTCCATGTTGGGCCCAAGACAAGGTGTGCCCTTGAGAAACTACGCCATGTAATAGATCTGGTATAAAAGAGCTTTATTGGAGGGGAAGGAGAGTAGTGAGGACCCTGGGGAGGAGTAGAGGCAGCTAGAGAGCCATGAGGGCAGAGAGTACAGAGAGCTGGAGTGGCGGACTGGTCCTGTACACCTCTGGTGCTCTGGCAGCCCAGTTTATGACATAAACAGGTGCTAGATCTCTGAAAGCAGGCCAGTGGAATTGCTTGTGCACTAACACAGAGTGTGTGTATGTGTGTTCATACAAAGGCTGCAGTGAAATTAGAAAATGCATTGCAGGTAATTTGTGCCCATTTCTTATTTTGAACATTTTGGTCATTGAGTAATCAGCGATAGAGCCTTACCAATCATGCATGTGGCCATAGACTCCATTCCAATACCACTAAAAATATGTTTTTACCGAATAGAGTCAAGAGGAGAGACCTATAGGACTTTGCCAGTACAAAAAAATTTTTTTTGAATGTGTCTACTCAAAATTATTTTCTGACAGCTACAGATGAAGTCTATGAAATTTTCAAAGAACACTTAAACCCAGCAGTAAACAGACTTTTAACCTACTGTGTTATATACTAACCTTCATAGCCCATAGACCAATCTCACAGAAAAGGCAAGCCAAGAGAATAGCCAAGGAGCTACTTTATTTTATCTTCTTTTCCCACTGTTTTGAAGTACCACATCGTTATAAAATGAATCTCCTGATGTGGGACTGCTGAGAACTGTGTTTGTGTGTTTAGTCTTTTGTTGACTTTCTGTCTACCTACTGAATCTTGTATTCAAGGCAGTTGCATTGGCATTTTACTACTTGAGAATTGTAGTCTGTCTTGTAACCTTTGAGCTTTTGTTGTTTTTTGTTTTTTGTTTATTTTGCAGGATGCCAGAGTCAGAACTTGCTATTTGTATCCTACTTGAGACATTTCTTAATTCTAAGGCATTTCATCATTTTAAACAAACTCAGTGAAAGTCTTCAGTAAATAGACTTGAAATAAATCTATTGCCAAAATATTTTCAATTAAGAATGTTTCTCTTCTTACCCTTATATTTTTGTTTGTTAACATGTGAAATGATTGTGCCTTGCTTCATTTTCAAAGGAATTTGACAAGGCTTATAAAAAGAAACAAAAAGACACCTGGTTTTTATTAATTGTTGCATCTCAGTTCTGGTATTTTCCAAAAAGGAACAGAAAAAGGACACATGTTGTGTCTAGTGAAGGAACTGTATACCTTTGGGAGACATGCCCTATTTTTTCTTATATAAATAGAACATTAGAGAAGATAATCTTTGATTTGACTTTGCAAAAGTTAAAATTTGGGGGGGGGGTAGAAATTTTCTGTATTGACCAATCACAGCAGCTGTGATTTTAATATTGATATTTTAACTTAGGAAATCTTAGCATGTGTTATTAGTTAAGATACGTGGTTTGTTTTTGTTTTCAGGAAAATGCTATGGCATAAGTGATAAGTGTAGAGTGATTTGTGCCTGATGGAAAAAACTCATCATTTTGCAGCCATAATAAAAACTAGATCAGATTAAAACCATCAAATTTAGCTAAATTCTCTCAGAAGGCTCAGGAATAAAAATCAGCCTTGGGGAGGGAAAGAAGAAGGGACATGTGTGATTGCAAATGATAAGACGTGATGAAATGTTAACAGTAGGTGAATTAGGTAAGGGGTATATGAACACTTTTGTAGTGTGTTTAACTTTTATAACTTTGAGGTTTTCAGTTAACATTTTTCTAATAAAAAGTTGATATAGGCAGTCATGGTGGCACATATTTGTAATTCCAGCTCTCAAAGGTTGAGACAGAATTTCGAGTTTGAGACCAGTCTAAATTATATAGTGAGTTTCAAGGCTAACTGTTGACATACTTAAAAACAACCCCCCCGCCCCAACTTTTATTTTATCTTTTTCTCCCCATTCTACACCAATCCTTTCGGAGAAAGGATTAGTGGGAGAGGGGCACAGTTCTTTTAGCTGCTTACTGTTGGTTAGGGTCATCGGGTTCCTTGGAGTCAGTCCAACCCTCATTTCAGGAGATCTCCAACTTCTTGTTTAACAACAGCAACCAGGAGCATCAAGGGGAAAGCAGGAGCTGCCTGGTTCTCTCTCGGAGTTCCTACACTCTCTGGGCTGTGGCATTTATTCTCTTAGGAGTCCTCATATTTAAACTGCCTGCAGCTGGCAAAGTACTCCTCTCAGCCCTCATGAAGCAAATAGTCTGCTGCTGTGGACCATCTGAATCAGACCCACATCCCACACCTGGGACCAAAATAAAGACATGTTTTATCTACAACAGCCAACCTGAGATACACCAAAAAAAGAAAAAGAAAACAATTGAGATGACATACATGGTTTAGTTATGCATTTGTATGAAACAACAAAGTAATAGAACTTTAGAGAATTTGTTCTACAAGCATAGTTAGCGTGACCATAGGTAATTCCTTTCAAATATTAGATATTCTGAGCAACCCTAGAATCCTGTGTCTAGTCAGTTCATGGTTGAATTGTCTAGTGATTGTTTAAAGGGCTCATACTCTGTTTTTGTTTGAAGAGCTGTGTATGTGCAGATAACAGAAACAGGACAAGCGGTGTGAACCTGTTGTGAAAATGTTAAAGCTTGGTTTGTTTGTGTTATTTATGCTCTTACAAAGATAGGTCGGAGAGGTACTTAAAGTTACTAACATTTTTCTTTCTCAAAAGAACTTTAAAAAAGTAGAAGCAGTTAGAAAGGTGCTAGAATAAGTACAGTCCCAATGCACAAAAGTTACAGAGAAAATAATTCAGTAATATATTTAGATATATTTTAGTAGTGCCTTCTTATCCCCTTTAGAAAATGTAATTTTGAACAGAATTGCATATTGATAATCTTTCTGGAATAAATAAGCTGCAAAATGCAGACCAACTAATTCCTTTTTTCAATTAAGTTAGTAAGAGCCCTTTCAACATTAAAAAAAAAAAAACACTTAAAAAAGTTAAACTGTATGGGGACGAGCTGAGTGGAAGAAATCTGATGCTGTGAGTGAATACCTGATGGGAAGTGTGTGTGAGAGTGTGGGTTTGTATGCAGTGGCCAGAGGTTTGCCTTAGGGGTTTTGGCCCTCCACCTTATATTTTAGACAGGCTCTCACTTTACTCTGTTTACCTAGGCTGTGATCCTTCTGTCTGCTTCCTGGCCCTGAGGTTGAAGGCACAAGCCCACAGGCACAGTACTTTTTTCTTCCTGAGTACTTGAGTTTAAACTCAGATCCTCATGTGTGTATGGAAAGTAGTACTGCCTGAGTCATCTCCTTAGGCCTTGGGCAGGAATTTTTCAATCCAAGATATATTTTTCTTTAAATTGTATATGGTAGGTCACCGTACTTCCAATGTTAAAGACTGTCATGCCTACCATTCCAAAAGAAGTTCATGAAAATTTCAATTTTCATGAAATTTGAATTAAATTAAATTGACAGTATCTTGAATTCCTCAGGATGAGGTTACTTTTTTTTTTCCTGAAACTTATTCTGAAATGACATCACAGCAAATTCTGTGTTGGAGCATCTCCTACTTGCCCAAAAACTGATCATAATTTTAGGAATTTTGTATACTTATGGCTTAAATAGCCATATCTATGAAGTATAGCACATAGGATTACAATAAAAAAAAAACTAGTATATGTCTTTACAAATTTTCCCAAAATCTGTGTTCATTGATATCACATTGTTAGCTTTAAATTATCCACAGTAAAAAATATTTACAGAGATTGGCAGATGCCATAAAACAGGGCTTGATTACCTATTGATTCTCTAGATTTACGACGATGAAAATACTACTAATGTAAATGTGTCGGGTCTTTAGCTACTATATTGTGGATAGCTTAAAAAATGAAGAGTCACTCTTCCATCATTCAAAGTAGTTATCCACATGATCAAAGGAGTCACTGACTGTAGATATAATTGATATAAACAACCAACACTCTGAAATGCATTTTGGTGAGCTTGTTGATAATTTACCACCACACTGCTTGTTATGGCCCAATTAAATTTTGCATTTAAGTAGGAAATAGGCAATATAAGTTTATTATATTGCTTTTTCGATTTAAAACTTAGTATTATGATGTATGATCATAAGAAAAAGGTATTGTTTTTGAAACCATTCACTACAGTGTACAATTTTAAAGTACATAATTTGGGGACCTTAATAGTCTAGTTACAGGTTAGAGATGGTAATATGATTTAGAAAGATGCTTAATATTAGACCACCTTTGTTGTAAATAGAAATGCTTTCTCTAGTGTATGTCAGTCATTTAGATGTATTAGTTTTTAGTGGAGACAATGCTCATTACCTGATAATAGCATTGGAGAAATCTAGAAATACAGGGTTTTGTTTTAAACCTTGTGGCTGTAATAGAAGCCTTCAGATACTTCTTTGGATAGATTTTACAGAAGTAAATTTTCTGTTAGATTTTTTAAAATATTATTTCATTTTATTTACATCAGTGTTCTGCCTCCATGTATGTGTGTGCGAGGTTGTCGGATCCCCTGGAACTGGAATTATAGACACTTGTGAACTGCCATGTGGGTGCTGGGATTTGAACCTAGGTCCTTTGGAAGAGCAGCCAGTGCTCTTAACTGCTAAGCCATCTCTCCAGCCCCCTAGATTTTTTTTTTAACCAAAAAGGTCATGTGTTTATTTCTGTTGCCTTCATGTTGCTTTTAGTATTTCACTTTATATCCTAGAAATGATGAATTGTAGTTTTATCATTTTTTGGTCTTTATTAATCCCATCAAGTTTCATGGCAATTGAACATTTCTTTGGTACTTTTTGCTTTTCATCTGTATCTGATTGCCATATAAAATGTTAAATTTGAAAAGGCTGTGGGGATATAAGTCCATATTGTTCCTTCAACACCCCCTCCTTGTAAATTCACTTCTGCTCATTGTCGTTACTTCTGTTATTTAATCAGTTGAAGCAATTTACAAGTTATTTCAGCTAATCCACACCTGCCTGTTTCTACCCAGAAGTTTGCCCAGGTATATATTGATAGGTGCTTTACTTACTGCAATTGAGTCACAGTGCATTAATTGCATCTCTTCAAGTGGAAACTTAGACCTTTTTGAAATCGGCTCACTAATAAAATCATATTCTTAGGCCATCAAAATGGCTTAGTGGGTAAAGGTGCTTTTTGCCAAGACTGACATGACAGCCTGAGTTCAGTTCCCAGAATTCATATTTTGGAAGGAAAGAACCAACTCTGACCTCCACATACACGTTGTGGTGTTCATGTGTGTATGCACAGATATACACACAAAAAATAATATATTTTTAAAATGTTCTTCCACAAACAGAAAAATAAAAAAATGTATGAACACTGTTGGGCCAGATACTAAGAGTTCAAAATAGCAAAGGGAATTCAGATAGGTGGCTCAGCAAGTAAAGGTGTTAGCTGCCAACCGTGGCAATCTGAGTTCAAATCCCAGGATTCAGATTATGCACGGAGAAAACCAATTCCTGTCAAAGTGTCCTCTGACCTCCACATGGCACAGTGGTTCATGCTCACAAGCACACACACACAAACACGCACCACTCAATTAACTAAATACTAAACCATTTTTAAAAGAAGAGGAGAGGCCATATGTATTCAGAAGGCTTCACTGGAGAGGCTGAAGCATGGGAATCTTGAATTCAAGGTCAGTCTTGACTGTATACCAAGTTCTAGGCCAGCCTAACAGACATAGTGAACCTCTATGTCATCTTAAAAAAAAAAAAAAAAAAAAAAAAAACCAACCCAGAAATAAAAACACCACTGGAGATACTTGATTATGGTATATATTTAGTCTTTAAAAAACAAAAACAAAGCAAACAGACAAAAACCAAACAAACAAAACCCTGCCATGAGAGAGTATCTTCAATAAAGAATATTATGGATCAGGTAACTTTAGGAATCTAAGAGAGAATAAACAGGAGTGACAAGCTTTTTCTCTTTCTTCTTCATATCTCTCCTCTAAAAATATATACTAAATATATACTAAAATATATAAAATACTAGAGGGTATATAGGGGTTGTTATATGCAGCCCTTCTCCATTTCCTAAGTTCTTCATACTTCACAGCACTAGTTTGAAAATTAAAGTGATAATACAATGTGCCTAGCATACTTCCTTGTAGTTAGTAACAATGGGTAAAGATTTATTTAATCTTTCTTAAATTTCTGTTAAATTCTGTTGACAAACCATGGAGGAGGTTGTCAGGGACTGCTAGTGAGTTGGCCCATAGTTTTCCTGGTCCCCACCCTCCTCCTTCCTGCTTGGATCTATTTTATTACTGCTGGAAGTAGAGAAAACTTAGTGTAGGTCACTTACGTGAGTAGTATCACAACTGGGTTTCCTTTATCTGAAATGCTTTGCAGTAGAAGGGTTTCTGACTTCAGGGGTTTGTGGGGTTTTTGTATTCCTAGAATGTTGGTATTGCTAATCCAAAAACAAGTCTGAAAGCTCTGAAACTCAATACTGAGTTGTTGTAATTATCGATTAATATTTACTATTGATACATATTCTGGTAAAGCTTTCTGTTAATCCTAAACAGGCTGTATAACCAAATCACCACACAGAGACTGGGTTTATTTAATTAACCTAGAACACAATGCTGGGCAATAGTTGTTTCATCCTAAACCTCCAAGCCCTCATAGTTTCCTAACATTTAGATTTCCCACATTATACATGCGTTTAGTGATACATTAGGTCCCATCCATCTCTCCATGTCGGTCCAAGATCTGTTCTCCAGCTCTGCTCTCCTAGCTCTGCCGTTTTCTCTCCTCCTCTGCTTCCCACCTTTCTGTTCTCTAGCTCCTCCCTCTCTTCCTGCTTTCTTTCCCTTGCTCAACATTGTGGCTAGTTACTTTATTTTGGCATCTTTACACAAAGTTGAGACAGATAATGCTTAGAATAAATATCAATGCAATGTCTGGATTGAGACCAGAGAGTGGGGGAGAGAAATCAGCATTTGAATGAACAAGGGTACAGTGTATATACATTCCAAAAGAACATTCTACCAACACTTGAGTGCTAACATATTACGCCAAACGTTTTATATTTTGAAATTTTTGTTTTTAGATCAAGGATGGTTAACCTAAAATTTAAAAAAGAATAAAGGGTATTTTTGTTTTGTTGACACAAAGGATTGTGTATATTTACAAGGTTCAGTGTGACACACACACACAAACATACACTGTGTATAATATTAGACCAGGGTAATTCCATACCTTTCTCTTTGCCACACACATCCCCTTTTCCAGCAAAATCATGATTCATATGTACTATTTTCTAGGGAGATTTCCTCAATCAGTTGTTTTATTGTCTAGCTGACACTCAAGTCACTGTGTGTGTGTGTGTTTATGCTGGGAAGTGTGGCTTTTGAGGTTCTCCTTGAATATACTCGTCATAGTAAAAATTACTTCAGAATATGAAGATAGTTATTTATGAGGACTTGAATAGCCTTCACTGTTCTCACAATCTGTTTTTAAATTCAAACTAAAGCAAAGTTACTTGTTTGAAAAGAGGAAACTTGGTATGTAGGGGTAAATGGTTTTGAAAATACAAAGAAACATATCTTTTGCTAAAATCCATGATCCCCTCTCATGAGGTTTTGGGAATTTGCTTTCCTTATTTCCATCATGAGTGCATTAGTATTTTTTGTCAGAGTTGTTTTTTTTTAAGTCAGTGATTGTTGTAGAATAGATTAGAAGGCCTCTATCCATTCTTTACATTTCCTTTGTTTTTTGTTATTAAAACTTTCATTTTCTTTCAGATTGAAGTGGTGCCATGCAGCAAGAAGCAGAGAGATGCAGAGTTAGAACCAGAAGACCTGACATGGCACTTTATATACCTAAAGCTCGAAGAAGCATAACACTCCTCAAGTCAGGTGACAAGGAGGAAAGCTGTAGGCCTCCTGCCTTTGTGGCCAAAGAACAGAAGGAAGCTTGTCTTTCTCAGAAGATCTCTGGAAATAAACCTGAGTCTCAAAGACTAAGTGGTCATTCTGATAGAAAGGAGTGTGACTGGGGGGAAGGAAAGAGATCTTCATCAAAATTAAGGAAAGATGGGTGCCTTCAGAAAAAGAATAAAGATAAGGTTTGTTCTAAGAGAGAAACTGAAGAATCCAAAGAAGCCTCAGCCCAGCAACATCAACACAGAGCCTCCAATGCTGTGATTATATCCAACATACCGTTAAGAAGACTTTTTAAACCAAAGGAAATGGAGGATTTGGAAGTTCACACTGCGGGTGTGACAGGACACCAGGGGCTGCATCCATTGCCGTCTTACTCAGAAGACAGTGCTTCTCAGGTTTCAAACAGACCAATCCAGAATGTGGAACTTTGTGATTTCAGTGGGGAAACTTTTGTAAATAGAAATTTGGAAAGCAGAATTGAAACCGAGGCCAAAGTTATGGACTTAGTCTCCCAATTTCCTCAAGTTGTCACCACTATGTTGAAACCAGAGGGTATGGCTATCCCAGCAATGCCAAGTTCTGATTCTGCAACTACACCACACAGTATGGAAACATCTGATGAAATGTCAAAGCACAGTCCTGGGAGCATCTGTGCAGTGTCTGTTCCTGGAGGTCCAGATGATGATGTTGATTCAACTTTTTTAGACTTTGAAGCTGAGAATAAGGATACAGTCAACAGCAGAGAGTCTGTCATGGGTCAGAAAGGTGTAGATTACATTCCTGGGCCTGTGGGTAACGTTTCTCCTAAAATGGTTATAGTCAGCAAATTAGAGAACACAAATGGCATTATTGACCCAACAGTGACTAGAGAATGTGACAGTAACAGCTCTGTTGATGAGTTGTGTATAAAGTATGAACCTTCTGATACAGCTGTTTTTGTTCATGAAATTGACACAGACAGTGGATTTAAGAATGTATGTGACACTACTAGCAAGGCATGTACGGCAGACATTGCAGGTGCAGTTTGTGGTCATGTAACTGTAGGCAGCCCTTGGAGAGTTTCAGTTAGAGGTTCTGATGAGAGTAGTGACAATACAAGTAATTTCTCAGATTATATAGAAATGACTGCAGATGTAGCCCCTCTTGATGCAGCTAAAAGTGAGAACAACTCTAAAAACATTAGCAGCCTGACTGCCTGCTCAGATATTTATGCTGAGAGTATTGCATCTGATTTTACAGAGTCAACAGGAAAGTTGATAGAGAGTATGTCAGATTGTGCTTCCTCTTTACCCATAAAGAAGATTGCTGATAGCAATTGTACCACTGCTTTGGACTCTGAGCTGAGCGTGTCAAATGGGACAGAAGTACTTTTGGAGAGTGCCTTGGGCAGTGATCCGGAGACTACTGAGGAGATAACAGAGGCATTGCTTAAACTAAGAACTGCTGAAGAGTTTAAAACAAAAGAGGAAGATGATTTAGAGAGGAGAGTGTGTGGTGTATCGTTTTCTGATAGAGAATCATCTATGGAAACATCCGTAGCTCTAAAAACAACAGACACTTCTCACGTACAAGAAAATATTGCTGTGGAGGAAAGCTGGGAATCAATGTTTAATGATGATGGTGATTGTGTAGATCCACGTCTTCTCCAAGAGGTATGCTCAGTTGAAATTACACAATATTTAGACAATCTAGAAAGTCTAGATTTGGAAGTATTTTTGATAGACATATATATTCATTCATTTGCTCACATTTAGTTAAGAGTTCTTGCAATAACAATAGCCTGATAGAAGTATAATTTGAGAAAAGAATATCTAATAGATATGGAAAAGTTAAAACACACATAATCCTACTATGTCTGTAATTGCTGAGTCCTAAGATGTGTTATAATGAATAGATTAAATATGAATTTAATGGATTCTAGCTGCTCATTGAGGAAGTACAAAGAGGGAACTTCAATAATATTTTTCTGTGTTGACAACATGTATTTTTACATGAGCCATTTGGTGAAAGAAAATAATTTATAATTTAATTGTTTATTTTTATTTTTAAGTGAATTTTGGAATATTGTTAAAAACTGTAGAAGGAAGTAGAGAAGGGAATGAAAGAATATGACTATTAAGGAGTTGATACTGAGTTAAATTGAATACATGTCTGCTGAGTACATATAAGGAACTATACGTGAATAATGATGTGCTGACTAGTTAGAGTTTGTATATGTATGTGTGTATGTATATATATATATATATATATATATACACACACACACACACTCACATACACACACACACACGTGTGACTTGAAGGCATTGTAGAAATTCTTGCTCTACATTCATTTTCATATTTTAACATTTATTCTCTCTGCTATTTAAATTCTTACAATAGAGAACCTCTTTCTTTTCTTAGAGTGGGTTCACATGACTTCGGTCTGGAAGGGAGAAATGGTGGTTATCTTGACATCAGGATTTCAGTGCTGCTCTGTCATTGACAGTGAAGCTGTTATTTACATTTATGTTCCATGTAAATGTAGATCATGTCTTCACCTATTTGAGCCACCAAAGAGCCTTTTAAATGATAAATGATGGGTTTCTTGTTCGTAAGAATTAAATCAGGTGTATGGAAAAATAGCACACATCTGTGAAGGAGACCCCAAAACTGAAGAGGACAGCGTATTGGACAGAACTGACTCTCCACTGTCAAGTACTCCTTCATTCTTAGGTGTTTACACTGAATTTCATCATTATTATAACGAGTGCTTCCTGATACCAAGTCAGAAAACATCTTAAACATTCTTAGAATGAAATACAGAAGGGAGAGTAGTTGTAAGTGAACACCCAGGATCCTTTGAAGGTACATAGAATTGCATATGTACAGTGCATTTCTTCGTAGCTTTCCTTTATCAGATTCACAAAGGTGCTAAGTGGTTCCTTGAGAATGGTATATGAACCATCAGGGTAAGTATCATCTAGGAAACGCTTAGAATTGCATACTTTTTAGCCCAACAACTTATCTGTTAAGTTTTTCAAGTGATTCTGAAATGTAAAATTTTACAGTATTTGCCTACAGGTCCACACACCTTAAATGTCTGTCAGAATGTGACTGGGGAACTACTGTTGGTAGTAATAAAATCACTATCAAACAGTTTGAGACCGAGTTCATGTTACGAAATACTAATGATAGAGGGAGTTAGCTGAATGGAGACAACTTACAAAGGTTCAGATCATTAGGAAAGAATCTAAGTTTGAGAAAGGAAACTGTCAGAGGAGGTGAAAAAAGGCTTGCTTGATACCGAGAAAGAGTAACTTCTTGCAAAAGGCAGCTGTGCATACATGGAAGTACTTAGTAACTGTTGGAGGATGGAAATGACCGGTTAGAATTGAGGTCCTTCATTTTTTAGGTTGGCCTCTACCAACTTTGAAAACATCATTGTTGTCAGGACTTGGATTCTTGGGGATTTCAGTTTCATTTGTGTTTTAAAAGGAAGGATTCATGCATGCAGCTGGCTCTTTCACATCTAGGTACAAAAGAATTTAGGTAGCAACTAAGTGTTTGAGAATCATGGTAGCATAATGAGAGGATACAAGCTGACTAAATGCTGGGGATGCCAAGAAAAGGGAGTATATAATACTTTAAGCTGAATACAGCTAGTGCCTGTATGCCTTTGGCAGTTTTTAAGGAAGAGTAGGGATATGTTAAGGAATGAGGATAGATGAAAATAGAATGAATCTGATGGGCAGTAGACCCAAGCCTCCTCTGGATTTTGAAGAATGCCATAAATCTAATATTTTAGTTTATTTTTTATATTACTCAGACATACTTTATTAAATGCAAAACTCTACTTTGAACGATTTCCAACAGAAGGCTTTAGCTTTTTTCCCAGTTGGCCTACTTATTTGTTGATAAAGCCTAGACATAGAAGCATAGCTAATGCCTCTAATAGGCAGGAAGATATGCTGTAAAGTAAGGTATGGCGACCATTGATTGATGAGTGACACTTGAACCTCTAAAACAGGTCAAAGGAAACTAGAACATAGTTAAGTTATGAGCGAGCTCCTAGAACTGTAACCCTTAATGCATTGTCAAAGATCACATTTCATCTTCTATTTTTATTTTACTTTATTTATTTCTTTGTTTGTTTTTCAAGACAGGGTTTTTCTGTATAGCCTCAGCTGTCCTGGAACTCACTTTGTAGAGCAGGATGGCCTTAGATCTGCCTGCCTCTGCCTCCCAGGTGCAGGAATTAAAGGTGTGTGCCACCACCACCTGGCAACTATGTTTCATCTTCCAAAACAATGATATTGTATGTCCAGTAATTTAAACTGGTAAAAATAAAGGAGAGATTGTTAGCATTATTTCTATTATCTCTCTAGGAATTAACTGTTTCCCAGGAAAATAACAGACAAAACATCCATAGCTTCTGCTGCCTTCTGTTATGGTCAGCAGACTAATGGGCAGATAAGGTACCAACAGTGCAGCACTAATGATGTTGATGGATGTTGGCCTTGGGTACCTTCATTGGCCATATCTGGTCTTTAAGTTTTTTGCATAGAAATAAATAAGTAGGTAGTCTTCCATTTTATAGTCTTTTTGTTACAGAAAGCCACTCACCTTGCATAACTATGAGATTTGGGGACCAAAGTAGAGGAGTTGCACCTATTTCCACCCAGAGTATTAACTGGCATTCTGACATCCTCTGTCTCCTGCAAAAATGTCTATTTTAAGTAGAGAACCCATTAGAAAAAATTTGGACTGGAGAGATGGCTTTGAGGTTAAGAGCACTGGCTTTCTTCCAAAGGTCCTAAGTTGAACTCCCAGCAACTACATGGTGGCTCATAACCATTTATAATGAGATCTGTTGCCCTCTTCTGTCCTGCAGGCACACATGCAGGCAGAATACCGTATAAATAATAAAATTAATAAAAATCTTTAAAAAAAACAGAAAGAAAGAAAAAACTTAAAGTTCAGCTACTTCCAAAGACATTAAATAGCAAATATTGAACACTTGGGAATTTTGACGCCATAAATTGCAAATAGGAAGCTGTTTCTTTTATTGCTGCGTTAAAGGCCTTTGTGCTATATGCTGGCTATGTTCTAAAAATGCTTATATTGTATTTAGAGAGAAAATATGTAATGATATGATCATACAGCCCCATAGCAATCTGAAGGATAATTAATTTAAATCAATGACTAAAACAGCCACTCAAGATATGTATTGATACTATTTGATTGTCTGATGAATGACACACTGATCCTAGAAAGACTAGATCTTCCATGGTAAAAAACAGTTTGATGCCCACTCTGGAAATCAATTTGGTGCATTCTTAGACAATTAGGAATAGTGATTCCTCAAGACCCAGCTATACCACTCCTAGGCATATATCCAAAAGATGCTCAAGTACACAACAAGGACATTTGCTCAACTATGTTCATAGCTGCTTTATTTGTAATAGCCAGAACCTGGAAACAACCCAGATGTCCCTCAGTTGAGGAATGGATACAGAAATTGTGGTACTTTTACACAATGGAATA
>CM053762.1:53282597-53349798 GCA_028658305.1 Pachyuromys duprasi | reverse complement strand
ATCCTCCCTAGGAGTGTAGATTTCAGCATGACCTTCCTATCCTATAGGTCTATATAAGTGAGTATATACCATATGTTTCTTTCTGCTTTTGAGATACCTCACTTAGGATGATCGTTTCCAGGTCCCACCATTTGCCTGCGATCACTAAGCCATCTTACCAGTCCCAATCTTTTACATATATTCTTAAATTGTAATAAAATGTATATAACATTTGCCGGGTAGAGTAACTTATATGCATTGTTAATATTGCAGGATACTGCTAATTTACACCTGATAAGAATACTGGAAAATAGTGTTAACTCACATTATTGAATATTATAGAATACTGAATATACTGGATACTGCTAACTTACATTGTTGAGTATTGTAGAATACTGTTAATTTACACTTTGTTCACTACAATTTTATACTCACTGAACAATTAGCCCTTATTTACCCCTTTTTGCAGCCCTTGGCAACTATTCTACATTTGCTTCTATGTATTGATTTAGATACCTCATGTAAGTAATATCATGTACTGTGTGCCATTAGCAGGAACTCCTTCTTCAAGGCTGAATTATATTCTACTATGTACACATCACATTTTCTTTGTTCACTCAGCTTCTGATGAACACTCGGGTTACATTCACGCCTTCATTACTGTGAATTATGCTGCATTGGACATAAGAAAGCAGATACCTCTTCAAGATACTGTAGTCACTCTTTTTTAATGTATACCTAAAAAGAGAGTCATTAGCTTATACAGTAATTCTATTCTTGGAGTCTTCTGGAGGGCTTCCATGTTATTTTCCATTGCAATTGTAACATTTTACAAATCTCACAATGTGCAAAGGTTCCAATTTCCCACATCTGTTCTGGATTTGGTTGTTTTTACAGTAGCTACTATCCTAATAGGAGTGAAATAATATATATCATTGAAGCATTGATTTGCATTTCCTGTTGAACATTTTTTTGCACATTTTTTATAGCCACTTAAGCATCTTTGTTGGAGAGCCATACATTCAGGCCTGTTGTTCATATCTTAATCAGACTATTTGTGATTGAGTTACTGGGATTTCTTATATATTCTAGATAGTAACACCTCTGGTATACAGTATGCAAATATATTCTCCTATACTACAGCTGTGTCACTCAATTATTTCCACACTATGCAGAAGTTTCAAAATTTGATGGAATTTATAAAATACCTTTAATAAGATATTGCTATTTATTTATTTAGCTTGGTTTTTGAAGACAGGGTTTCTCTGTAGACTAGGCTGGCCTCAAATTCACAGAGATCCGCATGCCTCTGCCTTCAGTGTTCTGGGATTAAAAGCACCATGTACCACCACTGTCTGGCTTGTTTAGCTTTTTAAATTTAAAAATTCTTAGCCATAATAGGGCATGGTGGTACATGCCTTTAATCCCAGCACTCGGAAGGCAGAGGCAGAGGCAATGGCAGAGGCAAGGCAGGCAGATCTCTGAGCTGGAGGCCAGCCTGGTCTATAGAGTGAATTCCAGGACAGCTAGGGCTACACCAAGAAACCCCATATCAAAAAACTAAAACAAAAATTTAAAAATCTTACAATTTAAACTGAATTTATTCATTAAAGTTGATTTTAACTCACTGGCAGTTTAAAATAGTTTTCAAACAGAATATTCATATCAAAAACTTATAGGTACAGAAAATATCACTATTTCAAATGGGTTTGGAAGTCTAGTTGCAGAACAGAATAGAAGCAAAAATAATGTATAAGTAAAATAAAATCACAATAATGTATAAGTTAAAAAAATCAAATTATTTCACCTGATCAGATATCTTACTCTCTAGAATAAAAAAAAAAGAAAAGAAAAAAAAAAGGTCAGAAATCCACTCAAGGTTTCCAATGAAAATCCCCCCCTCCCAGGCTCAAACACCATATATGCAAATAAGAAAAACGGAAGCACAATTGCTTCACTTTCTAATATACTTAACCCAAACACAAGAAGGAACTTCTGCAATATACTTCCATAAAAACTATACCTGAGAGCTGAAAAGCAAGGCATGTTTTCAATCTATGAACTATATTAACATAGCACAACTGATTCTGCTACAGTTGTCTTTAGTGTCTGTAATGCACTCGCACTGTCACATGTGAAAACACAAAATAATTCCTATATCCATTTGAAGGTTCCTTCTACACTTCTATCCAAACCAGACTTTATAAAATATGTATTACAATTTGAATTAATATACTAAGACAATAATCTGTAATGTTTTAAGTGTATGTGAAGGAATTACTTCAATGTGTCTCTTTAATATGCTGGACTTTAACTGGACTGAGGATAAATAAGTCAGGTAGACAATTATTTAAAATCCTTCCTCAAAGGTATGATTAGGTTCACAAGCAAGAAGCAGAATGAGACATTAAACTGCATTCAGAATGCCTAACTGGACCATGTATAAGACAACTTATTCACTGTGAATAGCCCACATACAGGATTTCCACCTCCAGATACACGATTTTTGTCTTTTTTTTTTTTCGACACCTATCATTTCTTGCTATTCTTAAGCATTTTCACATTCTCAATTTATTGGGCAATGAAAGTCCTACTGCCTCCAAACTAAATAACAAATTAAAAAAACAAACAAACAACGTTTAAATAAGGATCTGGGGTATCTCCCATTACAGCAAGACATATGATCTTCACATGAACTTTATTCTACAGACTTATCCAATCTTTTTACTCACCTGATGACCTTGGTTGTTCTCACTATAGCATAATCTCACTTAATCCTCTTCAAAACTCTACCATTATTATTCAGTTATTATTCCATTATTGCTAGTCCAACCTAAAATCATAAAAGCGAGGCATCAACAAATATTTATACGACTAAGGCCAAAGAAACAGAATACAGCAAAGAGTTGATATGCCTTGGGAAGTTTTTAGTACTGTTTACTTTTTAAATTTTTCTTTTCTGTTTTTGAGACAAGTTCTCGCCATGTGTCCCAAACTGGCCTGGAGCCCACTATACAGACCAACCTGGCCTCAAACTTGCAATCCTCCTGCCTCCATTTATCAAATAATGGGATTACAGGTATAGGCCACTATGCCAAGCCTCTACTTTAACATCTCTTTTATGACTTCTTGTTGTTTAGTTATTGTTGATACAGGGTCTGTTATGTATTTAGCCCAAGTGAGCCTCACTCTTCCCTTATTCTCCTGACTATGGGAATCACAGGTGGGTGTCATCATAACAGCTCTACTTTAATGTGACAATAGTCTGAACTAAGAATAACTGTTTCAGTTAGCTAATATCTAGAACAGAGGTCCTAACTCACTCCCTTTCATATATATATTTAAACAACCTAACTGAACCGTGAACTGAGAAGCAAGAGGAACACCAATGGATCAACAAAGTTGATCAAATTTTAAGGTTCTAACCTTATGTAGGTTTAACTAACATAAATCCTATAACTAATAGAGAACCAACACTCTCTACTGGCATTAAAAAAAAACCTACTTGCCAAAGATGGTTTAGGGCTGCTTATTTGTGAGATAAATCTTCAGTGATCCTTCAAAGCTCAAGGAATACTAGCATGTTGTCAATGTCAACAGACAGTGCTTGGGTGACTAAGCACAGTCAGGTGTTCTCTACTCCCTGCTGACACAACAAAGCATTCACCTCTCTGACTCTTATCTAGCCTGTGAGCCACTTAAAAGCAAAACTAAGCCCTATTTTTTTATATTGCCCATACTTAAGCAGTATTCCTAGCATATGGATATCATTAAGAATCAGGTCGATAAAAGTACAAAAATAAGAGTACAAAAGCAAACATCCCTAAAAAAAACAGTAGCAACTCAATGTTTCATTGAGAATGTGTGTGTGTGTTCAGTAAAAGAAATACATTCTTTGATGACAAATTTTTTGTCATTATGTTATTTGACTCAACTTGTTATTTTCCAAGTACAGCATGTACATGTGACATGTGTTAATTATTTACAGAAACCAAAATCATGTGCAAAGTAATAGTGACAACAAAATTAAACCAGATGTACATTTAGGCCCTTACCTATCAGGGTTCATTCTTGAAAACCACAATTTCATGTCATTATCAATGAAGTGATACTCTGTATTTTTTAAAGCACTACCCATTTTTGCATAGAAGTATTGTGTAGATTAACATAACACATATTGCAATTAAATCAAATGGCACTGAGTTTTTGACTGTTTTGGTGAGCAAGATGGCTTGGTAGATAAAGGAACTCGCCACAGGTCTGACAATCCCAGTAAACATAGATAGAAAGAAAGAAATGACAAATGCACACCTGCACACCCAATAAGTAAATAAACCTAAAGAATCCAAAGACTGTTGCCTCCAGCAAAATATAATGCACCAAAGAAGTCACTGAATGAAGGACTTGGGTACATGCTCACATATACCATCTTATTGAACCACAGAAACAAATCCTTAAAAACATGTAATTTTACGGTTACTTTACAAAAGAAGAGGTCACATCTCTAACAAGCTTAAGTATCAGAAGTGACACCCTCTTTGCTCTAATATCCAGGTTTGTAATTGCTTGTCTGCTATGCAGCTCTGATTCATGGGACACTAACTTGTTAATAATGGAGAGTATGGCATATTTGTTTTAAACTTTATCATTTTCAGACTGTTCAGTTTTACAACCCTGCATATAGCTTCCTACCTCTGCCACTGCTATCTGATTCATTAGGGCTACTTATGGTAGAGGAAGCTAGAAAGAATATTCTCATTTGTAAACACACAAAAAGATGAAAAGTAGATAATGTATCAACCAATTTTTTTCCCAAAATTCTGAAGTGTGACCTTTACTGGTTTCAAGAAAACCATTCTGTACATCACAATCCAAAGTCTACAGACAAATGTCTCAAAGGAACGGTGGAATATGAGATACACACTGAACACTAGAGAAACCAGCTGCAACTCAACTACAGATCAACTACGGGTTACCATAAGATCATACAGAACTTTAGTAGCCTCAGAAACAAAGGAAATTCTTACATATGGTATCTTCTCCACAGACCTCAATGGAGATCCAAAAAGAACTACAGGCAAAGTGAGATACACATTTGAAAGGAGAACAGTACTTGGATAAGTACCAAGGCTCACCTATGTCCCCTTCCAGAAAAGACTTGTCCCCTTTCAGAAAAGACTAAGTGTCTAGAGAAAAAGCTATCAAGAATTACTGCCCACCAGACACAAGCACAGATCCTCTGTAGCCATGTGTAAAAGAAAACCTCTACTTCTGACAACCAGGGGAAGAATTACTGAAAGGAGGAGAACTGAAGCACTTATGAACCACATCACAGAAAACCTCCCACATGGCTACAAAGCCTCAAGTAACCAACTTAGGAGAAGGGCTAGCACATGGAAAAACACCCTCTATGAAATACAAGTTAAAAGTGCAGACCTAAAGCTGAATGTAGACCAGGCATTAGGAAAACCCTCTAGGGGTTGGAGATTTAGCTCAGTAGAAGAATGCTTGTCCAGTGTGTTTAAGGTCCTAGGTTCAACAGCCAACTTCCTCCCTGCTCCCTTTCTTTCTCCTTTCCCCGTAGTAATTCACTATAGACTACAAGATATAAATCAAGCTTACCTGGCACTAAAGTTCCTCCATGTCTTGGTATCAATCTACTATTTCAATCATGATGTTACCACTCTCAGATACAAATCCTCCAATCTAGGCAGGATGACATCATAGCGCTCTTCTAGAACTATATCAGCTTAAATAGCTCCAGTCACTATTCATCCAAAAGCTGTATCACAACTTTATCCTTTAACTGTCTATGTAAAGGCAAGTGATTCATACTTCTGTGAATTCATATGCACTCATCATTTATGGCATTCCTGTCATTATATATAAAACATTACTATTTAAATGTTACGTTAATGGCCAAACATGTTGTCAGTACCTAGATCCCAGATAGACTGCCCAGAAGACCCAGACAGGTTGGTTGTTTGAGACCAGGAATTTGATGCTACCATGAACAACAGAGAGCTCATGTCTTTTTTGAAAAATGGAGAGGCAGTCACATTTTTGTATTTATGAATGTTACCTTATGTCCAAGAATCCTGGGCTGGAGAGATGGCTCCGCAGTTAAGAGCATGTATTGTTCTTTCAGAGGACCCAGCACCCACATAGAATAGATCACAACTGCCTAAAAGTCCTGCAGGGAATCTCTGCATACAACCCCCTGACACAACATATACATAAATATTTAAGGAAGGAAGGAAAGAAGCAAGCAAGCTAGCAAATATTGCCCCAACATGTTCCTTGTAAAGCCATGAACACAGAATAAACACTCAGAAATAAAAGAATGAATGTACAAGTTAACTTTAAATTACTTTAACAACTTCCTGGAAAAGTTTGCTTTTATATTTTTAGAAAATGAAGACGAGGAGTATTCGACTGTGCCCTCTGAAATCTGCAGCTGTATTACACTCATCTTCTACAGCTGAAAATAGGGGCTGGCACTTGGAAGATACTAAAGTATTTTGGTATTTAACTAATTTCATTTTCTATAGCCATAAGCTAAGAAATGGAACCCCGGAGTTCTACTCCAGTTAAACTGTATTATACCTAAAATAATTTCCTAAATTATACTTGTTCTCTGAATAAATTACAAGCATCACAAAAGCAAAAGCTGAAGTGATTTTTAAAAATTTATTGTTTGTATATATTTATATGTATACTGCATGGTGTGCTGTATAGGTACTCAAGCAACAACACATATTCAGAGAGGTCAGAGGACAACTTCATGGAGTCATTTCTCTCCATCCACCTTTATATGGGTCCTGGGGACTGAATTCAGGTCACCAGGCTTATGTGATAACTGCCCTTACCTGTTAAATCATCTAACTAGCCAGTTCACTTTGCCCTCTCTGAAGCCTGAAAAGCAACTATCCTTATGTAAGTATGTATGCATGCACGTATGTCTGTACATACATATATTGTAGGAACCCAATGTTCCCTCAAATTTTTAAGGTAACATATGAGCAGCTGGTATACACATTCTGACTCCATGTAAAAACATGTTCTTCCTACCAATAAGATTTATTTTTCATCATCTTTGGCACAAATTCTAAAATGCTATCTGCCAGGTCTCAAGCCCAATAAATATGCATCCAGAAGCAATCATGGAGATAGATAGCTTATGGGGAGGGGGCACTCTTTGGTCAGGTCCCAATGCTGGCCTGTGGTTAGGGGGAAAGGGAGAGGGGGAGGGGTGTGGCCCTGTGATTAATCACTGCCCACTCTGCTTAGGGGTATTTATCACAGCCCACTGTCAGGTAAATCACTGGAAAAACACCTCTTCAGTAATTAATGTGAAGTGACAGATGGACAGCCCCTGGGCCCATTAATCAGGAACATCAGCAGCCTACTGAGATTATGAATGTCAGGATGCATAAACTGCCGGTGGATCAATAAGCCCAGGAATTCATCCAAGGCTCTCATTTCCGAGGCATCTCCGGTACATTAGGTTCCCTCAACCCCTCCCTCAATCTGAAGTGGAAATCAAGGCTTCAGAACAAAGAACAGGAGCTGAGGTCTGAAGTGACCACTGCAATAACACAGTCAAGGAAGCTGGCTATGGCTAGGAAAGACACCAGGATGGGCAATAAGCACACAAAGTGCCATACACTGATCAAGAGGCTCTCAGGAGGCCTGGTACACTGGAAACACAGTAACTAGGAAGACATAGTTGAATTTCACTTATCAAAACCTCATTATCCATTTTAGGTATCATCCAATCTCTTGCATATAACGGTAACCATTTCCCTGTCCATATTTTCTTCCTTTCATTTAAGAACCACTAATATAAAAAAGAAATAAAAATGGAAATTCAATTTTCACTAAATATCTGGGTAAAAGTTTAATTTAATAAAAGAACTTATATAAAATATAAAATTATTAAATCATTTAAATTTAATCTCATCCCTCATTACTATGATGAATACAGAAGCTCCTCCAGTGTTAAGCAAAAATATTCTCCATGAAAAACATTTGCTTAACTTGCAAAATTGTCTGGAGCTCAAGGAGAATGTCAGTCTCGTCATCCCAAGTGTAGCCAAATTCTGTATGGGAAGGCTGGACGAAGGCCTCAAACATTCTAGGCTGGTAGTGACGGGAAGGAGACTACCCTTACTGCCACATCCTGCCAAACCCCAGTGCTGTGCTTTGTGGTCAGACTCAGGCCAGAGCTACAATTGTTGGTTAGAAAGTGTCTCAGAGTTACGGCTGCCTGTTCCGCTAAATCTCATTTCATCCTACTGATAGATGGATGGACAGATGGCTGCTTGGTGAAAGCAGCATTATCAGCCAGCTTCTATGGAGCCTCTGAATGATGGATAGCCCTCTTTCTCCTTTCTCCAAACCACCATCGATCCAAGCCATATTTCAGCGGTCAGAAGCCCAGTAATATTAAGACACACAATCAGGTTAAGTTACTTGCAGTATAAACCTCTAGAACAGAAATCTTAACACCTCTGCTTTGCTGTCATGAACTAGGCTAAAAATGTTACAGTTTGATTCTTTCTAGCTGCTAACACAATGAATTCCAACAGCTCAAAGCCCAAAGGGAACAGCTGGGCTCTATTCCTAGCAGTACTTGAAAAGCTGGCTTGCCTGCCAAATTTTTACTAGCCAGTTCATTTCTGGGAAATGAACTCACAGCAGTGGTGAGCAGATCTGTGAATATGTGCATCCAGTGGAGTGTAAAGCTGTTAGAACTATCAAACCACCTTGAATTTGTCAGTGAAACCATCAATAGCCCCAAATATGTAATCCTAGATTTATCAAATAGACCAACACCAAGAATGTTCATTAAAATCAGGACAGATTAAAATCCTGTCTTATACAGACTAGACTCTATTCTCTTATTTGCACATCAAATTGTCAAATCCTAATCCTTGCCTGCTTTGGCAAGTACATTTCTGTATCCATTTGTTCTTTTACTTTCCAAACACCCATCTGATTGTGTGATTACTTGGATTTCATGACTGCTGTTATCCCTGGGCCTTCCAGCAACTTAAAGAATCATGTAACTGAATTCATACCAAAATTATTCCCCACTTTTTTACGGCAAGAAAAAACAGAATGTGACATCAGCTCTGTGACATGGAATCTTAGAACTCACAGAATCTTTTTCTATGTTTAGTCATTTCCCAATGAGCTCCTCTAAATGACTTACCATCAACTCCCCCTGTCCTCCAATCAGGACGACCTGGCTCCTATTCTTTCAACGGTTGACTGAACTGTTGCCACTTTGAATGTATGCACCAACAATTTGTTATCTTTTTGTGGAGTAAAAAGACATCTCACTAGAGTATCTGTCTGTCTTTAGTATTTATGCCTTAATAACCATCAACAGCTGTTTTTATCAAAATAATGCACTATATTTAAAATATGTACTTTTGCTAAAATGTTCTATTTAAGAACAGTACTGCCTTTCACATAAATGTTAAACAATTTCTAGTCTTACACTACTAAAAATAAAATAGATTAAAAATAAGCATCCTAATTTTTCAAAGGATACTGAACATCCATGAATTTTGTTCTATTTCGTTTTGTTTTTGAGACAGGATCATACTACGTAGCCCTGGCTGGCCTGGAACTCACCATATAGATCAGGCTGGTCTTGAACTCAAGAGATCCACCCGCCTCTGTCCCTATCTTATGAGTGATGGGATTAAAGGTATATGCTACCACACTCAGCTCAGATCCAAGGTTTTAATGTCCATAGACCCATAAATATTAAATAGCAATACATGACTAGAACCTAGTTACAAATACCATGCCCCTTCTGCTCTACTCTACACACTTCATTTTTATCCTTGAATTTCAACAACAGGGTGGGCCAAAGATTGAGTAATGTTTGTGTGTGCCTGTGTTTAAAAGAACCTGGTGACCCATTCCTGCTGTGCTTTCCACCCTGGACAGGCACTGGTTATCGGAGAGTCATTAACTATCTTAGAGAATAAAATCAGATAGAAGCCCTGACAACCTCCACTCTATTTGTCCCAGTTCGAGAAACTGAAAAGGAAAAAAGCAGAAACTGAAGAATCATAGAGCAAGCGGTCCTATAACTCATCCTAAATGGACAATAATGAGTAGAATGTGTCCCTTTCGTTTCCATGAATGACACACATTCTGGTCAGAAACAAAGCAAAGATGACTGACTGGATTTCCCCCCTCTGGTGGCCAGAATGTGTCACTACTTCATTCTCTGAGTTTCCAACCTACCTCTCCATATAGCTAGCTCAAAAGGAACCCTTAAAACAAACATATTGGTCAGCAGATAGATAGATTTTTTTTAAATCAGGTTATATAATCTTTCTAGTTGGAGATTTATCTCAGACTTAAAACTATTTGAGTGGAAAGCCAGACCAGAATTTGTATCACCTATCATCTAAACTAATAATTTTATCACCCAGTTTTACACCAACTGTATGCTCAAGATATATACTCAGCAAAGTTTAATCAGGAAGTTAATTGTGCTGCAAAAATAATCACATAATGCACATCAAATCCAAATATATTATCCATGCTAATGCTCACTTCCATTAATGTAAATGGTCAGGACAACTTTCCTATCTGATTCCCACAAAAATGTGCCTTACACACTAGATACAAACTCTACAACCGTTCTTCCAAGGAGAAAATTTTTTTTTCTTTTAAGAATTCAAAAAATGGGTACATCACTGAAAGGGGGGGTGGGACTTGTGTTAAATGAAAGCAAAGACAATTCTTTGAACCATATGATAGCATAATCAATTTTTACACTCATTTGTACAGCTATCCTAAACCAATATGAAGATCCTGGTCTTTCATTTAGGAAAGTCTTTGTAGAATTTCCAATTTGGTTAAGAAAGTATTTAGTCACTGCCTAAGAAAATGATGACTTATTTTTTCAATCTGCTGCTGTGAGCCATGTCTAATTACGTCTTCTATTTCATTAAGGTCCAGGTCCTAGAAACAAAAGCGAAGCAGTGGTAAGGTGGCATCAATGAAGGTAGCAGGGGACAGGAAAGGAACGATCATCTACTAAAATCGTGTCACATTAAATGTCACAGGGACCATGTTACATAGTGTGTGCTCATGCACACGTGTGTAAAAATCTCATCTGCTACCAGCATCTAACAGTGAGCTTAATCATTTACTGTAGTAAGATCACCACACTGACCATGAAGAAAACCATAATGGAATAGTTGTAAGGTGTGACTAAAGGCAAGTGTTTTGAGGTAGAAGCTTAAGATAGTAGTTTGGGACTGATGAGCCTGGAAAGGCAAGCTTTGAGGTAGAACTTCTGAAGATTCTTGGTGAGAAGACTATCATTCTGATATTATTATTAAATGAAAGGCTGCACCAGATGATGCTCCTTCACATGAGCCTCTGAGGGTACACTCAACTTTCCCTATCTGAAGATGAGCTTCCCTGGCATGGAATGCCATGCTGAGGAGGACAGGGCAACAGAATGTTATGGTAATAGGCAAGTATACAGTCAGGTTAATCTACACCTCAGTATTAGCGATTTTTTTTTTTTTTTGCTGCTGCTGTAACAAAAGTTCCTGACAAAAGCACCTTAAGAAAGGGTTCATGTTGACTTGCACTTTAATGGGTAATAGTTCATCAGGGAAGGCATGAGAGCAAGAGCAAGAGACTGCTGGACACACTGAGATTGCAGTCAAGAAGCAGAGAGGTAAATTCTGGTGCTCAGCTGGCTTCCTCCTTTTCTTCCTTTTATGGAGTGTGGGACCCTGCTTCATAGGGATGAGGTATGCACTTTCAGAGTGAGCCTTTCCTCTTCAATTAAACCTTCCTGGAAAATAAACACATATACAAGGACAGTCTTTCTAGGTGACTCCCAAATCGGCAATGATGCTTAACCATCACAACCAGGATCTGACAAAAATAACCTCTTAACTATGGAATGTTTTTTTTAAATAAACAAAGATTTAATGGACATGATCAAAAGACAGAATCCCATTTACTCTCAACTGAAAAAGAAAAAAAAGAATGATGTTTGCCTAGCTTTTAACTGTTGGTTATGATATCAAAGTTCCAACACTTATCTACTACATTGGGCTACATGATATTCAGTAAGACACATTAATGCATTAATTTCATAAATATTCTCAATTTGATTAAACTCTGTAAATGGAAAGCAATTCGAAACCTCCTTGGTAAAATGAGAAAATCACCAGGATAAAAATGAAAGAACTTGCATGCTTTTTCATGGCATGTCTATTTCCAATAACCTATAGTGCTGACAATAATAGCTAACTATTGTCTGAAACTTCCTCATTCACCTTGCCTCATCCTCAAAGCCATATGGTGAAGAGCCTCACCAGGTGTCAGGACAGGAACTCCCTCTCTTCAATTTCCCATCAGAATAATTGCTGTACTCCTTCTCTCAAACTCCCCCAAGTATTTGAAAGCATTCAGAGGCATATACAAACATGGAAATAATGACCAGTAAAACAGATAACACAGTTTTTACATTATAGAAAGCTTCAAATCAGACTATAGAATATTCTTCACTGTTGCATTTTTATAATTGAAGAAATGAAGCCAGACTTGGTGGTATACAACTATAATCTTAGCACCTAAGGCTGAGACAAGATGATCCCAAGTTCAAGGTCAGCTTAGGCTATAAAGCAAGATTGTCTGGAAAACATTCAAAATAAGAAATACGTATTAAATACAAGTTGCAGATGGTATTTTCAGATGCAATCTTACAGAGAACATAATAATCAAAGTATTCTGTGTTTTCTCTGGACATGTAATAGGCCTTTTAACTCTCTGCAAGCAGCTGGACAAAGAGAATACAACTTAAACATTTCATGAAAAAGTTAAATATCAGGACAGTAAAAAGATATATAATACATAATTCCACTAGAGCTTTGAGTCTTAAACTTCAGCATGAAAAGGTTTCCCTGGCAATAAAGCATAATTAATGTTCCAAACATTTTACACTCCACTAGCTATAGTCACCACGCATGAGCACCAACTGATTTCACACTTTATAGGCTGGGAAACAGGCTGAAACTTAGTCTCTTTCACACTCCACTGACGTGGCAACCCCATTGCTCACCAACCTAACCCTTCCAAACTTAACATTAGCTCCATCACTGACCATTTCCAACAGCATTCAGATCAAAGGCTTTCTGTAACTGAACAAGAGCAATAAAATACACAGGAAAGCAAGCATTTCTGTTCCCTAATCTGTATATATACTTGGCAGTAGAGAGCAAGCAAAAAGAGAAAAAAAACAAAACAAAGCGATTTTTTGCTTTTTTGTCCCCCCGCAATCCCCCCTACACATCTGGATATTGGCCTGTGTTTCTAAAGTTACTTAATCTCTTTCCTGGGTCTGTTCTGAGTTAAAATGGCATCCTATAGCTAACTATAAAAGCACTCAAACAGGTAAGGCTTTGGGGCCCCATCCTCAAAACCCTTTGTTGTCTCAGCCTTCATAGGCATTAAAATCTTTCCCCTCTTTAGGATGCACAGCCTAAAGCCAATAATCACTAAGTGACTTTTTAAAGTTGAGGCAACTCTACGTAATTTGAGCTTAGTGTCTCTATGTAGAATCTCATTTGACACCAACCATAAAACTAAGTGGTATATATCATTTTCTCAGCTTCATAGATAAGAAATCTAAAACTTTTCCTTAAAATCATGAAGCTTCTACATGGTGATTCTGTGTTCCAAACTCTGCATTTAACTACTGTTAAACTTTCTAAAAACTATAACGGCGCAAAAAGCATAACAGAGAACAATTTAATAAACAACAAAAATGAGTAAGTGTAAATAAAAGAGGTGGAGTCTACACGCTCTATCTAACTACACTGTTATCTGCCTCTCCCTGAAGCTACGCCAGCATGTATAAAAGACAACTGTGCCTAGAGATGGAGAAAGCTGAAGAGCAAGTTTCTCTTTGAGCAGGCAAAGATAACATGAAGTTAATAACTTCTCTCCCATGCAGTTTTAAAGTTTACTAATTAAGAGCTTCAAGCATAACAATTACCTTAGAATATAAAAACATCTTCATAGCAGTGTTTTAAGGATCAAAAAGCTTGTACAGAGGGCTGCCAAGTCTTTCAAAGAAAAACAATCTACTGAACAAACATTGCTCAAATACTTAAAGCACATTCTAATCTATTACTCTTATGATTCAAAAAGAAAGATAAATGTTAAAGAGAGATAAAAGCTAATAATAGGTAATGGCATTTCCTCACCATCAAACCAGTATTTATTAAGTGTACAAAGGGCAGTGAGATCTCTGCAGGGACAGGAAATACATTTAACAACATAGTTTGAGACATACGTAAAGAAACGGAGCCTCCCCCAATAAGATGCCTCTAACAGAAAGATGAAGCAGGGGAAATAAGTTGTCTAAATGGAGTATATATAATTGCCAATAAAAAAACAGAAATCCAAAATAAAGAGGCATCTATCTTTAAGACTCTGGAACAGCTAAGGAAAATGTCTTGAAATGTGTGGTACTATAGGTAGGCCTTCAGAAAGTGTTATTCAGACATAATTTAGGAGACATTCCAAACAGGAGGAAAAAAATTAGACACCACCACTAACAACAACAATAAAATCATGTAAAGAGGCTGGCTGTAAGTCAGAAAGGACCATAGACATGGTGGCTTATTTAGCTGGCCAGATCTGGCAGCTGCTATGGCCATTCTCTTGGGGGACCCTCTCCCAAGGTCAGTATTCTTTGTATCCTCATTAGACTGAAAAAAGTGAGATGGTGTCTTCTGTGAGCACTAATCCAGTCTCTGAGGGTTTATACTCCTACTATTTGCTCCCAAAGGCTTGCCATGCTGAGATTTAGCCTTTAACACGTGTAGTAACATGGTGACAGGGGAGTAAAAACATCCAGCCCATAAAACCAGATTAGGTAAACCAAGGTTTGTTGTTGGAAAGCTGTGGAGACTCAGTTTAAGACTTGACAATGGGCTTTCAACACCAGGGATTAGGCATTCAAAAACAGCAGTGCAGATTCCAATATGGGCACTACAGATAATTTAAACAGTGATAATATTAGTGCTTAGGTCTCTACTCGTCCCTTGATCACCACATTTGTCCTTCCACTACTCACTCTTCTACCTTTTAAAATATTCGTCATTGGTGTAAAGACAAGATAAGCAACCTCAAGAGTCACTCATATTTCTCTCATGTTTAATCTAATGGTGCCAATGACAAGGCAGACACATATAACCTAAAATCAGAAACAGAACCAACAAGAGGACCAAACTCCAAAGCAATGGCTCTCAAGTTCTAATTCCATATTTAGAACAAATCAGTAAAACAACAGAACTGTAACTTATCCCTATGAAGTACTCCATTGTAATCTAGAACTCATTCTTTGATATCTAACACCATTATAGTGAGCCATGTATTCCTAAAACAATACCAGCTGGTGGCATGTAAATTTGTGAACCAAAATAAGTCAACCAATCAACCAGACATAATGGCCCATGTTAAAAGCCAAGCTATTTGGGACCCAGTTATGTTAAGTGCCCTTACCACCACTGCAACAATTCCTAGAAAAGAATTTCTAAGCTCCCATCTTCATTCTATTGATATTTCTAATTTCCTGATCCTATAATAAAGTGATATATCTGGTCTCTTTAAATGTTGGGTCCTCTGAAAGAACAGCCCAGTGCTCTGAACTGCGGAGCCATCTTTCTATTTCCCTAAACTTTACAGTTTTAATGATATGACAGAATAAGACAATGACACTTTGGAAAGGTGTTTGTGACCTGCCAACCCCAACTCTATGCCCCTTTTTTGTTTCCTTGCTTACACCCTCTCCATATTGCCACCCTGCCTTTTTCTTTTCTTTTCTTTTTGTCTACCTGCTTATAGCAGAGCTTAACTACTAGGACAGCTTGCATTCAAACTGCCCCAAAGACCTAAGCTGCTTTGCTCTGCTCTCATTTCTCCCCATCCCCATCTCTTTAGCTTACATCTAACCATTTACTCTGCTGTCCTCCTTCCCCAACTGCTGCTCAACAATTCACAGCCTGTCACAGATTGTCAGTACTGCATCTGAGGATTTCAGAAGTACTCTTGTGGGACAGTACAGTGTGTTAGTACAGCATTTTCCCAGACACAATGTCACTCTTTATAGCCTGGAGTAAATTATCTTCTTTAAAAAAAATAGCCCTAATAAGACGGGTACAAGGAGATTTTAAATAACCGAGATTCAAATTCCCTTTGGTTTGCTCTAAGACCTAAGCTGTCTCTGTCATATGCATGTATCTACTCACTAAGCCACACACATCTAGGAATCCCCGAAAAGCAGCTTTCTGGTGCTAACAAAAGCAAAACCTCTAACCCTCTATCAAAGGGGGGAGGGCATGTGCTTATTTTATCCTCTTTCCCTGTGTCTATGGCTCCTCATCTTTGTATCCTATTTGAGAACACTTTGTTTAAACTCAGGTCTTGACATTTATTTCTGATTATGTCTTGCTGTGCAAAAACCATTTAAAAGAAACTTCAGAGCTGGGTTTTGTTGTGCATACTTGTAATCGCAGCAGTTACAAGGTTGAGACTGGAGGATCAAAAGGCCAGTATTGGCTACAAAGACAGTTTAAGGCCTGCTTGAACTACTCAGAGACACACCGGAAAAAAAAAAAAAAAAGGAAAAAATACCAAATCACCAATCAATGAAGAAGAAAAAAATACCAAACCATCAGCATCATGTTGTTAAAGAGTTTCCACCCAAGTTCTGCCATGTGCTTCAGCAACAAACGTAAATTCCCTTCTGACAGCTGCTGTGGCCAGCCCTCTGGTTACCACTAACCCTCTCTACCCTGCCTATCGGTTTTCAAATTGCTCCTACCTATATAAGAGAAGCTGCAGAACAGTGACAAGACCAGCAGGATGTGAATAGGAAAAAAACCTCTCACAAAATAGCAGTTCATATCAATATACTAATTCTTCTTTGAAAAAAAGTTAATTGAAAATAAATACCTAAAAAGTAATATTAAAATTAAAATTAGTTGCCTAATTATTTCCATCTCTAAGTTCTTTAATAACATTATTCATTATACTTTACTGAGGAGGTAAATGGCCATCTATTTTTCTTGAGTGAGTTAATTAAGCCCCTATAATAACACTGCATCTCTGCTGTTCTCTATATGAATTATGGCAAAGCTAACGCTTGATAAGGGTACTAATTCTCAGTTGTTACCTCAGAAAAAGACCCAGCCAAGGAAAGCTACTAATCCAACCCCTGAAAACTAAGTTGGCACTCCACAAAGACTAAAGTCTACCAAAGACCTTAAGCAGAAACAAAAGGCCCAACTCTTTCAAGAAACTCCTGAGAGTTACAAAATTACATCAAGTACCACAAATAAGCAAACATGTTCAGAATAAATAAACAGGTCTATAAAATATGCTTATGTATTAAGAAACGTAACATTTTTATTTTTTAAGTAAAAAACAAAAAACAAAAAAGAAAAAAACACTTGACAGGTAGTGGTGGTACACACCTTTAATCCCAGCAATGGAGAGGCAGAAGCAGGTGGATCTCTGAGTTCGAGGCTAGTCTGGGATAGCCAGAGCTAGCTACATAGAGAAACGTTGTCTTAAAAAAATCCCCTACAGGGCTGGAGAGATGGCTCAGGGGTAAAGAGCACTGGCTGCTCACTCTTCCAAAGGTCCTGAGTTCAAATCCCAGCAACCAGATAGTAGCTCACAACCACCTATAATGACATCTGGTGCCCTCTTCTGGCATGCAGATGTATATGTAGGCAGAACACTGTATACATAACAAATAAATCTTTAAAAAAAAAGAAAAAAGAAAAGAAGAACCCCACCAGGGGCAGGGGTAGGTAGGTAGGTAGACAGGTAGATAAAAAAAATAAAAATGAAACCACTCTACATACAGATTAGCTACTTTTGAGGAAAAATCATACAAAAATTCCCTTCTGATAACCTCACCAAAAAATAACAAGTAATTTCTAAAACTATGTATTTCTTTGACACCCATTCAAGCACTTAACTTTCCTCATTTTGTAAAAGGGTTTAATTCAGTGATTTGCCATGGACTTCATAATAAAAACACATACGCCACCACTGCCTGTCAAGTTTGTTTGTTTTTCATATAAAAGCGGTAAGTTGCTTAATACATAGGCATATTTTATAGACCTGTTGTTTATTCTGAATATGTATGCTTATTTGCGGACTTAAATGTAATTTTAGAAGAAGTCAATGAACAAGGCTCAAGAACACTGTCTACCATACACATTTCTATGAGTAGAGAAAGCATCTAAACAATATGCTTAATAAACTCATAAATCAAAGGTCCTTTAACAAGGCAATTCTCCTTAGAGGACTTCAATATAAGAAAATATTTAGACTTCTACACATACTCATTTCAGAACTGTTCATATTGTTGAAAAAGTATAATCAAATCTAATGTACACTGATATGGTACACTCATACTATACAAAACTCCATACTTTAAAAAGAACAACATAGCTTTGTAACTGATATAAATATCTATAAGATATTACTGGATTTTAAAAAAGAGGTCAAGAAAAAGTGCTGAGTGTTTGTCTAGCATGTACAAGTCCCTGGGTTTAATCTCTGGCACCTGGAACTCTCTTTGTAGACCAGGCTGGCCTTGAACTCACAGAGATCAGCCTGCCTCTGCCTCCTGAGTGCTAGGATTAAAGGCGTGCACCACCATGCCTGGCTCAAGAAAACTTAAAAGGAATACACAAACCCCAAATGACGACACTTTGAAGATATTTTTATGGGCATGACAAGAGCTCCACTGTAATTCTTGCATTTGGGCATCGGAGGCAAGAGGTTTGCTCTAAGTTTGAGGCCAACCTGGGCTACTTCAAAGACACAAAAATAGAAGTGGGAAAATAGAAAGGCATTTCTTGTTCTCAGATAACTCAATTACCATTATCAACTTCATGTAAATTAAATGAATATCAGCAATAGTTTTAATGAAGATAGATAATCTAATAATAAAGTTTAACAAATAAAATTTTATAATAGGAAAATATTTTTTAAATTTCAGAACTGAAGCTGGAAAAATGGCTCAGTCAATAAAGTACTTCTCATACAAACACAAGGATCCGAGTTCAAATCCTCAACACCCACGTAAGAATTTGGGCTCAGGAGCATGCCTGAGGAGGCAGAAAGAGAAGGGTCCTGGAGGTCGTGGAAGAGCCCGCCTCTCACTAAATCAGTGCATTCCAAGTGTCTGTCTCAAATGGACAGTTGAGGAGCAAATGAAGAAGACACAACTGACTCTTGCTCTCTGCATGCATGTGTACACACGTGTACAGAAACATATATATACACAAACTCATACACTTTCTTAAAAATTGGCCCAATATACTGCAAAGTTTTTATAACACAAACAATGGAATAACGATGCAGGGATAAAAACCCCAGAAACAAAGTCAGTAAGATGTCTCAGTGATTACTTACCTAGAAAGCCTGGTGATCTGAGTTTACATAAAGGTAGGAAAAAAACCAACTACAAAGAGTTGTCCTCTGACATCTGCGCATGGACACAAATAAATAAAGGAACGTCTAGAAATAAATGATAAAAATTCAAATGTAATAAGGTGGCACCTCAAAAGCTGTGAGGGAGGAAACTGATCTTTTTAAAGAAAATATGTTCAGTCTGCAAAAACAATTATTAGGTCCATACAATATTTGTAGCAACAACAAAATATGAAATGGAGCATGGATCAAAATGAACAACTAAAATCTTACAAGTACTCAAAACAAAATATAAGGAAATTCTTTTCCGCAATATAAGAAAAGGTTTTCAAATGCAAAACAAGATTCAAATGAAACAAAATACTAAGAAACTGGACTACATAAAAGCCTGAACACTAACACCAAACACTATAAATAACAGATAACTGACAAACTGGAAGAAAATACCTGTTTAAAACTGTCAGTGGTGGCACATGCCTTTAATCGAAGCACTTGGGAGGAAAAGGCAGGTGAAATTTCTTAGTTCAAGGCCAACCTGGTCCTCACAGTTCTAGGTCAGCCAAGGCTACACAGAGAAAGCCCTGTCTCAAACAAAGAACTGTTTTTTAAAGACCACACAGAAGCAGAGTATAGCACCATGAGTTCAAAACTACCTAGGCTAGAGTGAGACCTCATCATCATCCCCTCTTCACAACAGAAAACAAACCAACCGAAAAACAGAAGTATATTGAAAGCCCATTCTCTTACCTAACTAGTTAAAAGTTTTAAGAATGTATTAAAACCCTCTAAGGGAAAGCATGAGGTGAAACTAATACTCACACTAACACTAACACATTTCTAGAGAGAACTGAAATTTGTACAATGCCTTCAGAAGTTAGCAATGTTTAAGAAAACTACTATATGAAATTTAGTCACCTCTGGCCAGTGGGTTCAAAATAATTCTTTTTTCCCCCTTCACCCTTACTATTTTCTACTTGTCTTACAATAAAGATGAAAGGATATTTTCTAATTATCCAGCTAGCTCAAAAATCAAGAGGCACAGTTTTCCTCTTCTACAGCAGTGCTTTCTGCAAACCCATTATGTTACTATATTTAACCACCATATTGTTATTAACTTTACCTTTCACTTATTCAAATTACAACAGTGTAATATTATCTCACATAAGAATATCCTAGTCTTAGCTGGGTGAGGTGGCACATGCCTGTGATCCCAGCACTTGGGGAGGCAAAGGCAGGCAGATCTCTGTGAGTTCAAGGCTAGCTGATCTCCAAAGTAAGTCCAGGACAACCAAGGCTACAGAGAGAAACCCTGTCTCAAAACAACAAAACACAAAACAAAACAAAGAACCCCCCCAAAAATCCTAGTCTTGTGTCTGTATGTACATATGTGTGTAGTATATACATATTCATGAATGTGCAGATGAACATACATGCTCACACCTGCATGTAGAGACCAGAGACCAATGTTTCCTATCATTCTCAATCACTTTTCTTTTGAAACAGGGTCTCTCACTGATCCTGACCTCACCAATATGGCTAGGCGAACTGGTCAGAAAGATCTAGCTGTCTCCACCTCTTTCTTCAGGGATGGGATTACAGATATGGGTCACCGTGCTGACTTTTTATACCGGTACTAGGGAGCCAAACTCTGATCCTCACTTTATAGGACTGAGCTACCCTATCTCCAACTCCCAGAGTATCTAATCTAACCAAGTAAATTCAGTCTTGTGGAAAAAGTGAACAGAATGTACATCACACATGTAATTTTGTTTCCTTCCCCCAAATCCTCTAAGATAATAACAGACCCAAGTCCAAAAAGAAAGAGAATAGAAAAGAAGGAAAAAAAATTTAGAAGCTAGAGTACAGAAAAGTATTTACTAGATTAGCAATTTGTTTTGTTCAAAAGAATTGTGTGTCTGACCAGATATTCTACACGATATATGATGTTCCCATCCTTTTGACAAGTACAAGACACCAAAAGAAGAAAACATGTATGGAAAACAGGATACCCAACATGAGAAAGAATTATAAGATTACCAGTAAATGGGGATTCCAGAATAATTGTGCGTCAAAAGCACCCAATCCTGTCCAAAAGCTATGTAACAATAGGAATGTTAAAGACTGCTATTTTCCCACTCTTGGCTATTGTGCCATCTTTTTAATCAGAAACTACTAGAGAACATGTTCCACCTAAGCAATAGGGTAAATGAAGAATGAGGAAGACATAAGTTCTGACAAGACTGGAAATCAAACTCAGGAGAAGTCTACAGATTACAACAAAGGGAAATCATCCTAGGAAAAGAACTGTGCAGTAAGCCTAGAGATCCATCACTCAAATAGTAGGATAATGGATGTCTGTGGAAAAGGAGCTTCAAAATGGAGAAGAGGATGGGTGAGAGAGAAAAAGGGTAACTGACCTTGAGGAAGACCACATTGAAGCCACTTAAGACATTATCAGGGAATAAAATGTGCACAGGCTTGTAATAAGGAAAATGCAACACTATTCAATTTATCCAAATGTCAAAACATAACTTGGGAACTAAGAAGGGAATACCAGTGTATATGGCTGTTTAAGAAGAGCAAAACTGGAGTTATGGGAGGTTGTAAGCCACCTGATATGGAAGCAAGGAATCTAATTCGTGAACTCTGGAAGAGAAGTAAATGTTCTTAACTACTAAATCATCTCTCAGGTCCCCTATTTGACTTTAAACTATGTCTACAAACTGTATTCCTACTGATAAAATATAAAGAAAAATTTAGAAAAGTAGTTCAAAGAAACAAAAGCCAAACAGCAATATATACTTTGATCCTAAATTATTCATCATTCAAAAATATATAAATAAAATATTTTCAAATGAAGGAAACAAAAGAGCCTTTGGAAATACCTCTTTTTGTCTTTATAATTCTAATACTAATAAAACATAAATATATAAAAGCCTTGAAATTAAAAATAACTTAAAGCAAACAATTACCATTAGAGAAGACAGACAGGATTCAGTAATTGTAACACTAGGAAGGTTGTAGGTCTGACCTTACTTACAAATTCATTAATGATCAGGAGGCAGTGCAAATAACACATTTAATTAAATTTGCCCATTTATCTATTTTGGGAAGTACGATTAACAGCAGTGAGAGAGACAGAAGTAATATAAAAAGACTGAGATGGATTAAAAACATTGGCCAAAACCCAACTAAATTGTAAAGTGGTGGAAGACTATAAAACTACAGACTTAAAACAACAAAAGAATTATAGATATGAGAGGCTTATTTATCAATTTTTCTGTAAACTGCCAAATAAAGTAACTGCAGTCAACATCCAGGCTCAAAAGGGGATTACACTCTAAAAACAATGTACTGGTTGAGTATTCCTCACTCTAAACTGGGAACCAGGAGTACTATATTGCTGAGCATCTGTATTTCAGATTCGGGATTTTCACTCTGAAGATATTCCACATGGACTGTTGATGTAGCTTGGTAAAAGCAAGTTTTAAAATAATCTCACTATTTGTCTTCATTCACAGACACTGAAGATTCAAACAGTCTATAGTTTCCAACCTTTACAGCCTCAAGTTGTGGTTTGTGACCCAGTTTTACCAACGGCATATAAGCAAAAGTAGTAAATATAACTTCCAGAAGTATCCTTTAAGACAAAGAGATGATTCCCTTCCTTTCTCCTTTCTGCTGGGTGTAATGTAGGTAATACGTGGAGCTGTAAGGCTCTATGACTAGAGTGACTTTGATTTTTATGGTTACTCTCCCACCTCAGTGCTGGAAATTACTCTTGCACTCCTAAAGGGACAACAGAACAACACAACACCACAGCATGAGGCTTTCTGGAATTCTTCACATTAACAGAAATTTCTATCATTACGTTTCTCTTACTTGGCTGCAACCAAACCTAATCCTAATTAAGATAACTTCTATATGGATAATCAATCATATAAAATACCCTCCATCAGTTCCCTTGCAGCTTCTCTTCCTACCCCTACCTACTTCCCCAATATATTTTCTCATGAAGCTCTACAACAATCCTTTAAAATCTATGTCCGATTTTGAGCTCCAAATTTATCTTAGCAGCCTATCATTCCACTACTATATGATAATTATACACGAATGTAAATTATTTTCAAAATAAAATGATAAAGTGATGGTAAAAGCAGTTGTCTGGGGGTGGTAATATATAGCTAATATTACTGAGCTCTTAATATTTGCCAGGTATTACTCTAAATCTAAGAGCTATTCCCCAACACAATCTCATTAAGTAGGAAGCATTAATACCAGCTCTGTTTTTGAAATGGAGGAAACTGAAACCCAACAAGTAACTCATTTAGGATATATAGTAGTACACAAAAAAATCATTTAAACCCAGGCTTCCTGAACCAGTGTGCACTTGGAATACCAGGATCCAAGGTGCTAACCCAGCCTAGAACCTTTTTAAATGTTTTCAGCAGTCACAATAATTACTCAAATACCTTCTCCAGTAATAAACTTTGTGACTTTGCAGAATAATTTTTAGAAACTATCAAACATCACTTATAAAGAAGTAGGTAAATAAGATGGGTGGTCAGGCGAAATTAACACGCCTTTAGAGTCAAGAAATAAAATCATCAGGTGATGAGATTCTTTTTTCTTTTTCTGTATTGCTCTACTGCCCTTAAATCAGTTCCAAAATACCAATGCCAAGAATATATATTTGCTAGGATAACTGCATGGCCTCAAAACAGATTACAAGGCAGTACCCATTAAGATTAATGAATTTTTAAAACTACCACATAAATTATATACTTAAAACTTTACAAATTAGAAACTGAAATCATTATCTTTCTCCCAGACCTATCTGAGATCCTTCCCCAATGCCATTATAAATAATACACTATACTTGATATATCAAGCTCACAATTTGTATTCTGACTCCAATTCTCCTAGCTCCATTGCCTTCCTGCTCTTCCTTGACACCTTTTCTATGTCTACATTAGCACTACTACTACTGAAACACTCTGGTCAAACCACAAGGTTATCTTACATAGAAAACCACAAAAACAACCTTTCTCAAATATTATTATGACTCTCAACAGAAATTCTGTCATCTATGGAATCACATTCAATTAGTGTTTGGATAATTTATAATTAAACACACTAAGGGCTGAAGATATATAGCTAAGTGGTAGAATGCTTGCCTAAATTCATAAGACTCAAGGTTTGACACCCAACACACACAAAAAAGTTAATAGTAAAAATTTTAAGAACTATTAATGGAAAATAACTAAATCAGATAAGACTAAATTGTGTTGCCAACTGAATGTACAACAAACTTAAAACAAAAACAAAAACCTTTCATTTTGCCTGGGTATGTAGGCAAGGTGCAGAGCACTTGCCCAACATATTCAAGGCCTTGGGTTCACACCCTTAACAACAAAAGCTTTTCATCTTCAGAAAGGTTCAAATTTACAAACTATAAATAGGAAATCATGGACCTAAAAACTGGCTGTACCTGGAAAGTTAGATAATGGGTTGATTTCGTGATTTCCTGATTGGACAAATCTTCTACGGTAAATACATATCTTATCACTTACAAAATAAGATTTGTTTCAATATGATATGACTCAAAGGTCAAGTACAGAAACTGATCCACCTAAGTTAAAAAGAAAAATACTGGACAGATATAATGGTCCATACCTGTAATCTCAGCAAATTAGGAGGGTGAATCAGCAGGATGGAAACTGAGTTTGGAGGTATCCTGGCAGGTTTCAGGCTATCTGGTATGTAGAAAGAATATCTTATGTACTATATGGATGTATTACCTGACAATTTTAAAAAACCTATGGCCACCAGGCATGGTGTCACATGCCTTTAATCCAAGCCCTCAGGGAGACAGAGGCAGGCAAATCACTATGAGATTGAAGCCAGCCAGGTGTACAAAGGACACCCCAAGGCTACACAGAGAAACCCTGTCTCAAAAAAACAAAACAACCAAAAACCAAAACAAAACAAAACAAAAAAACCTATGGCCTAGAGGAAAGGGCAGAACAGAAGGTGGGACAACCAGCAGGCAGAAGGATTCTGGGGTAGAGAAAGGCACAGGAGATTCAGCTGGCAAGATGTGAAGAGAATGGACATATGGTACCTGAGTACAGGTAACCAGGCACATGGCAGAATGTAGATTAATATAAATGGGTTATTAAATTAAGACCTAGTCAGAGAAGGCCTATACATAAGTCTCATAAGTCATTATTCCAGAAGCTTGGGGTAGGGAGGAAAACTCCCTAGCAATGCTGACTATGTGATTGTGGTGTCCTGATGTGACTGAAGTCCAGCCTCCTTAATAAGGAGGCTGAGGAAATGGTTCAGTAAGTAAGAATACTTGGTACACAGCACCTGAGGTCAGATCCCCAACTCCCATGTAAAAAGCCTGAGTGTGGCCCTATATTGTAACCTGAATACCAGCTTGCTGGCCAGTTAGATGAAAAATGTCAAGTTTTAGGTTCGGTGAGAAACGCTGTCTTAAAGGAATAAGATGAAATGTATATAATAAAGCAAGATGCATGACTTATGCCTCTGGACTTCCAAGTGCACATGCACATGTGAAAGGAAAGATAAAAGGGAGAGAGGGAAAGAGGAAGAAAAATAAATAAAAACAGAAAACAGAATGGATATGTAGCTGAGTAGTAGAGTATTTGCTTACCATGAATAGCTGGTATACATTAGTGAATTTTTGGAATACCATGCCACGCAACAAAAACTAACTAGAAAACAGAAACAAACCAAAACAAAACCTTTACCCACTGTGTGGCTTCATATTCAACATACTCCTCCACTCCCCCCAAATCAAACTTTTCCCAATTTTCCAGATGTCCAAAAGTACCAATGTACAACTGAGAAGACTATTCAAACAAGGCAATCTCCATTCAGAGGGTTTAACAATTCATCTCAAACATATTCTAAGGACCTGTTATACATGAAACACTTTGCAGATGCCTAAGAAAGACACAAGGATGGGTAATAGTATATGGTCTGTATCTATCAAAAAGAATAGATAAAGAAATAGTTTCTGAAATAGGTATATAAAGATAACTACCACCAATGGTTAATTTACAGTACGATTCTCATTCTGGGCTTACAAACACTCCTTTATTCTTTAAGGAAAACAGAACTTAAGTGAAGGAACTTTTGTCCAGAAAGGAAAATACTAAGAAAAAAACAAAAGCAAACAACAAACAAACAATAAACCCCACATGAACAACATGGGCCTTGTTATATGCTGTTTAGATCATGAGATTATAAGTGTTTTTTGTTTTTATCTTCTAAAGTTGTCTCTACTGTCTAACTTTTCTACAATAAACATGCATTAGTATTTTTAGATAAAAATATTTACAAAAATAAGTTACTCAATTTAAAAAAATGTTTACCTACACTGTAAAAGGCCAAGTACACAGTTAAAAGGACTGTAATACAAACACTACGTAGTTCTATGCCGAACATACAAAGTATATTTATTATTCAAGGCAAAATGGGGATGTAATAACTGCAGGAACATGTTACTTTACTACCCTCGTTTTCCTTCCTTTCCTGGTAAAACATAAATGCAAACTATCAAGTAACAGACACAAGCAGACTCAATAAGCTCTCCATCTCTTGATCATTCCCTAACAGTTGTCCCTCACACACTCACTCATCCCTCATTTCTCACATGACCTTCTAGCCGCCCTCTGCATTTCTGATTCCCCACCTTCTAAGACACCGTGTTAAACTGTCCCGCCTGATATGTCTGACTCTTCTCTGACGGACCCTCACCTTGCCTACTGTGTATCTTTGTCAGTCTCTTCTTCCTTGTAGTTACCAACTCTATTTCAAGACAACCTTTTTTTATTTTTTCCTTTCATTTTTAAAGTGGAATAAGTAACATTATGCCCATTTTACAGTTATGAAAACAGAAATAGATCACAGGTATAAAGCTGACAGGATTTACTTCCCTTCTTTAATTCTCTTGTGAAATTCCATGGCAAAGAATTCAGAACAGCCCAGTCACAAGCCAATAACAACACATGTTCTGATTCTTTAAGAAACAAATTTGTTATCAATGAATACTACACACCTTTTGCCCACATTTTCAACTCTGCATCAGGTTTAATGTTACATCATGAGCGTTAGGAACCTGACCATTCCAGAATTCCTATCATCATATACAGTAATCTACTGGCTTACAAATCTCACAGTACTAGATACCACAACTTGCTGACTCTGAATTCCTTTTCTTCTCCCACCCCCAATACTGCTTCTTTATGTCTGTTTTTATGCTCAAACCTGTTGGCCATATGCAGCATAAAAAGAGAGGGGCAACAAATATTAATAAAGTTCATTGAATTTGAAAAATGGTCAACCACTCTAGAGGAAGCTAATATGATATAGTGAAAAAGCATACCACAGACTAGGAAAAAATGGTGTGTGGCTTATACAGAGGAGAAAACACTCTCCAAATGCAGGCTTGCTGGCACTGAACAATACCCTATAACTTCTCTCCTATCTAATGCTCTGACAACTAAATTTCTCTGTAATTCAATAAGCTCTTAGGAGTTACCCAAGCTTCATCCATCCTGCTGGGCTCATTCATGTTTTCCCTGCAAGCTAAGAGCACCTTTTCTGGTGAGTAGCACAGAAGTTAGGTCCATTCACAACACATGAATAGTCTACCCTTCATCTCTATGGGCAGGTAATCTACCCTAAATATAACTCAACAATGAAAAGTGTTTAAATCACAGCTCCAGTAAGTGGTGGATCCTATAGGTTGCCAGTTTTATATATTATATGAGGGCTAGCTTCATAAATTTATAATTAAAAATCTATACTTTTACTCTTGGCACTACTTCATTTACTTATATCTAATGAGTTGCATGAATGCCAAATTAAAAATATGTCAGATATCTGTGAATACTTGGGGCATGAAGCTAACGACAATAGATCACAGATTCAAACTCCATGTGGGCCAATCAGCTTTGCAAAGTTTCAGGCTCTATGGTCACAGTCAACCACCTTAACCTTGGGTAACAAAGAAACACACTGATTATGTGAAACATTAAGAGAATGAATATTATAATCACAATCTATGACTGCCATAAAATAATAACTAAAAATATTAATACCAGCAAGTCTATTTTCTACCAAGCTTAACTAGTATATGCCTAGCTCAAATAATGTCTATATTTTCAGCCATGCAGGCTAATATCCTTACTTTAGAGATGATGTGAAGTAAATTCAAAAGTACAAACTAAGGCTACAACCAGCAAACAATGGATTCAGAACTTTGACTTGCAAAGATCTGCGTATTTCCACAAAACAGCATGGCCTCATCTAACTGTTGCATAAGTCATTACTGAGCATCTACCACTGTATACAGTTAAGAATGAAATCTACCTTCCAAAGTCCTTTTTAGTAAAAGGGAGCCAAAATGCAAGTGTTTGAAACAAAGGAGGTAACAATATACAAAGTAAATTTTAATGTACATGACATCCTATTACCCTAATTGTAGATATATACACATATATACAATTATATACATATATACACATACAATACATATACACATACATACAATTAGATAAGTGTATATATGTATATCTAATTACATATACATATATATGCATACATATTTGTGCAAAATGTACATTTGTGCAAAAAAATATGCTGAAGCATAACTAAAGGAAAAAAATGAATCTGAAAAGACCGAGGGCACAAGATAAAAGAGAATAATAACTGCTTTTTTGGCCTTTTGGCTAAGATCAAGTGTAAAAAAAAAGAATAAAGGAAATGTTTTCTTAACATCCAAATGTGCAGGTATCTGGCATTCAGTGAGACACCTGAAGAATATAAAAAAAAGTATTTCAATTCTTAACCATAAGATTTTGTCCTGGCCAACAAATCACTTATGACTGTAAGGCTTTTGTCTTTGCTTTCTCTAAACTTATTCCTTAGAGATACACACACAGCCAGGGCACGAGCAAAGATAGTCATAAGTTTCCACCTTTAAAAAATGATGGTCACCAAGGCTCCTAGACTCCTTTAAGCTAAATGTTTTTGTTTTTGTTTGTTTCAGAGTCTCACCAGACTTGGCAGATTTGGAACTGATATGGAGACCATGCTGACCTTGATTTTAGAGATCAGACTGCCTCAGCCTCCTAGCTGCTGGCATTAAAGGTGTGCACCACCACATCCAAATAAGACTTTACAAATAGCCTAGCTTAAAAACTATATATATGTAGGTGATGGTGGCACACACCCTTAATCCCAGCACTCAGGGAGGCAGAGGCAATCTCTGTGTGTTCAAGGACAGCCTAGTCTAATAATAAAAAAATAAACAAACAAAACTTGTACGTGTATGCATATATATATACAGGGGATAATCTCATGTAAACAGTCTTAAAAATTGTTTTATAAAATTCTGTTCTTGCCAATATCTGAGTCATAGTTAACTGGCCTGCTACAAGCCACATTGCACAGTGACATTTACTCTTGGTACAGGTTAGCAGCATCCAATTTCAACTAACAAGGTACAAAAATTATTTGAAGTCTCTTTAAAGTATTAACTAAAGCACATACCCAACAATCAATTCACAACAGTACTATAGAAAACCCTAAGACTGAAAAAGCACAATCTTTTTGAAATACATGTATATTTTTTAAAAATAGGCTCACTGTATCGCCCTTCCTGGCCTGGAACTTACTACACAGACTGGGCTAGCAGAAACCTCAGAGATCAGTCAGCCTCTAAAACTCCTGTGCTGGGATTAAAGGCTGTTTTTTTGTTGTTGTCAGTACTAGGAAGATAACTTATGAAATCTTATCAAAGAACTATACACCTCCACCCCACAATGTTTATTAAAAATGAAATCGTTATGAAATAAAAGGTCCTGTAATTTTGAAAACTTCTATTTACATTTTTTCGTTGGTGTTCTTGGTGGTGGTAGTTTTTGAGAAAGGATCTCACTAAAATAGCCAGACTGGCATCAAATTTGAGATTCTCCTGTCTTGGTCTCCAAAATGATGAGATTATAGGTGTATCGACTCCATGGCCAGCTATACTGTAGTTTTTAAAAGTCTGTAGAGTAGATAATTATTCTTGTTTTACAAACAAATGGTATCTCAGGAAAATAGCTAAAATTAACATCGCTTCTTGTCATCATTCATTAGTAACAGCACCAAAAATGAACTTGCATGCTTTTACCATCACTAATCTCTTTAAAGTCACAATTTACATAATCTTCACAAACATGAGGTAAATAGAGTTAATTTCTTCTTAGAGATTAATAACCAGCCTTAGAGAAGTTAATTAAGTTGCCCAAAGTCCCAACACCAGTTGAACTCAAATTTGCTCAACTTTATACACTGATCTAAGGCACTTTCCTTCTCTTTGTATTTTCTAAACCATATTTGAAGATTTTCCAACCAACAATTTCAAACAAACTAACATATAACATTACTATATCCCAAATTCTTTTAAATTTTGCTTGCAAACTCCCTAACTTCTGGAGGGGGAGGGGCATGATTGGACAATGGATGAACAATAAGCAACACTCAAAATCTCGGATCTTTACAGTCAGAAAACAGACTGCAATATTAAGTATTTATATTCTGAGTACTGTGAAGAAAGACTCCTAGCAAGTACACCCCAAATAACTAAAACAGCTATTACATCAGTAGGACCTGAAAGGGAGAAGGAAATCCACAATAGCTAGAGGTCCACAGTGTTCAGCACCAAGCTTGGGAGTTCAAAGTCTTAAGAGAAGCTTGTAATGTATAGTGCTGACTAGAGTTGTTACAGAGGAAGAGGGGCAGCCAGTCAGCTGTGTGGAGACAGCAGTGTGGATTCTGACCGGCCTCAAAATCCCTGAGTTTTAAATTGATTCCACAGGTGGTCAGGCCCTAAGGTCACCTCTCCACTAGAAATTTGGCGTAACATTTGTATGTTTGATCTCAGTTTCTAAAGAGACCATTTATTAACTCCTCTTCATAAAGACATGAACATGATCTTAAAATGTAACTGACCTGGAACGGGGCATAGCGGTGCATGCCTGTGACCCCAGCACTCTGGGAGATAGAGGCAGGGGGATGTCTGTGAGTTCAAGGGCAGCCTGGTCTACAAAAGTGAGTCTAGGACAGCCAAGGCTACACAGAGAAACTCTGTCTCAAAAGAAAAAAAAAAAAAAAAAAAAAGGATCTGACCTGGATTGTACAGGGTAGGATGCTAAAGCTTTATTTTAAACATGCTTTACAGTCCAAAGATGTTCACACGAACATGACTTCTGCTGAAATCCATTAACACTGAAAGGCAGAACACCAAAAAGACTGTTCCCCCCCCCCTTTTTTTCAGACAGGAAAAACGAGGTGGTGGTAACAGGACTACAAAAGATCACAGGTCCAGCGAGTGGCCGACCCATCCTTGTGTCAGGATTCAAACTCGAAACCCTGTGCTCCTTCCCTCACAACTCAGAGGAGGCGAAAAAAGTTTGTAAGGAAACTATCGATAAAGGGATTTGGAAGTTTTCCGAGGACCGCCCAAGAAGAGCAGGAAGTACACCCTACTTTATAAACTGCTCACTGCCAGCCCATAGCCCGGGGCTCCGGGCAGCGGAGCAGAGGGGCCGCGGCCCGGAAACCGCCCGCGGCCGGGGATCCCGGGCTCCTCGGTGGTCCGCAGCCCTGCAGCGCTGACGGCGTCCCAAGAGACCCCGCTCGCTACCTGTTGACACACTGGAGGGAGACGACCCTGGGAGAAGCTTTAGGGCCGAGCCCCAAGGCAGGCCTGAGGCCCCTGAGAAGACAGAAGGGACCCGAGAGAGACCCTGCGGTGCGGGAGCCCCAAGAGGTCTGCAGGGCGGGAGCTTCCCAATAACCTCTGCCCGAGGCGGGGGCCTGCCCCACGCGTCACGCGAGGGAAAAAAAAAAACAGCGCTAACAGACAGAGGAAAGAGGGTCCTGTCCCTGGCGGGAGGAGAGAAGCGAGGTAACAACCAGCCCCAGTTCAGAGTGAAAAAGAACCGGGGACAGGGGTTCGTGGTTACCGGGACGCCGTCGCTCTCCGCTTCCGTCGCCACCATGAAGCGCCTGCTCTTCCGCTCGCCGCTGGGGTGCGCGCCAGGCCTTGGCTCCTCCCACGCCGCGGGGCCTCCTGGGAGTTGTAGTCTTTGCGAGGCCCGGTCGCGTCACGCGGGAGCGGGGCTGGCAAATGGAGAGGGCAGGAGGGCGTTGACGCTCCTCTTATCTCCTGTACGGGCGTCCATCCTCCCTCTCTACCCACAGCTGTGAGTGCGCTCAAATCTCCTCACATCCTACTCAATCATACCGTGATTCTTTCCCCGTCCACAGGCGAGTTTCTGCGAGTGTAATCTGCGCTTAGCGTCTCTACTCCCTCGTGTGTGCTGTGTTCTACACTGCAGCTTCTGCCCCCGCAGAAAATGTCCTTGTTGCAGCCAGTGTCCTTGTCGCCAAACCCACTAGAGGTATTTCAGGCTGTCTAACTTAAGCATTAGTCATTTGGTGCTGTTAGACATTATCATTTATTTTCTATGACACCATCCACGTTTACCTTCCTCATTCCAAGCCATTCTACTCAGTCTCTTTTTATAATTCTTTTTTCGAACTCATCTCTTAGGTATTGTTCTCAGCGATTCTTAGAATGAGGGAGGGCAGAGTCCAGCCCAGGTTCTTTTTGCCTTAGCTTATTGTACTCCCAACTTGTAGAGGCCTCGTCTCATTCCTGTCTTGCAGACTTGTCAAAGTGGCTTGAAAGCTTTGGTGGGCTAAAGGTATAGCCCAGTGATTGCCTAACAAGTGAAGTGCTCTGCGTTCGAACTCCAGCACCATAAAACAAAAAAAAATATTTGAAAAATGCATACTGAATCTCCTCTCTGTTCACTGACCCGGATTCCCATCTGTCTCCATTGCCTCTCCCATGTACATTTGAATGGTAACGAACCGCTGTAGATTCTCTTACTCTAGCACTTGAGTCTGTTCTCTTTTATTTCCACTGCCAGTTATTTAATTTCCATCTGCTTCTTAGCTGATTACTGTCCTCCTTACTGATCTCAGGACCGCTGTGGGGTCCTCGCTCCTGCCAAAGGTCGATTTGGGTAAATAACAAATTTAATCAAGTCATGTTTGTGTTAAAAATCCTGTAAAGAAACCATTCGATTGAGTTCGAGAGAAAGAATGGAGGTGAACAACTTGGGTAGCTTTTACAAAATAGGAGTCCCCAAGCCACTGCTTTCCTTCCCATCGCTTACTGTAATGGAGAAGTTCAAAGAGAGAAGACATACCAAATCTTGTTATAGGGTAGGTAGGTATGAGCCTTCTTTAAGTGTCCCTACCCTTGGGTGATCTGATCACTCAACAAACTTACTGTGTTTTATTGCTTCCAATGTACCAGTGCTGAGGGCTGAAAAAAAACACTCAGAGCAGTGCCCACCTCTGTGGATTTATAGTCCCTTAAGAAGAGACTGATGTTAATCAAATAGTTCTGTATCAAAAAGCAAAATTAGCAACAGCAACAAAACACAGGCCTCAGTTGCGATAGGAATTGTGGAAGAAAAGTAACGTGGCCTTTCTCCTTCTCTCCATTACTGCCCCAGCATAGGCTGGGAATCAAAGGATGTTCCTCAGTCTAAGTAGAAAGCCATACTTGGGGAAAGCTAAACTGATGCCCAGGTAGGCTGGGTACGGAAACCAGGAACAGTTAAATACAAGCTACTGGGAAGCAGAGCTGTTAACAAGTTCAGCAGAATTGGGCCTGGCCCCAGTACACCAGAGATCCTACAAAACACAAATCAAGTTTTGCTTCTTCAATCAAGGAAGCCTTGGCTGAGTATCTGCTACCCCATGGTGAGTTTCTATAACCACTGGCAAAAGGTAGTATTTGTGCCATGAAAGCCAACCAAGGATAAAACAGGGTATTCCCCATCCGCCACCCTCACTTCACCTAGCCCCTTTGTCATAGTACTCATCCTTACATTTCTGTAGTCACAACATTGCTCTGTTGGATCAATTCTATTTTATCAAGCTGGTCTAACGAGTATTATCAATATTTAGTATTGTGTATCAGAGACTTAGCAAGGCACTCAGTGCTGTTTTGGCACTTAACGAGTTAGCAGGTAAGTCAGCAGATAAGGAAATCTGTACTTTGAAAATAGGCTGGGCTGCTGTACAACAAGATAATGAATGGCGGGGTGCTACTTTAACTAGATGACCCAGAGAAGACTTCTTTGAAGAGCTGACTGTCCACTTAGCATTGAAGGATAAGAAAGAGATGGCTATAGGGGAGAACCAAATGGTGTTCCAGCCAAAGGGTTAGACTGACTGAAGGGCTAGGGTATTTAAAGGACAATATGGTTGGTTTGGGTTCAGTGGATGGAATGTGAGCCATTGTGAGAACCCTGGATTAAGTTATAGCCTCCAAAGGGTTTAAATGGGGTAATATCTGATTCACATTTTAACATAAACACTCTTGCTTTTGTCTCAAGAAGTAGAGGCAGGGGTCCTTGTGTCCCATACTGAAGCAAAGTGCAGGCAGGGATGGAGAAAAAGGGGTGAGTTTGACAAGACTTGTTAATTGAGTATAGTGGATGGTGGTCTGGGGAAGGAAGGATAGAACCACATGCATTAGTTACCTATATCCCTCTCCATATCTGAAGCCCCTAGAATTGGGCCTAGCACATAGCAAGCATTCAGGAGTGGTGTTGAATTCATTTGTAAATCATGTTTGCTGAACTCTGTGCCTCACAAATGTCAAGCTACTTAATTCCGGGTCTCTACTAGCCCATGTTAATGCTATTGTGCAGAACAGAAGGGCAAGGTACCCTCTTCCTTTGAGTGGACACAACCCATTGCCAGGGTACAGACTGATAGCAGAGTATGACCGCATTCTACCTCCATTTGCCCCGTCAGTTGGCACCCTTCAGCAGTGCACAGTCTATACAACCACATAAGGCCGAGCTTAACTTAGCATCCCTAGGAGGCAGTTTTGTGGCACCAAGCCCAGTATGCATGGGGAGAATTTGAGGTCCGGGGGAAGGAAGCTGCTTGCCTGGGGTCACCGAAGCTGCTGCTCTGACTGAGATTCAAACCTTCGCCATGGAAATCCCTGTGGGCTCTTTAGCCTTGGAGCCACATTGTCTCTTCCAGATCACTCAGCCCATCAATAAAAAGCTAAATTCAAAATGGTAACTCCACTTCCTTGAGTTTCTCATCTGTCTGTTGCTATTGTTAGAGAATTTCACATTTACATAGTATCCAATATGTGTTCTGTGCCTCACAAAATACAATAAAGGAACATGAAACCCGAAGACCTTCTTTTTTTAAAACCGAGTAAATGGGGAATGGCTGGCTTAAAGGGCCCTTAGCGCTGAATGAAAATGAGCTGTGGCATATTGGTTTAAGATGACACTGTAAGCAATACCAAAAAATAATAAGAGCTCATATGCAAGGTGCTTTTCCTCCCATCCCCAACCAGAAGAGAGGCTATTGGAACAGCTGGCTCCATAAATGTAAATTAGAGAGAAGGTCACGGAGTGGAGGTTCCAAGGACATAAGGAAGAAAAAGAATCATCCTGAATGCAGAAAATCCGTCCTTTAATAAATAATAACGTTTAGCGGTTAACAAGTGCTTAGTGTGTGCCAGGTCTGTGCCAAACCTTTCACACACAGATCCGTCTGATCAGTCCTCATGCAATCTTATCATCTAGGACCCGTATACACTATCATTTCCCATTGGAGGAAACTGAGGCACAGAGATTTCATAATATGCCCGAGGCCACGAAGCTAATAAACAAGCATGAGATTTGAGCTAAAACCGTCTGGCTCCAGAGTCAACTACTGAACTACTCCACCTTCACTCTGTTCCTCTATAGTCCCTGGTGCCAGGTCCCCATCTTAATTGTGTGACTGTTTGGAATCCTGAGATACCTAACGGAGGCTGGAGGATTTTGTTAGGAGATGGTTATCCCCAGCCTAGTTTCAAAATAGACAGTCCTAATGAGATGTGCATGTGAGGTAAGAGACAGGCACAGGTTGTGTAGGAGACAAGTTCCCATCCTGCTGGGGAACATTTCACAATGTTCTCCGAATACAATACCACAGTTATCCATATGGTATGGAAGATGGAAGAGAAACTATTGTCAGGACGGAGGGACCAAGTAAGCCTTCCCTCTTCCCCTGGAAGTGTAGGCTCTGTTGGTGCCTCCTAGCATAAGAAATCTTTCCATTTGTAAATTTCATCTTAAAAACACAATGGATCCCATTTTCACTGGACTTTGGGGTGCCAGACCCTCCCCACCTAACTGTAAATACGGTATTACTGTAAATTACTATAAATATCTGTAATACTGCTATTAAAGCAACATGGTAAAAGCCATCAACTAGAAAGGTTTTAGGAAATGAGGAGGGCAGGACATCGCAGATAGCTCTCATTTGATTCACTTTGATAACGATGATGACTCCAGACCTCAAACAGGAGCCCAGAGGACTCTCCAACTCTAAAGCCACCAGAAAGAAAGCATGGAAGCTACTACTGCCTTGATCCAATGTCAGGCCTGTGAGGCAACATCACGAAACATACTTGCCCATTCCTTGTCTGTCTTGTTTTCATGCACCAAGGCAGTTCAATCCACTTCCTGGTCTCGAGGTGCATGTGGTTAAACTGTGCTCTTACTGAACCATCTGAGAATGAGTTGGCTCCTGAGAGCTGTAACTGATAATAAGTCTGGACATTTTGTTTCATCTCTGCCCTGTATTTGACAGGATCAGGCCTAGCTCACCATGTGTATCAAGCTATACTTCTCACTCCGCTATGCTTTCACGGCCCTTGGGCACTCAGCTATATCTGTGTTGAACACCCAACAGGGGCTGAAAGGCAAAATACCATATATAAGGGAACAAGCTTGAGACCAGAGCCCTGAAGAGAACCTTAGATGACTCAGGAAAACTCAGCTTCAAAATGGAGACCCACCAAGGCCACACCACACTGGCTAATTGTGAAGACTAAATTACACAATGGATGGTAAAATTGTTTCTTAAACTATAAAGAGCTGAGGGAAAAGGGAGATCCATATTAAATAACCGTTTGCTCAGAAGGGACAAGTTCGAGTAGGGAACATAATGGTTTGTAAATTGCAATACGAGAACCAATGAGATAGTTCAATGGGGTGTGCTTGCTGCCAAGCCTGACAGCCTGAGTTTGATCCCTGAATCCCACATGACAGATAGAAGGAAAGAGCCAATTCCCACAAGCTGTCCTCTGATCTTCACACAGGTGCATATAGCATGTACACACACACACACACACGAAAAAAGAGCTTTCATTTACCTGTTTCAATTGTCTCAGAGGATTATGGCCGCCTTCTGCTAGCCTACACCTAGTCTTGGAAGCTTCTTGCCTCCATACAATTTAATCTAGGCCTAGAATGTTTTCACCCTCTGAGCTCTGGGCTGGCTGATTCAACCCAGCTGTCTGCCGCAAACTCCTCTCCCAGCTGGCTTATTCAATTTGGCTTCTCTCATGACCCTGAATTGCTCTGCTTGGTTTCAAACTTAACTCCAGCAATCTGCTCTAATCTTCTGGCTCCTTCTCTTTCTCTGCCTTGTCCTGTCTTCATCTGAGTTCTCTTTCTTTCTGCAGCCTGTCTCTCTATTACTGTCCCAGTAAAACTGTCTCCACCTCTCTCTGCATTGCCCCTTAAGTAGCTTCATTTTCTTTTCTCTTCTGGTGAGAATTGGGCATATCTTATTCTGTCAAATCCTCTTTTTCATCACATTTTCTGCCACTCAATTAATCATTTTCAAACATGGGTGCTTCTTTCTACAAACTAACTTCATTGTTTGATATTAAAGGTGTGCACCACCACTCCTGGACCTAACTAAGCTTTTTTTTACCAGAAACTTGTTCTATGACAGACTGACCTTGTACTCAGATCTGCTTGCCTCTGTCTCCTGGATTAAATGTGTGTTTGTATTCCAGCTAGATCACACAAACCTAGAAGGTCTCTGATGTGATCTCTTGCCAGAGAAGCCATGTTCTGAATTAAAATTCCTTTATAGCACACTCTGAAGTGACTCACAAAACAATATAGATTATCTATATATAGCTCTTCCCAGGGACTGAAGGTGGGCCTCTGTTGCTGAAGAAACCACATATTTAGGAGAGGGCTTGGATGACTTGAGCTGGATCTGACCTGAAAGACTCTTTCCTGCATTCTAGCTTCCATCATTCCAGAAAATACTATACAAACTGCCAAGGGAGGGGAGCAATTAAACACTCCCACGCAGCTGTAACACCTATGAACTACAATTACTAGCATGGCGAGATACGCGGTAAGATGCAAGAACTGACATTCACATGTTGGTGGCAACCAACAGCTGCCTAATTGGGCTTAAGGCCCACTTAGCAGAAGGAAAACTATGCTTAGTACTGGAAACCTAGCTTTCCAGGGGCTAGTGGGGTCATAGGCCTTAGAAAAGAAGCTACTACCACCACTTTGCTAGACTAGCATACTTCTTTGTTACATTCTAAATTCTATCATTATACCTAGAGATAAGTGTAGCGACCCCTCATCAAAGAAGCTTCTCTTTACAGCAAATGGAGACCATCACAGAAAACCACAACTGGACATTACTCAGTCTTACTCATCTGCAGCACCTAGGAACCACGACAATTAGCATCGTGGCAAGATATGCATAAAGGTCCCAAAACTGGCACTCACGTGTTGGTGACTACCAACAGCTGTGACTTAAAGCCCCCTCAGCAGAAAGAAAACAGAGATCAGTAGATTGCAGAGATTGCAGCCCCAACAGATACATCTACATCACAGCTCCTGCATCCGTGGCTCAGGGAACACCTCAGAAGAGAAGGCAGGAAGGTTGTAAGAGCCTGAATACCAGGAAGGCCGCTTTAAAACAACCTCTCCTAGAAATGGCTGCAGAAGCATAGCAGAAACAATAGCAGTATCAATGGACAAGTTAACATGGAACGGAAAAGTTTCCCAGGACCCTATCCCTATAGGCAGGTAGTCACTGCTGAGAGAGGGAGAATCAGCCTCTCTCTCTCAGGGTGAATTCCCTTATTGGTTGTCCAATGCAGAATGTCAGCCTTGAAGCCACATACACGCAAACAACGAAAACAGACTCAGAAGGTTGTATATGTGTGCGTGTGTGTACACATATGTGTGTAATAAGTATAATCAAAGAAAAGGTGTAATCAAGAGGCATGGGAGAAGTCTGAGGAAGGGTAACTTAGAGGGTCTGGAGAGAGGAAATAGAAAGGGGAAGTGATATAATTCTATTTCAATTAAAAGCATTAAAAATGTAAAAGAATTAAATTACAATACTGGTTATTTTTCCCTTAGGAGAGACAGAGAGACAGAGTGACTCTTCTTCATGGTTTCTTCTCAGGATACGATGCCTCTACTACAAGCCCTTCAATGTCCCCACAGCACTTTGAAAGGCACCATTCCCATCAAGGGCTCCTGGGGTCAGTAACTTGTCAAACACATGCTAAATAATTATCCTTTTTAGCCAACAAAACACCAAGGTGAAAATCTGACTGTGCTTGTCACAGTCACATTTTCAAGGACACCCTAGAATTTTTGACCCAACCTCTCACTCAGGACTTTGGGGCCACAGATTGACCCAGGGAGTGCAAGAAAGCAAGAAAACAGAACTTTCTGGCCTCCAAACCTGCCTGTTGCTTCACACTTCCATTCTCTTTGCACCTGCTGACCTTTCCTTTCTTGGCCTACACCAGCTTGTAACTCAAGTCACCTTCATAAAACGTCTGCTCCCTCTCTGGGATAACAGGTCACTCCTGCCTTCCTCCTTTGTCCCTGTCAAAGAGCTCTTACAACCCTTGTGCTCTGCCAACAAGAGTGAGTGTCATCATTAAACACTGTACATTGCACACAGGTCCCCACTTATTTATTTAATATTGCACAAACTAATCCTCTCTGTACTTTTAGTGAGACTTTGGAATGGGAAGGGAAAAGCAAAACAAAACAAATCAAAAACCCTCAGAGGAAACCAAGCACCCAGCAACTTTAGTTTACACACTCATTCTTCACAAACATGTTTTTATTTCTTTTTTTCTTTTATTCTTGTTAATTACAGTTTATTCACTTTGTATCCCCCCTATAGGCACTTTTATTTCTTTACCTGCAGAAATAATTGTGCACAACATCTGATGACCTGCCCAGGAGTGGGCAGAACCTCACAAAGAGCAGTTCCACTTGACCATGTCCATCTACCTACATCTAATCAGGCTCAAAATAGCTAAGACCTCAGAAGCTATCTGGGTTTAAACGTTGTTCTGCTAATTACTAGCTGGGAAACTTTAAGTTAGTCAATTAATCGTTTTGTGCCTCTCTTCTCTGATTCACAGACTAATAGTGATATTACAGAAGATGGACAAGAGTTGAGAAAATTGAATGACACAATCTATGTGAAGTGCCTGGGTCCATAAGTGATAGCTGGTTTGTAAGCAGTTCAATCTTAAAGATGATAAATCCATTCTATTTAAACCTTCTGAGGGCTGGATTTGTTCCAGGACATCCTGGAGAGGGAGCGTGTGCCATGGCCACTCTAGAGTTCTGTCTGGAGACACAGACAACCGGTGTCATCCACCTTTGGTGGTAATCTGGACCCATCACCAGCTCTGGCCCTGGCCTAAGTAGCTTATCTTCCTGAAGTCTTATGTCCCGAGTAGAGCTAGCAGTACTGAGCTGCCTCGCAAGGGGGTGCCGAAAAGATCAATTCATATGAGCAAAGTGCTTTGGAAATGTAACGTGCTAAATATTAATGGGTCTCTCTGAGTGTCGGGAAATGTGCAATCTGAACTCTGCTCAGGACGAACTGAAGTGGGAGAGCAATTCTGGGCAGCCTGATTGCCACATCCTTATTCTGACTGGGAGGCTGTGCTATGAAGGAGGAGCGAGGGCAGCAAGCATGGGGTGGGGGTGGGGACTGGGCAGGGCCGCTGTGAGGTGACAGTTCTGGAAGGAAGAACAAACAATTCACAAGCATGGAATGAGTTGTGGGGGAAAAAAACACAGTAAAGTCCTTGGGATTCTTTATGAAAAGCAAATGTGAGCTCATTCTGTCCATTGTTTACTTCTCATTTTCAGAGAGGACAGCGCTGTGAGGATCCGTTAGCTGTCAGAGTCCTTGTCCTGCTTGTGACCTCCTGGTCCCACGGGTAGGAGATAGCTTATGAGGCCTAGCCAGAACTTGCAGTTCTCAGTGTGGCCAGGCATCATGGAATTTCTGCTCAGGCATCGCCAAACAGCTCTAGAAGATACCCCGTAGTAGGATAGTGATAACTGTCAGCTTCTCAAAGAAGACACACAGCTAGCCTAAGCGGGGAGCTCTCCTTCCATAACACTCTGTACTTCTTTCTCTAAGTGAACATAACAGACACTTCTGTGTTCTGCCATGTTCTCTTACCATCACTGCTTCTGTCCACACCAGCCTCGTCTACTGTGTGTGGCCAAGAATACGCTAGCCCAGAGGCCAGGGCAGGCCAGGAGTGGGAGGTCCTGGGCAGATGCCACAGACTTCACATTCTGAGACAACAGGGGCAGCTTCCACAATGTCTCTGAATGATCCTCAGTGGGACTGAGCCCACTGTCGGAGCAGCAGCTGGCTCACGTGCACACCCTGTACTGGCTTTCATTTCTTCCCTGGCCAGCTTCTCTCTCCTTTTCTTGTGACTCATAGGATCGCTGCAGCTGCTGTGCACTCAGTGTAAGACCCTGAGCAGCACTGAGAGCTACTCTGCTTCTCTTTCTTTTCAGGCTATTTAATGAAAAAGGCTTTACCTAGGTCATATTTTCTTTTCTTTCTTTCCTTTTTTTTTTTTGGTGTGGGGGTGGGGTTTCCAGGTAGGGTTTCTCTATGTAGCCTTGGCTGTCCTGGACTCACTTTGTAGACCAGGCTGACCTCAGACTCACAGAGGTCTGCCTGCCTCTGACTGTCAGAGTGCTGGGATTACAGGTGTGCATCATGTTTTCACACTGTGTTTTGCATTATGCCTAGACTATAAATGCCCAGAAAGTGCATATTGAATGGATAAATGAGTCAACTATAGGACCAAAGGATGACAATAATATCTGGAACTTACTGGGTCCTTATGTAATATTTCCTTCTCTAACTTTAATAACAGTCCAGGAACAAGAGATTACATACTAGGGCTACAAAGAAGGGGACACCTGTAAGAACCGGACTTTCCAGATGTGGTCAAAGCGTGGTGTCTACTTCCTGGCAGTTGGCCTGCCTGTGAGGCTGGCTGTCCCTGAAAGCCCCCATCCTCAGCAGCTCTGGCCTGTGGGAATTCATCACCTCTGTTAGGACAGCAGCTCCTGCTGTATATAACAGTGAATGTTCCTTTTCTCTTTATGCCAACTCCTCAGGCCTCGCTCTCTTCTGCTCTTCACACTTGAAAAAAAAAAATCCTGGCTGGTCATTTTTCATGCATTTTCTGCTGTGTTGCCTTTCTTCCTGACTTTTTAACTTTCTCAGTGCTAAAAGAAAAAGAGGAGCATGAATCTGAAAAAAAAAAAAGTATCAAAAAAAGCGCTGAAGCCAGAGAACGAAGGCAGGATTCCAGAAAAAGCTGAGAGCAACTGAGGAGACTCGACGGCTTATATGGGAGGAGGTCATCAAGAAAAGGCCAAACTCAGAGTTACTGGGAAGCATTTAATGTGAGAGTGACAGACGAAGAGATCAAACTATTCCAAATCTGCTGTTTGCTGGCTGTTTGCCTCCACCTCTCTAGAAATGTGTGCAAAGTAGGGTTTGTATGATAATCACAGAGACAGAGCACCTGAGTGCAGTCACATCAGACAAATGCTGCTGTTGGCATCTGGAGAACAAGGTACAAAGAAAGAAAGTGTGAGAACAAGCAATTACAACTGGAACAGTCTAGCACACTCTGCCTGCCTTGCCACTGAGCCTATGTCTCAACAGGAACAGGAGAGAAGAGATAATAAAAGAGATTACAAATATGGGCAGACATGCTCAGCACACTCAGGTGCTAGTGTAAGGAGTGCCTAAGTGCTGATGGGTTTAGCTTCAATGTAACCCTTTGGGGCAGGTACTGTTATTATCCCACTTCACGGATGAAGAAACTGACGCACAGAGAGGTTGAGTCAGTCTGTTCTCACATGCTAAGTAAGTAAAACAGGATTCTAATTACTCAGTCCAGCCCCTGACCAGAACTGCTTTGCTATGGTAGGGGAATGTAAATTGCTGTCCTCTCTGCCTTAATTCCCAAACATCTCCAATGAGAAAAGCGCCTAGCTAGGCTGAGGGTGATTCTGGTGTTCAGAGAGCCCTACTTTTCACATGACAGGGCACCTAATACAAACAAACCAATTCCTCAGTGCCCAACTGCAGAACCCATTGTCTGTTTTGATGCTAGGATATTCAGAGAAATCTTGGTGATATGTCAATTTTACCTTTGCATGCTGACTTGAAAATATAACCTCATGTTAGATGAGAATCCTTCACGCGTGCAATTTGTTGCTACCTCAGCCTAGGTAGAAAATCTCCTAGACACTGGAAAGACTTGCAAATCTCAGAGCCACAGTCAAAATCCTTTGAGAAATCATAGAAAGTACGAAATAGCACAGGATTTTAAATGAGAAACTGTTTGGGTTCCTATCCGAAAGGGTTGGATTTGTGTCTAGAAGCTACAAAAGTATATCAGGTATTAATGTCACATTTTGATAGTTTTAAAAAATTATTATTTATTAGATTAATAGGCTAACTATTATCATAAGTTACTGAAATTAACTTACGTTTATTTCTCTGATATTTGTATTTTCATTTGTTATGTGTTAGGCCATGTTCTTGGCACTGAGGATACAGCCGTAACAACATCCTCAATGCTTTCATAGATCACAATCTCAAGGAGACTGACAATAATAAAGAAGCTTTAGATAGTAACGAATACTACAAGGTACATATAGAAGGGTGGAGAGATTGCAAGGGATGAGCCATGGTGTATGGGGAGGAAGACTTTTGTACAGTTGAATGATGTAAAGGAACAATCCATGGGGAAGTCCAGAAAGTGTTCTAAGGAGAAAACACCAGTGTAAAATCCATAACTCAAGTACTAAGAGAACATCAAGATGAGTGACAGCAGAAGAGACGTTGGTTGTGCTGCAGGGCCTGGGTTTCGTCTCCGAATGCTATGGAAAGCCTGGAAAGGTCCAGAACGGAATGTCATCTGACTTGGCTTGTAAAGAGGTCATTGTCATGCTGCATTCTCCAGATAACAGGGGCTCTCTGCTCTCCTCATGGAAGCTGATTATCTTTTTCTCTGCGCACCCTTGGTATTTAATCCGTCTCTCCATGAAAATACTTGCAGTGCTTTCTTTCCCTAGGGGTGCTCCTCGCTATAGTGCAAATTATCTGCACTTACTTGTCCTGTTCCCCCTCCTTGGTCACTCTATGGAGCACTCAGGATCTCCCACACGCGCCCCTTCAGAGCTTCCCTCACACATACAACACCTAGAATAGTGCTGAGCAAACGAAATGCTCAACAACTCTGAAAAATGACTAACGTGACAGGGAAGCGAGTTCCAACTGAAACGCAGGAACTTTCAAACAGAGAAGTGAAAATATTGAATGGTCTGCTTCAGAAGAGTGACACTCCCCATCACAGAAGTTACTCAAAAGCCACTTTTTATGAGGGAGGGGACAGAAAATTTTGCAGCCTGGTTCTTTAATCAGCTGATGGGGGCTTATACGCATCTAAGGATGTTTGTAACTCTGGGATTTTATAATTCTAAGAATAATTTTTAAATCATGAAAAGCAATGATTTGGTTCATACAAGAATGGACAGAAGCCACCCAGATAAGTCACAGCCATGCTTTGGCTGACTTCTCCCTGCTGAGAAACACTTTGATGTACCTCGTCAACTTGGTGAACTCCTTTTCATTTTTCAAGGTCCACCTAAATGTCCCTGTGTGCTGGCTTGTGCTCTACAGCACTCCAAATCACAGATGAAATATAGAATGCATTGTGGTACTTCAGTTTAATAGGAAAGTGGATGATTCAGGGCATGACCACTAGAGGCTAGCCAGAAAGCAAAGGCTCTCAGAAACAAATATCATAAGAAATTACTACAACGACTTCAAAGACTTCCTGTAGGAAAGAGACAGATGACAAAGAACAGTAGGAGAACGGAAGACATGGTAGCTGCCTTTAAGAGCTTCCATATGCACAGAGACATTTCTGTGCTGATTCCAAGGCAAGTACAGGGCAAATAGAATCAGTTACAAGGCAGAGGCTCCGCCTAAGGAAACCATCTCTGTACACACAGCCTAAGGAATGTCCTACAGTAACGCAGTGGGTTTCAACTGAATTTGAGCTTTAAGAATTTGAGCTACTCAGCAATGACGCATGCTAACAAAACCTCCAGACCCACTCACCGGAAAGCCATGGAAAAGAAGCCCTTTTGGAATGACATTAGATTCAGTTAACCAAAGAATTTATGGACACACTTTCATGTAGAGAGCCAATGGGGCTATTTGGTGGTGGCTCCTGGTATCAGTGAGAACATACTGAGGCTGTCTATGCCCAGCAGGTGTATGCTTCCATTGAGCCATGCCACGGTGGTTAGAGGGGCAGAACATGCCTATCACAATGTCTAAGACCTCTTTCAACTGTTTGGTTATATGTTCCTCTGATGCTCTATGCTTGTGTGTTAGGTCTTTGTTGGCCCAGGTACAGTTGTTGGAATGAAATTCAATAACGTTCCTCCCAGTTTCTCAAACAAGTACACACTGTTGTATTCTACAAAGTCAGCATGGAGCCTCCATCCACATACCTGTGGCTTTCAGATCTAGTTTGAGACCCAGGGCAGCTGGCATTGATTCTGTTTATTTCCTTAGAAGAAACAGTATTGATCCCCAGCACCGTGAAGCTTGCTCCTGGGTTGCCTAGTTCCAACAAACAATTCCCTTGTCTTCAGCAGCCATTTCAAAGGCCCCCAGATACTCAACTTCTATTTGGCTCAGCCTCCAGCTAACAGGCTGCTTACACCCAGTACCACTAAGCATCCCTCAGTTCAATCTGTGTCACTGTCCTTTCCTGCCTTCAAAGCCACCATCATGAACATAAGACTTTTCGGTGCAAAGGCACAGTTGGCCATTTTAGATGAAGCTGGCTTCTCACCTCAGCTTAGTGTAGACAAAATATAAACAGATGAACTAGGAAGTCTGCTGTAGGCAATGCTGACAAAGAGAATCAAAAGTGGGGCTGGAGAATGGTGGAGGGGGGAAGCTAAGTTCTACTGGGGGCAGGCAGGATGGGGCTAGCAGCATTTCGGGGAGACCGTTGGTAGAATGCTCAGAGGAGAATGGGAGAGGGGGGGTGTCTTGAAGAACAGCACAGATCTCTCCTAAAGCAATTAGTACAGTGCTAGTTTGGAAGTCACCTCTGACGACCTGACAAGGGTTTGGAAAATAAGTCAACAAAGTGTGAAGTTGTGGCCAGCAGCTGCCCAGATTGTGAACTAGATGAAGCCCGGCCTTCTCCTTCCTCTGGATCCTCTCCCTCGTGCATGGATATATTTTCAGCCTCAAAAAGCTGTCCCATCCTCTAAGTCTAGCCAAATCTAGAAGAGGACATCCCAATCCCTGTGCTGCCCCTTCTGACTCAGAGTAATCTGTTCAAAGCCCTGTTGAGACCCTGCCCCATCTGAACTCTGTTAAGAGTCCCAGAATACTCAGGCTGCTGCCATCAACATTCATCTTCTGCACCATGTTCACAGTACATTCACAATACCCAGAAAACGGGGCTATCCAGTATCTACCTATGGATGAATGGATGAACACAATGAGGTGGACATGGCAACAGGGTGTCATTCAGCCTTAAGAAGAAAGGGAATTCTGACATATGCTACAACAGGGGTGAGCTATGAGGATAGTCTGCTAAGTGAAAAGGACAGATACCACAAGATCCTAGTCATAGGGGGGTAACCAGAATAGTCACATGCATAGAATGATCCCACATCCCAGCACCAGACTGGGACTGCAGAGACATCCAGCCTGGTTGACTGAACAACTACCGGATTCTCAGGCTTTCCATTGCAAGACAGGCATTGCTGGATTACCAGGACTATGTCCTGTAAGTCAGTCTAATTAACCCCCTTTTAATATAAGTTCCATTCCTTTTGAGAACCCTGACTAATACAATAAGAAAAACCCTGACTTTTCCCTTGTGCCTTGTGTGAGAAGTATGCCCAGGTGCTGAAGGAACTGGCTTTGTACGTTCTCTCATCTGAAAGCCTGATCCTATGATCACATCTAAAAGAGGCCAGTGTAGCCAACCGATCAATGGTGCCAGCTACATGATACCCTGGAACTGAGATCATTCCTCTTTAGTGTTTAGGACAGGTGTTTGAGCCTCTTTGAACAGAAACTCTGTAGGAGGAAGCCTGTGTTTTGTCTCTGTCGTGGCTTTACCCCAAACCTTGGCACCACACATTCAAAAGAAGGAGAACAGTTTCTTTCCTTTAATAACAGTGAATGAATACACTAATCAGCAAATGAGATAGGTCCTTTGACAACACCAAGTGGGTGATTTGACACATAGGGCATTGCTGTAGTTATATGTTGAAAGTTTCCTGGAGGCTTTGGGAGGCTTTGGTCAGCAGGATGGTGTTACTGATTAGTGGTAGAGCCTTTAGGAGATGAGGCTTAATGAGAGGTTCTTGGGTCAGTAGAGGTATGACCTAGAAGGGGTTGTGACATCATAATCTCTTCCTCTACTTTCTTGTTCATATGGCACACCATCTTTGCCATTGGACACCCCTTTCCAGAAACCAAAAACAAAACAAAACCAAGAAAACCCCAAACAAACAAACAAAAAAACCCCCACGAAAACCGTGAAATCACCTGACCTTGCATTGGAACCTAAACAAGCCGAATAAACCTTTCTCTTTACAAGATACTTGAGTGAGCTTTCTTCTTCCACCATGTTGGTCTTAATGATCAAACTCAGGTCATCAGGCTTGACAGTAAGTAACATATCCCTCTGAGCTGGTCCTACGAGCATTTTAAAATAGCAACTCAAGTTAACTAATATAAGCATCTTATGGGAAAAGGTGTATTAGTTTCTGTTTGTGCACAAAACCAGTTGATTTGTCTGCCAGCACCCTTCTTATGGGTAGAACTACTTCTCCTTTGTTCCATAAAGCCTAAGGAGCTATTTACCACCCTACATCGTTCCCACAGGCATGGGGCCCTGGCAGAACCATCCACAGTACCGTGTCCTTTGTACCCACTGACTAGCTTAAATGTAGGCACAGTGCCCAAGCAGGGTCAATGGTATTTTTACATGGACACAAAGACAGAAAGGACTTTTCCCTTTGGGCTCATAAGCCAGCATACATCCTTCCCACTAGCCGAAAATAAAGCCACAGAGGCAAGGTCCAGAGCTAGAAAGAGAAATTGTCCTGACTTCAGTATTTTAACCCTGAATGTAGCTGTGCTTTAAGCCAGATATGCCCAATACTTCCCAATTATGGGGGTAAATAATTCTTTTTTTTCTTTTAAGCTTGTTTGAATTGGATATACAGACCTTGCAACAAAGAATCCTGGCAAATACAATTTGTTCATTTCAGTTCAAATGCTTTTCATATTTGTTTCACCTTGTGACATTGGCTATTTTTGAGTCCACAAAATGTATTCTACACACTTTTCATCCGGTGTACCAAGACACAGTGTGAAAATTCTGGAGAGAAAGAATTAGTAAGGCCAGTGTTTGTCTGTAAGGTACATTATAATGGAGGCAAAGGTTTGGGGGATGGGAATAATTCTATTTAACAAGTACTTTAAAATTATCTTCTATGTGCCAGATGTTTCCACAAGTAATTGCAGTTAAACAGCACCAACCCTGGAAAAAAAGGTATTTTATGACAACCTTGTACATAAATCATGGTTCTGAAAAGTTAAACAATTTGCCAATACCACTAGCGTTAACACAGTAGAACAAGGTTTCCAATTCAGTCCTGTTAACTCCAAGGCCAGTGTCCTTGCCTCTGTACAATCCTACCTCCTGGACACAGGATAGAAAAAAGATTTTGTTCATCAGTCCATTTAGAAACCACTTCTTCAGTGTCAATGTTCTATACTTATGCAAATACTTCTTAGATTAATATACATTAAATACACATAAAATATTATCATGTGCGGGGCACCATGCTAGGCCCTGTAGAAAGCAGCACACAGATGAAGACAATAGCCTTTTTCCCTGGGGGCATACAATAGAGTAGCCCTAGAAATACTACATGGCAAAATATGATTAATGGCATAAGAGAAATTCAAAGTGCTGTGAGAGTTCTGAGCAGGAAATGTTTACATCTGATTGAGGGAGCCGGAAAGACTTCGTGGAAGAGAAGTATATTAGGTAAGTGCACATGAGTGTGTTCATAATGATGTGTTTGCCGGAGTGGCACTGGGATTTGGGAAATTGAAAGAGAAAAGAACGGAGGGAGAGGAGAAGGGAGGGGAAAAGGAACTGGGTGGGTAAGATGGGAGAAAAAGCAAAAAGAAGACCAAGGGAGAGAAGGGGTGAGAGAGGGTAAGAGAGGAGGCAGCAAGCACCAGGCATGGGCTGCAGCCCGGCCCCAGGACCGTGACCCAGCACCTTAGCCATGGCTGGGAAGGACTTGATTCTCCACAAACATTCTACTGAGGCAAAACACCTTCTCTTCTCACATCCACTGTACTTGCTTCTTTTAACTGACTCGAATTCTTATTTAACCCCCTTAACTTAGAACCGAAAGAAGCAAGGTAACATTCCGGGGGTTTTCAACTTGAGAGCAAGAGTCACCTGCAGGGCCTGCTCAACTGCAGGCCCTCAGGCTCCAAAGATAAATTTTGTTTTGTTTAGGGTTTTTGTTGTTTGTTTTTGAGACAAGGTTTCTTTGTGTAGCCCAGTCTGTCCTTGAACTTGCTCTGTAGACCAGGTTGGCCTCTGACTCAGAGTGCTGGAATTAAAGACATGTGCCGCCACCACCCAGACAAAGATACTTTGCTGGGCTTCAGACCCAGGACAAACGGCTGAGGTGCCTTTTGAACTAAGGTGGACCTGTCTGCCAGTTTCTCCCAGAATTCCCCCAGTCCCTACCTGGTACAGGGCTCGCCGGCATACTCTGAATTCTCCAGCCCAGGGGCCGGACTTTCCCTCTCCCAGAGGCTCTTCACTATATAATGCAGACATTTTGGATTCCTCCTCTCTGCATTTCCACTCTCCCCTCTCTATGTGCTCTTCCCCAGCATTTCTGTCTCCCTCTGCATGGTGGCTTCTCTGGCCCTGTTCCTTGGGGCCAGTGAACCTGACGAGAGCTGCTCCCACGAAACCTGAATTTAAATACTTTAACGCATCTTGAATTAGTGCATTCCTCTGGTAGAAAGTAAGATAAACTATAAACATTTTTAAATAACACCTGACCTGTGTCTTTTAAAGCCACCCAGTGTGAATGGGATTCCAGAGAAGTTAAAAGTCTTGTTCAAGGTCATGAATCCAGTTAACAAAATACCCAGTCCAGAACACAGGCCCATTTGTTTCTCAATCCTTTGCTTTCTTTCCATTACCTTCAATAAGCTACAAACTTGACTGGGGACAGGGCTTAGTAACAGGCTCATTGAATAGGCATGAGGACCTGAACTCAATCCTCAACACCCAAGTAAAAAGTAGGGTGTGGTGGCACATGTCTGTACCTAGTGCCAGGCAAGGGAGAATGACAGGTAGATCCTTGGAATTTATTGGCCAGCCAGCCCAACCAACGAGAACCAGGTTCAATGAGAGACAATCCATCCATCCATCCATCCATCCATCCATCCATCCATCCATACATACATACATACATACATATATACGTACATACATAAATAGATAGAGAATAATAGAGGAACACACACACACACTCACAGAGAGAGAGAGAGAGAGAGAGAGAGAGAGAGAGAGAAAGATAAATGGCTATATAACTCAGAGTTCCCCTAAATCTTGATATTGTAAAACCAGTCATGGTGATTCTAGCACTTGGGAGGTTTAGGTACCAGAATCAGGAGTTTAAAGCCAGCTTCAAACATAGCGAATTCGTGACTAGGCTAAAGTCCATTTCAAAGAGGCAACAACAAAATATTGGTTGATATTATAGGAAAGGAAATCATCCCTCAGTTTCCAGAACCAACTCTATGAATCCCACTCTGAGACCACAGCACTGAGACAGAAGCCATACAGCTGACTAAGGTCATGGTAGTTCATACCTGTGGACAATGAAGAACAGAAGGATATGAGCATATCAAATTCGGGCAACTGATAATAAGATATATAGTGATGAAATGAAGTTAATTTTATTTGGGTAATAATGCTAAGAATGAAATCTCATAAATTGTCCACAAGCTAGAAGTACTGGAGCTAAGGATGAGGAGACAGTTGCTAGAAAGGGGTATAGAAGAATCCTCTATACAAATGCAATCATGAATGTGATTATGGAATGTTTAAGAGCGAGGGAATACAGAATATAAAGGGAAAACCATGTGGAGTATGTGTTTCAATTGCAAGTGACAGAAATTCTTAGACACTATGATTTAAATACCACAAGAAACACTCATACAACAGGAAAACAGCAGAGTGGGCTCCAGGCATGGAGCCTATTCTGTGTTTTGTGTTTTCAGTCTAGATTCCTTAAAGACTGTAAGGGATATGAACAGCAATTATGCTCACATTATTTATTAGTTATAGCCAAAAGAAAAAAAAAAGAATTTCTCTCAACTATCAAAAGAAGTTTGAGCTTTACCAAGATGTCACATGTAAATGTCATGTGTTAGTTGCTGTGATCTGGTTTTTCCCATCACTGAGAGGAGAAACATGTTTATAAAAAAGGGTTGAAGTTGGGCATGGTGTCTGTAATCCCAGCACTTTGGGAGGCAGCAGCAGGTAGATCTCTATGAGTTCGAGGGCAGCCTGGTCTACAAAGTGAGTCCAGGACAGCCAAGACTCCACAGAAAAACCCTGTCTCAAAAAAACAAAAACAAAAAACAAAAAGAAAGAAAAAGAAAGGCTTGAGACTAGACATAATTTACTAGGGGGTACCCAGGTCGCCTGGCTGCTACACAATTAGAAGCTGAGACCACTTAAAATGCAGAAGCTGCAAAACTGAGTTGTATAGTGATACAATAAGGGTGGGACAGACAGAGCTCCAAGGAAATTGCGCTGCTATGGAAACCTGGGCAGGAGAATGTGTCAGCCAGGACACAACCTCCAAGAGGGCAGTGAGATGATGAGAGATAAAGGGTCACTTGTTTGGGTGATTAAAAAGGTATTGGAGGGTCTAACATGGAAGCATTAGCTGCAGGCTGGTCATGGATGGAAGAACAAAGGCTGGAGACACACTAGGGAAGGACCCAAGCGGACTCTCCTTTCAGAAAGATGCATGGTGATGGGAGAAACACGAGACAAGAAGGGAGCGTTACTGCATTTAGACAAAGGGAGGTGAGAATATTTGCAGGCTGAGAGAAGGAGAGAGCAACAGGGGAGCGAGAGATGGAGGCTGTGAGAGCTGGACTGAGGGAAGCTGAGGGAGCCTGGGGGAGGGCAGAGCCGGGAGTGAGGGCAGGTGTACAGGCAGGGAGGACTTTTGGAAAGGAAATGGTTCACCTGCTCCTCAGAGGCCAGCCTAGGAGGGGAGCCAGGATTGAAATGTTAGAAACAGAAATGTTGAACTGGAAGGAAGTCGCGGAGCCCAGGGGTATAGGTGTAATGGTTGAAGTGAAATCACCTCTAGAGGGTCAGGAGGGATGGGTGTCCCAGGCAGGCCCTGAAAATTTGGAACAACCCCCGGAGAATCATCAGGAGGCTCCGAAGACTGGAGACTTGCAAATCAACCTGTTCCTTTTAGAGAACAGTCTGGCATCTCCCAACAAAAGCCATAAAAGCATTCCTGGCCTTTGACCCAATGATCCCTCTGCTGGGAATATATACCATGGAAGTAGCTGAAAAGTAAATATAAACTATTTGCAAAAAAATATGTTTATGGCTGCCCTATTTATAATAATAAAATCCTGGAAAATACCCAAATGCTCTATAATTGGGGAATGTTTAAACAAACCACAGAGAACATTAATGTGTTAGAATATTATAGAACCATTACAAGTGACAAATGTGAGTACTCTGTCAATACCTGAGAATGTATATCCAGAAAAACGTTAGGTGAACACAGTGGAGTATGAAATAAGACAGATAAGTTGATTTCTACCTTGGAAAGTGATGTTTATACAATGGTATGGTTCATAAAAGGTCACTGAATTATGTAAATAGTCAGTGTGAGAAGGTAAAGAGATTTTTTTACCTTTAGAAAATTGCTTAAATCGACATTTTTTGAAGGAATTGGCAAGCAGCTGAAGGAGGCCAGTACCAATGTACAGTGATGGCGAGCCATAGGACTTTTGAGCTATCTCTCTTTGCAGAGAAAGAAATGAGAATGGGTGGACTGATAGCTAATTACTGTTAAGGGTGGGTGGGTCAAGAGGGCAGAGGTCACCAAGAGATAAGTTCTTTGCTGAAATGGCTTGTAATGTATAGAGCGTTGTAGAGAGTGAATCAGGTCAGAAGAGAATGGAAAACAAGAAGGGGGAGAGACAGCTCTGAGCCCCTGAGGCGGGTGTTGTGACAGAGGTCATAGGGTTGGTGAGGACAAATGATCCTTGGAGGACAGCTGGATTGAGATTCCTGGAATAAAAGAGGCTGATGGATGGAGATTTTATCTAGAAATGAACTACACACTGCACACAACAGCCAATCATTCTGTTCTTCACCTGGCAAGTACGTGTTGATTCTCCTTTACATTCAGCACTGTTCTGGGCATCAGAAAAACAACAGTGAACAGAACAGTGTGACTAGTCCCACCGTGGACTGTGTCCACCAGATGACCCTGAACCAGATCCCTTGTTCATTCCTAGCACATGGTCGACATATTGTTGAGTGGATGTAGAAATGAGATGAACGCTTGCTGGTCATCTGAAGCAAGGGAAAAGGGTCCCATGAAGCATGCAAGGGTCTTTGGAGCACAGTGAGGTGGGTCATGGGGCCTACGGGCTTTTGCCAGGGAGTGGGGCATGAGGGCAGTTGGAGAGTTGCTGTCCAGAGAGGTGGGTACACGAGAGTTGGAGACGAAAGACCATCCCATCCAGAACCAGAAAAAAAGAATTAAAAGATTGGCACAGGATATAATATATTAGGATTAAATGCTAGATTTGAGAAGGCATTCATGAAAAAATTAAGTTTCTAAGAGTTATTTTTATATGTCTAATATCCACTTATAAGTGAGTATATACCATGTATCATGAATGTCTCTCTGCTTCTGGGATACCTGCCTCAGGATGATCTTTTCTAGTTCTCACCATTTGCCTGCAAATTTCATAATTTCTTTGTTTTTAATTTCCGAGTAGTATTCTGTTGTGTAAATGTACCACAATTTCTGTATCCATTCCTCAGTTGAGGGACATCTGGGTTGTTGTCAGATTCTGGCTATTAAAGCTGCTATGAACATGGTTGAGCAAATGTCTTTGTTGTATATTTGAGCATCTTTTAGATATATGCCTAGGAGTGGTATAGCTGGATCTTGAGGTAGTACTATTCCTAATTTTCTGAGAAAGGACCAGATTGATTTCCAAAGTGGTTGTACAAGTTTACATTCCCACCAGCAATGGAGGAGGGTTCCCCTTTCTCCACGTTCTCTCCAGCATGTGTTGTCACTTGAGTTTTAGATCTTAGACGTATAATATAGGATAAGCATGCTAAAATCTATATACCTAAAGAAGCTAAGCAATAAGGAGGACTCTGGGTAAGATGCTCAATTCTCATTCAGAAAGGCAAACAGGACAAACATCAGAAGAGGGAGAAAACAGAACAGGACAGAAGCCTACCACAGAGGGCCTCTGAAAGACTCTACCCAGCAGGGTATCGAAGCAGATGCTGAGACTCATAGTCAAACTTTGGGCAAAGTGCAGGGAATCTTATGAAAGAAGGGGGAGATAGAAAGACAACGAGGGGACAGGAGCTCCACAAGGAGCTCACAGGTCTTCTCTGAGACTGATACTCCAACCAAGGACCATGCATGGAGATAACCTAGAACCCCTGCACAGATGAAGCCCATGGCAGCTCAGTCTCCAAGCTGGTTCTCTAGTAAAGGGAACAGGGACTGTCTCTTACATGAACTCAGTGACTGGTTCTTTGATCACCTCCGCCTTGGTGGTGTATCCTTACCAGGCCACAGAGGAAGACAATGCAGCCAGTCCTGATGAGACCTGATAGGCTAAGGTCAGTTGGAAGGGGAGAAGGACCTCCCCTAACTGTGGACTAGGGGAGGGGCATGGGAGGAGAGGAGGTAGGGAGGATGGGATTGGGAGGGAATGAGAGAGGGGCCACTGCTGGGATACAAAATGAATAAATTGTAATGAATAAAAAATACGTAAGAGGAAAAAGTTATTTTATTCTGGAGCTAAGTATAAGTGACTATGGCCTGGGAAGACAGATTTGGATTAACCCAAATTCATGTTCCAACATGGAAGAAGTTTTATCAAGTTTTCATATTAACAGAACAAAGAGCGTCATAAGCCAAGACACTTTTCACATACATCGGTGGAAACATCAGAGAGGTGGGTTACAGCAAGTTAGGAAACTCCGGGATAGGCCTCGGATGTGGACTGACGGCACTCTTGGATTGTGGATCAGTGGAAACCAGTTGTCTGCTAAGTTAACACATTGCAAAGGAAACTGGTGCTCTGTACCTTCCAATTTACCCAATGGCCACAGAGCTCTTAGGTCAGGCACAGAGGAGGACAATAGGCGGCTCTCGAGAGGCCAAAGATAGCCCAAGACAATTAGACTCTGGACTCGTGACGCTCCGAACTCTCATAATCACTGGAGCCCTGATCAATGTGTCAGCCTTGGGGAAGGTTCAGTGTGAAGAGCATGAAGGCTCATGAAAACAGGCTGTTTGGACTTCTTTATTACTGGTGTATGTGTTTGAAGGCAACCTTTGGGAGCCTGTTCTCTCCTTTCGCTGTGAGTCCTGAGGACTAAATCCAGTTGTCAGTCTTGCACACCAAGTGCCTTTATTGGCTGAGCCACCTCTCGGTCCTCACGGAATATTTTTAGTGTTTTAATTGGCCTCCTTTATGCGCCACACCTACCTAGGCACTTGCCTCTCCGCTAGGGATTGTGGGGTCCCCAGAACGGGGAGAATTAGCTGCCGTGGTCACAAAGTTTACAAGGTTGTAAAATTGGATTTGGTCTTGAAAACTGGGTCTTAGGCAGAAGCTGTTTCTCCCCTGGTGGAGAAAGATGCTGACAACTGCCCAGGGCTCTGTCCCCTCCAGGTTACCTGGGACCCGGAGGCAGAAACAAGAATGCTGTTGTGCTCAGGTTTTCCAAGGCTTGGCTGGAGGCCTGAGGTGTGCTGGGGACCACATTGCTGCAGAGAAGTCAGATCGCTACACAGCAGGGGCTAAGAGAGGGGGCAGAAAGGGTGTGACCAGTTGGGATTAGTGGAATGGAGGAAGTAAGAGGGTTTAGTGATGGGGCTGAGCTCTGGGAGACTTTTTCCTCAGGCCTAGCCTCTTATGCTTGAGAAAGCAGCAATAGATTCGGAGAACCGGTGTGACACCTTAGAGCAGAGAAAGCCTAAGCTCACGAAGACAGGGAAAGGAATGAGCTGATGACATCTGGCTCGGGATCCTGATCCTCTGCTAGCTTACCTGATGGGCAGCTAGTACCAGGGTGGGGGCAGCAAGCTCCGTTAGTCAGTCAACAAATCGTTACCACACTCAAACAGTCCAGCTCTGCAGCACACTTGCCAACTGCTCTTGTGCAGATCACGTGACTTCCCCAAACCTTGTTTCCCTCATCTGTAAACTGAGCCTAAAAACCTTGGAGGGTCATTCTAAGAAGCATACATATTAAGGCCCCAGATTTCTAGCTGTTGTTTTGTTTTGAGGTGGGGCAGGAGGAGGAAAGAGCACATTCATGCATATCCGTATACCTGTGGATAAATGTGGAAGCCAGAGGTCAAGGTCAAATGTCTTACCCAATCACTCCTCCATCTTGTATTCTGAGACAAGGTCTCTCCCACCAATCAGCCTAGCCACCAGGTCCCAGGGTTCCTCTTGTCACTGCTTCCTAGCACTGGAGTTACGGGTATCTGGCTTTTTAAAGTGGGTGCTGGGAATTCAGTACTCATGTTTGTGCACAAGCCCCTTACTGCTGCAAAGGGAGACCCTGTCTCTAACAAACAAACAAAAACTATGCCAATTCCTGTGGCCCTCCTGCTTTTCTTGTACATAATGAGGAGACACAGATGCCAACAGAGCACAGAGCATGGCCATTGTCACAGCAGGAGCCTTTGTACTGGAACCATAGGGCAGAGAGGGCTTCCCCAGGAGGGGACACTTGAACTGGCCCATTAAGTGGATCACCTGGTGGAAAGGGGGAGGAAGGCAGCCCAGGCAGGGCAGCAAGTTTTGAGGAAGAGTCACCCAATCCGCTGCCAGCCTGCAGCCTGGCAGGGAGGCAGCAGCAGCCTGGAAGGCGGCTTGGGGCTTTTGGTGCCGGTCTTAGGCTGGCTCACTGGGCTGAGAGTGACGGCACTCCATTTGCAGCGGGCATTTGTCTGCAGGGGTGCCTCTTTCTGCTTAGGCCTTGCGGCTTTGGTAAGACAGACGCCACAATGAAGAAAGAAGGAAGATAGCAGGGACACCAGGGAGGAGGCTGCAGCTGAGACCAGGCCCCTGCAGTCACACTGCAGCACTAGCCCGACATTTCTCTGCGGTAGTTAGCCGTCACTGGTACCGCTGCATCCGGCTCAGACAGTCCCTGCAGTGGGTTCTCTCTTGCACAAAGGCCAAGACTCTGGGTGTCTTGAGACCCTCACTGATATTCTGGGGAGCGCCATGAGCCCTGGGCATGTTTTTGGGCTGACAGGAGGCAGCTTTAGTCTCTTTTACAGGAGTGGAAGGACAGTCCCACCTGTTAAGTTGATTTTCCTTTTCAGAAAGAGCGAGCGGCGCTGATGAAGAGTGATAAGTGTCTTTCACTGGGGAGGAAAAGATTTTAATAACGTCTGCTGATGACTCTTGCCCTGTTCCGCTGAGATACAGAGGCCCATTCTTCTTCCTGTTAATAACCCAGTGCCACTGTACTGCAGAGGGAGCTGGCGTGGGCTCTGTCTCAGCCCGGTAGCATCACCACACCCCCTCCAGCTAACATCTTTTCTTCCTTCCTCACTATCCTTCTTGCCCCTACCACCAGATTCCTCGCCTGCTTTCCCTTCTTCCTTTCCTTTACTCCTCCTTTCTCCAAGAGGCCCACAGGCTTGGGACAGACCTTATCGACAGGAAACAGGAGAAGGTAAGCTCCCTGTCTTCACGAAGTGACAACGTAAGCAGGAGACCTCACCCAGAAGCCTTGTGTCAGCGGACTTCAGCTTTTATCAGAATCACGTATAACACTTACTGATGGCAGACTTGTAGATGCTGCCCTGAGCTTCTGCTGTCTAGCTCTGCAGAGTCCAGAGAGTTTCCATCGCCACCCACCTCTTTGAACACAGGCAGGAGGCTAACCCCTCCCCCCATCTGAAAGCCTCAGAAATAAGAGGGGGGGTAAGCTGCAGGCTCAGACATATTCTCTCTCTCTCTTCCTATCCCTCCCTTCCCACCCTTTTTCTCTAATCCTATCTAACAGTCTTTTCACAGATCCCACATAGTTGAGTCCAAACTCGTGTTAGTGCACTGGGAACTTAAACTGTATGCTGTGCTGAAACGGGTTCTATGGAATGGGTAGCTAATCTGTACTCAAACAGTATACATACCTCCCATGTCATCTCAGTGGTGGTGAGGATGGCTTTGCCTTTTCTCACTGCCCTTACATGATGCAACTAGGACTCTAAGCTGGCAAAGTCAGCCAGAACCGACATCCAAGCTGCTGGTCTTCTGGACACAGCCCTAAACGTTCACACTGCTCATGGCACAAGTCCACTGGAGTTGGCTAAAGGGGAGGTTTCTTTTCCCCAGATAGAAAAGTCTTCAAGAGAAAATGGCTGTTTTTACAATTTCCATTTACCTATGGGCCTTCCTGTGTTCATCTTTCTGTCCTTCCTCCTGAGCGACCTGCCTCTCCCTACCTCCTCACATGCTGGCCAGCTTGCCAACAGAGAGGCTGTAGAAACATCCCTCAGATGTTTCTCCTCTACTTCCCTTACACCAAAACTAGGAGGCTGGGCCATCACAACCAGCTTTACCCTTTAACTGGTTGTTGGCATTCACACCAGCCCCTGCCAATACTTCTACCTCATGCCTTCAAAACTTCCCTCTATCTAGACAAGAATCCATTCACTTGAACCTCATTGTTCTGAGGTCCCTACTATGCCCTACATCTTTCTAAAGCCACTGCTGTCATCGGCCATGTCTCTTCAGCATTGCACAGCACTGCCTCCCACACCATGTAAAACCCTCAGCACATAAGCCAGCCCCTGCTTCTGCAGTGTGGGTTCGCCTTTCTGCAAGACCACCACGTACATGGTGTGCCCTTTCCAGACACTAGGACTTTGCCTATGCAGCGTCCCCATCAGACAAACTCTGATTGCTCTTTCTTTCTAACCCCAGACCTTCATTACCTTTACCACCTGAGTCTGAAACCTTCACCTCCGCAAGGATCTTGAGGCTGACCCTCCCTCCTTTTGCTCCTAGTTCCTTGGTGCTCTGTGTCCATGGCATCACATACTCTCACATGTAGTTGCTTGTTGTCTGAGAATTATTCAAAGGCTGTTTTTAGTCCATGTGCTTCTCTCTCTCTGAGGCCAGATGGCATAGGTTTTTAAGGACAATAACCAGACTCTTTTGCTCTTTAGCACCGACACACCCAGAACACAGAGAATGGCTTTAGTGGCTTTGCATTGAATTGTAACAATTCCTACATGGCCATCCCTTTAATTACAACAAATGGCTCTGAAGCCCCAAAGGCAGTGGAGTGTGTGCTCTGTGGATGGAGATGAGCAGATGATATAGTAAGGACAATGAGCACAGAGCTAAATGGTAGGCACCTGTTTTATAATTCCATATCTTCTTCTGACCCAAGGTGGAAGTCAGCACCAGGGAAAACAGCTCCAACTACATCCTGCGCAGGCAAGCTGCATGTTCTATGAGACCCCTCCCAGCTTTTCCCTATCTCACATCCTGTGCTAAGCCATCCACTCTTTCTCCTGGCCAGTGACCGAGGGCGCCATGCCTCTCTGGGCCTCACTTTATAAACATGTTAAATGGTATCTATGGTCACCGTAGATGATTCATAAGAGTTTTTGTAAGGATTAAATGACAATCCAGAAAGCTCTTGGCCTCCAGCTTGGCCCATAGAAACTAATCAATATATGATGGTTATTATTAAGTCACTTGGCCCAAGTTGGGAGGGTGGAGTGTGCCTAAGAGAGAGAGAAGGCCCTTCTCCCTGCGTTCTAGCTCAAGTGAGAAGCTGGAGAGCACACAAAACCGTTCAAGCTCCGAATAGGTCATCTGGGGCTCTGGAGCTAGGACCTTGCCCAGCCATCTTACAGTGTCCCATTAATGACAGCTGCTGGCAGTTGGGGTGACCCTGTTGTATAGTTTCCATCGATTTTCCCATTACCCTTTAATGCTGTGTATTAAAGGCTTTGCAGATCCACTCTCTTACCTTCGTTCTTTATTATCTCCAGGGCCTGCCCAACTACTTGGGAGGATTAAATCGCCTGGATGCAGTAAACCTCTCTAGGGGGTGAGAAACCTCTTCTACAAACAGAATTTGGAGGCCAGGAGCCATGGCATCCCTCAGGTCATGTACACCATGACAGCACCCTCCAGAGGAGGAGGCTAACCTGTTATGGCCTCAGGTGAGTTCCCAGCCCACGGCCAGCTGCACCAGAGAGGCCACTGTGTGAGGACCCCGCCCCTCTGTTATTCAGCTCATCTGGGCTCTGCCTGATCCTGGTTAAGGAACCATCTTTGTTCTAGCTTCCCAGCCTGCGTTGTATATCCTGCTCTCTGCTGGCCTCCTTTATCTCTGGGGCTCTTTTAATTCAGTAATTCCATGTTATCTTGGATCCTAACACACACGCAGCTCAACAGAAGCGCTGTTTGGAATTTCAGTTAGCCTTGCTCTTCTTCTTTGTGAAATGGGAATATGAGTTCTCCATTTAAGACACGGAGGACATAGAGTCCATATGGCTCTCTAAGCAAAAGAGGGCAGGGGAACTGCTGTTATCTTTAAAGTATGACCAAAGATAATGAGGTTGGTATTTCATACCACAACTCATTTATGCAAATTAATTCTCTCCTATTCACCTTGAAAAGCAAAGCACAAATTCAAAGATGTGCCTGACACCCATTCTCTGCTGGCTGGCATCCTCATCAGTAAATCCTCACCATCTGAGATGGGGTAGACCCGAGTTTAGGATACAGTCATTCACATCCAAGTCCAGTGAACCATCAGGGATCAAACAGAATAATCTCCCCGCTTCCGGTGATAATAAAGTGAGGAGATGGCTTTGTTGTTAAGTCGGTGCTACAGGTTATCTCACTAAGTTTCCAAAACTACTTTTCAGTAAGTGTGGCTTCTCAGGACCACAGCTTTAAAGGGAAATGCCCTTCCAGGAATAAGCTTTGATCTAACTAGGTATTAAGCAGGGGCTTATTGGTGGCAGGCAAAAGAGACTCACTTAAACTGGCTTAAGTGGAAAAATAATTTATCAGCTCAGGGACAGAAAGACTCTCCATTAGATCTTATTTCAGACACAGCTGGATCTAGGGGCAAAGATGACACGATCCGGCGACCAGAACTCTGGCTTTGATCTTTCCTGTCCTCTCAGATTGTGATGGGGGCGAGGTACACGCATGTGTATGTATATATGTACATATACATATAGACATACATACATATGTATACAAATGTAGTTACATAATTATACTACTATATAAGTAGAGTTTCACTTACAAGTTTCAACAAAAGCCTCAGGTCAGGGTGCCAGTGGTCTATGCCGTGTGATGACTCAGCTACATGTGATCGTGGCCAAGGATATGGAATTTCTTGGCCCATATTTGCATTCTTGGGGTCTGATGCATGCCTGAAGAGTCTGGGTTCTGAAGAAGTGAAAGTTGAAAAGCACTCAGATCTAGCAAGCCAACTACCTCTCTCCATTCAGCCCTGTCGACTGGGGCTTCAGCCCACAGGGATAAGAGACACAGAATGGATACTGAATGAACACAGAGCGCCATAACCTACACCCTCACTGTTTCCTTTAACTCCTGTGACAGCCCATAAGATAACAATCATTATCATTTTTACATGGATGGGAAGAAAGTGATGGAAATGGCATATGGCAAGACATAGACCTTATAGAACTCTGGGAAAGAAAGAATCCAGACACCAAAAGGTGCAGACTGTGTGAATCTACATACATTTCAGTATCTACCCACCTACTGCAAGTGTGTAGAGATAGGACTCAGAAATAATAGTTACCCTTCACGCTAGGATGTATGGTATTCTTTCCACCTGGAAAGAGTCATGTGCTGGCTGTGCTTTGAACAGGTCTGGTTGAAGGTTATGCAGCTGCACGAGTATTTAAAAAGCCACCTTAAAAAAAAAAAAGCCTTTAATGCCTGCATGACTTACTACATTTACTTGTTTTAATTTCAAAATCTCCTTTTTTTTTTTTTTCAATTTGAGTTTGTTTTGTGGAGGTGGCTCAGCAGGTAAAGAAAGGCACTTGCTGCCAAGCTTGACAACTTGAGTTTGATCCATCCCCAGGACTCGTGTGGCGGAGAGAGAGAACAGACTCTTACACACCAGCTGTGGCATGCGCCCCGCCCCCAGCCCACACACACATGCACACACACACATACATGTACGCGCACCCTCACAAGAGAGTGCACACACACATTCAAAATATTTCTTGAGGAAAGCTCTTGCTCTGTAGCTCAAGCTGACCTGGAACTCACCATGTAGCCCCGGCTGGCCTCAAATTTGCAGCGGAACTCCTACCTCTCAGCTTTTCAAGTGCTAGAATTACCGGTGCGAGCCACCATCCCTGGCTAATCACAACTGTCTCTTAAAATTAAATGTGAGGACACTGCACCAGCAAATTAACCAGTAAAGATCATTCTGTCAGGATCAGAATCTTCCAAGGACTCTGTGACACGGTCCTTCTGGCACCTCAGCCCGCTGGTGTCTTCAAGTGACTCAGGGTGGGAGCAGGACTGTGCAGAGAATGTCAGTGCGAAAGCTCTGTGTTGGGCCAGTCGGCCCGGGATGACTTCAGATACCCAGAACTGTGTTTTCATCAGCCTTGCTTTGCCAGCCCTTCCATACTTTCGTCCTCAGCTCTGCACCTTGGGCTTGCTTTAATGTCTCCTTCCCTCTCCTCTGCTTGTGTGATGGTTTGTTGGCTATAGAGCTACATCCTAGAGATGAGCACAGAACGCTGACCTAGGCCTGAGCTCCTTCAAACTAGGACTGCAATGAGAGTCTTAGTGAGGAAGAAGGGAAGCAAGGCCTTCCCAAAGCAATCTGAGCCACTCCGTCTCCTGCCAGAAAGCCTGTGCTCAATGCCTCATGGGACAATCTTCAACTCCCCCCAGAGAGTCCTCCAGGGACCATGTCTGTCTATTTAAACATTACCTAGGTCCTTTGCCTTTTCCTTCCTCTATAAACACAGCTACTATTTTTAGTTTCCATTGTAAGAGAGACCCTGGGATTCAGGCCAGGGATCTGGGGAGCTAGGAAACCACAGTCCTGGGGGGCCAGATCATAGCATAACTGAGTGGATAGAATGGCAGCAGCCTTGCCATAGGCTGGGATCACTGTGGCCAGTGGGAGCCCCTCTTCCATGGGTATGCAGGTGCTGTTGATCTCCCCCATTTCTAACCCCACTCTACCCTCAGGAAAAGTAGACACATTCAACAGAAGCCAGAGCTGCTCACTTCACTCCTTCACTTCAAACTCTGCAGAGCCTCTCTTTCCACCGGGCAGCTTGGGGGAGTCATGGGCTAGAGCATACGAGGGAGCCAATGCTGTAATAGAACTGGCCTTTGATGCCAAGCAAGGAGGAAGAAGGGGACTCTAGCAATGAGCCCACTGCAAACACCACACACGGAAACAGCAAACAAAGGGACCCAACATTTCTCCTGTCAGGGCCAAGCTAGGATATTTGGATTTCATCTGCAGGTCACAACAAATAATGATACATTTTTAACAACAACAACAACAACAAAAAATGGCCTGGCCATGTGTTTTAAAAAAAAATGTTCCTGGGCAGGCAAGATGGCTCAGTGGGTCAAAGTGCTTGCTGTACAAACGGGCCTGATGATCTGAGTTTGGTCCCTGCAACTCATGGTGGAGGAAAGAACTGACACCTGGAAGTATCCCCTGACCTATTCACGTGTGCCACAGCACAGGTGCCTGCCCTCGCACACACAATGATGAATAAATAAATAATAAATAAATATTTTCAAATTACTCCATATAGGATGAGCCAGACGAGATGCTGGAATCAGCAAAAGTGATGAATGAATTCATCAAGCACCCATCAATCACTTCCTGTGTGCCAGGCACTGTGCTGGGTCCTAAATATCCTAAACATCCACAGGAAATGGTTAACGAGATGAGTGACAGGAAGGAGCAAAGCGCTATCCGACAGCCATGCTTATCAGGGAGGTCTTATCTAGTCTGGCAGGAGCTGTGGGAAAACCCACCTACAGTTTTAAAGATCATTCTTTTAAAAAAAAAATGGATGGGAACTGGGATTTAAAAAAAAAAAAGGAAGCAGGGCCGCCATGTAGAAGGTTGTTACCATGTTGTGGGAAATATGATGAGAGCAGTACCAGGTTGCAGCATGGGGTGGAGAGCAGCTGGCCTATCAGGCCCTCGTGGAGAGAGAATCTGCAGGAGCTGGTTAGGGGTGGGGGCAGAAGTCGGTGGATTCCAGAGTCCCTGGCTTGGTGGCAGCTACAGCAGGAAGTGAAGGCCCCTTTCCCTTCAGTCTCTCCCAAACACCCAGCCATACACTCTCAGCTCTGCCATTCCCTTACCAGGATCATACACACCTCAAAGCCAGAGACCAGGTCTCTGCTGCACCGGACAAGCCCTTCCAGGTACAAGATGATCTGTGAGCAGCTTCTGAGGAAACAAGTGTGAACCACTGAGAGAACATTTGAAAGGATCTCAGTTGTGTCCACACTGATTTCCCTCCTTTTTCAGGACACCCCCCCCCGCTTCTTCCTTGCAGCCCACCAGTGACAGGCAGGGCCCACGGCCCAGGGGCAGAAGTGTCCAGTGGGCACAGTGCCACCTGGGATACTTAAAACATGAATTGCGAGTCAAGTGGCCTCTCTCATAGTTAATCGATGGCGGCATATCCTGATCGCTTTCATTATTATTATTTTCTTATGCATGTGTGATCGGGAGATTTATTGTTGAGGCTACAGAGGCAAAATCAATTATTCATGTTATAAATTAGAAAATGATTTATGTCTACAGGAGACGAGGCCTCAGCGAGCCGAGCCATTACAGATAAGCTTTTGCTGAAAGGACCAAGATTTATCTGTAAACTTCACAAATTGCAGCTCGACAATTCAGTCCTGTTTCCAACCCCTCCCCCCAGGGCACCCATCCCTCTTCCAGAGTCATTCTGTCTTTCTCTGTCAACAACTGTCCCTTGACTCCTGGTTCCTTTCCCTAGTTCCCCTAACTTCTCTTTGTTCTTCTGTCCTGTTTTCCTTTGACAAATGTCCCCACTGCATGCTCATATCTCTTCTGGGGTCAGACACACTTGAAGCTTCTACATAAACTTTCCAGTTGTTCCTGTGAAGGAGACAGTGAGGTGACAGAGCGAGTGAGGAGGAATTTCCTAGAGTTTGCTTCATTCACAAACTTTTGGAAGCTGAAGGATGAATCATGTTTCTCAGAACAGCTGAAAGCAATTCTTTACCCAGCATTCCCCTGCTGCCTAGCCCATGCTCTGGAACTCTTCTCAGAGAGCTGGCTTAGAGGCACTGTGATGCAGTGAACATCTCATAGGCTTTGGCATCAATAGATAAAAGTTGATTCTCATTGTGCTACCAAGAGTGTGACCCTGGAGAAGTCACTGATAGTCTCAGACCTCTATTTTCCTACTACAGAATGGGTTCCCAGCCTGAGAACTACCTCATTGCACTGTTGAAGAATCAAAGCAGCAATAAGGATATCAGCCTTATAGCTGTGCCAGGCAGGCAGGGAGTACCCAGGGTGTTAGTGTCACTTGAGTAGACACGAGACCATGAGGAAGCATGACGTTCCTTGTGAGGAACTCTTCCACTTTATAGAATAGCACAGTTGCCCTGGCTTAAAAGGAGAATATGAGCTGGGATCCTGAGGAAAGGTAGGAGTATGTCCCAGGGAGTAAACCTGTTAAAGCCATCTATTTTAGTTCGATTAGTTCGAAAGAGGGTTCCCAGGAGAACTGGGGGTTACCCTCCCCTGGCAGCTTGCCAATATTAGAAATAAAAAATAAGATGAGGCTTACAACAGGTTTTCTATGAAAGGGGTTTATTAGGGGAGAAGGGGGAACAGGCGTGGGCCATGATGGGGGAAGGGAGAGGG
>CM053762.1:53213714-53282097 GCA_028658305.1 Pachyuromys duprasi | reverse complement strand
CTAGACATGGTTGGAAGGGTCCCTCCGTCTCAAAAGATAGTATGAAGTTGCCGGGAGCTCAACGGTCAAGCTTCTTCTACCAAGAGAGGCGTTTTATGCTGACCACTGAGGTGAACTCATCACTGTAGGTGCTGGCAATGAGGAGATCTCACCAATCCAGCCAGTGTTGCATACAGTAAATAGCAGTCTGGTAGCCAGTAAAGGGAGTCCCAGAACCAGGGAAAGGGGAGAAATCCCACCTTTTGAGATAGGCAATAAGTACAGTACTTATCTGGAGTCCAGTTGACCTGAGAGGTGGATTTAGGTGGACTTCTTGCAGCTTACAAGAATTACTTTTAAGTTTTAAGAAGGAGATAAAACTTTGGACATGTTAGTATCACCGAAATATACATTGTAGAAAAAGCAATAGGCATATATGTTAACAGCACAAGCATTCCTTAAGGTAAGCACTGAAAAGGCAAAAGCCTTTCATGAAGTAAAACAAAAACTCATTTGAGGGTGTCATGGGCAAGGGAAAAAAGAGGAAAAAATAGGGCCATTGGCTTGCATCCTAAGAGCCCACAGGACAGCTCTCCCTTGCTCCCCTCTTGCCACCCCTGTCAAAAGGGATGTTATAGTCTCCTTGCTCACCCCACAGGTTGCTGTATCAAGTGAGAAAAGGACAGTCTTAATGATCCTGACAACACTGCACAACCATTCTTACTGCATTATGTTATAGGGATAACTGCAGGGAGAGGAGGGAGGAAGAGGAGCAGGAGAGGAGGGAAGGAGGGAGGCAGGAAGGGAGAGGAGGGAAGGAGGGAGGCAGGGAGGGAGGGAGGGAGGGAGAGGGAGAAAGACTGGTGAGGTGGGGGGGAATATGAGTGAGTACTTCAGGCTTTTGGAGGACAACCACAACAAGAATCCACTTAAGAAGAATTAGTCTCTTAAATGATCCAGTAAGTGCTCTTAGGATGCCTCGGAATGGCCCCAAAGCCCTCTGGGAATTCCTCACACTTTCCAACGACTGTGGCAGCCCCGCCAGGCCACTGACACCTGAGTCCTGGTCCTACAACCTCACGGATCTAAAGCTTTCACAAGGGCACAGGGTGCTCTCATATGTGGCTCGGTGCCAGGCTGGAAGCATTGACAACACCGAGGCTTCCCTTTGCACCTGGCCCAGGTATACCAGGAGGCAACTCAGGCACAGTGTGTGGTCTAGTGGAGGGGACAGATAGAAAATATACACAGCAGTCTGTAAATTGCAAATGCTGTAAGGAACTCAACAGTAAGTACAGAAAGTGATGATACCCAGGCAGAAGGACAAGCTCTAGGCTGGGGAGCTTCTCTTGGTTCTCCACCAAGGGAACTAATGTTAAAAGGTAGAGCCTTCCCCCTCTTTGCTTCCTGGATGATCATGGAGATCAGATCTCAGCTCTCTTCATTCCATAAAGTCCCTTCAATACTATCCCCGGAGCCCTGGACTCTTCCCTATTTCCATGGGAACTAGCCCTCATCGATTTTCCTCAAGTGTGAAAGTAATTGTTGCCAGCACCCCCAGGCCGTTTCCTGAAGTCCAGACAACTGTGCTTTCAGTCGATGGAAACCTGGGAACCCTTCTTGTCCCTGTTCCTGTGGGATAGTCCCTAGGCTTCCTGCATCGATCCAGGCAAGAGCTTCAAGAGCTTCTGGTAAGACCTTTTCTTCTAATACTCTGGGGGATTCAATCTGGGGCTTTGCACATGCTAGGCAACTGCTCTACCCAAACACTTGAGTTTTTTGAAACAAGGTCTTAGTTAGTAGGCCAGGCTGATTTTAAACTCACTCTAGTTCAGGATGTCCTAGAGCTTGAAACCCTTCTGCCTCAGCCTCCTCATTACATGGCACATTCCAACATGCTCAGGTTGACAATCTTTGGATGTTTTCTTAGATTGACCAGTAAGCCTAAGACGTGTCTCAACTTCAAGGATATTATCACTGGGCCAAACCATCAGACTGAACTTTAATTCTCTCATTTAAATCTCCAAATACTGGAATGTCATATCTTTCACTCTGAATTCCCATTTTCTTAAATATAATTAGGTGATAACCACTTCCTTCCTGTTGTGTAACAGTTTCCTCCAAGATTAGAACAGTCTATCTTACAGGAAGCTCCTTAAGCAGGAAGGTAAACAAAATAGTTTCAGGAAGTCCCTGAAACTGACCAAATTTACTAGCCCCTCCCCCACCAAAGTAAGCAATAAAAGCTGAGCATCCCTCTCAGAGAGAAGGAAGCTGAGCTTTGAACAAGACCAGAGCAGGGACCTCAAAGAAGCAGAAACCAGCCAAGCCGTGTGGAAGAGGTTTAGAACAGTCTCTTGGAAACGACACTCTCCAACCTGTTGAGTTGCCTGCAGGCTGTGCTGTGTGTTCCTGGTCCTTAGCTTTTGTTGGCTCTCACCCACACTGGGATGGGCTTTGATGATACAGCTGTCTTTGAGTTACTTTTTGCTCCTGTAAGTAACTCCAATAAAACTAATTGTTTTACCACACTGGACTTTGGTGGTATCTGTACTTTGGTCTGTCATGGGATCCTGTCCTGGGTGAGTAGAGTATGTTGTCTACAGCACCTCCTTATGGGCCATGCGTATGGTGAAGCTCAAAGTCACTAACATGGCAGAGAAGGTCCTTTAAAAAGAAATCCTGTCTCCCTCTATAACAGAACCATTCACTATGAACTGTCCCATCTTCATGACTTTTCCTTGTTGTTCATCCAGCATCAATACCCTGTTTGAACATCACGGCCCAGCTCAGACATGGCCTTCAAGTTCTTGTGGGAAAGGAGACAACACAGTGTGCATGGCTCCCCATGTACCTAGACCTGGCTCTTCTCTAATAACTATCTGATGTCACTTGGGATGCTCATAGAGCCCTAAGCATCCCTATAGCTTGCTTTTTTGTTTGCTTGCTTGCTTGCTTGTTTTTGAAGCATGCTTTCAATGTATAACCCAGGCTTATGCACCGCTACACCGGGCAGTATCTCTTTATCTTCACCCAGTTTAAAGGGACAGATGAAGTTGAACCGAGGCAAAGAGATAGGGAGCAGCATTTCAGAATGTGACCAGGCCCTCCAAGAGCTACCCAGCATGCAGTGGAACAAAGTCTTGATGCTAATATGGAGTGGATTAAACTCACCAGGGATTAGGATGCTTGGGAGAGGACACCATGAGGGTATCAAATTGCAGCATGTCTTTTGGTCACCTTTGGACTATCCAGGAAGGAAACTGGGGACTTGGGAGGGAGAGAAGGTAGCAGATATAGATACGTAACAGGAGCCAACAGCTGCTCTGGGACACCAACCTGCTTTGATGGGAATGGAAGAGTCAGCTCCCGCTAGACAGAAAAGTGCAGGTTGATGAACTAGCTTTGGCAACGCTTGGTTACCTTGTCCTGCCAATAAAGCCACCAGGATTGAAAAATGGAACCAGCTCCCTCCCTTGTCCTTGTCCTCGGATGTTCTATGTGTCTGAGCTCTGTCCTTTACGCTGCCAAGTTACCTTGGCCGCCCCTCACTCCTAGGTGGTGGAATGCCCGCCTCCAAGCACTCCTCCCAGGTAGGTAATGTAGCTGTTCTTTAGCGGGTATTAAAAGGTCTGCATGGTTCTGGGACTGAAGATGCCTGAATCACAGGGGAGGGAACTGGAACCGCAGATGTCTAAATTATAATGAGGGGACTGGAAATGAAGATGTCTAAATTATTGGGGAGGGGCATGGGGTTAGAAAGGAAGGGGCCCATCTGGACTCTTATATCAAGGGACAGGTACCCGTGACTATTTGAAGACTAACAGGAGTCCAGCTGGGGTACTTACTAGGACAGACACAGGATATGATAGCTCTAGTGTGGAATATGGGTGCTGCTCCTTGGCAGCTGTGTGACCTTGGGCAAACTAACTTAATCTCTCTGGGCGTCAGTGTGCTCATCTGAACATTGAGGAGAGTGATGCATAGCTTACCGAGTTCCTTGTACGGACTAGATAAAGTTATTTGTTTAACACAGGGTCTGGCATTTTTCTGACGGCTTCATAAGTGGTAGCTGCTATTATTATTAATAATAATAATCCTCCCAGCTAAAGTTTCCCGCTTTCTCTCTAAACCATGTGGGAAGGTCAGGAATTAGAGCAAAGCAAACAGAAAGAACACGAGATTGACATTAGCAAGATAATTAGGGCTGAGAAGAAAATATTCTCATGTAAGGGGTAGACGCTGCGTGAGAACTTAAGAGTCCTACTGCAAATCCCCTTTGGTTTGCCATCAACCAGGTCAGTGGGCATCAGAATGGAGCAGCCCCCAGGTTTATCTTGCCCAGCCCAGGATGGGTACTCATGGGGTCTTCAAAAGACTCCAGCTGGGAGTCAGGAAGAGAAAAACAGAAACTAGGCCTGGGTTTTTCCTCTCTCTAAGGATCTCTAAACCTCAGTGCAGAAGCCCAGCATGCATGTAATAAATGCTTAATACATTTTTGTTGCTTGGAAGGAAAGAAAATAGGAGAATGAGCCAGAAGGAGCAGAGCAGAGGAGAGGAAGAGAGAAAGGGGAGTGGGCTACAGAGGAGAAGGTCAGTAGGAACAGCCTGGGGGTCTGGACACCCACCTCCTCCCTGCCTGTGATGCCTGGCAAGTGAGCACTGCAATCCTGTGTTCTCATCCTAAACAGTTCTCTCCTCACTTAGAGGGCGGCAGCTGGTCCACAGCTCAGCTGCCCAGATGCTGGCGAAGCCCCGGAGGCCCCTCCCCTGCGGCCCCGGGCCTCAGGTGGCAACATAGGTAGAAGCTAAGAGCCCCCCCCCGTGCTTCCTGCCTCCCCCCTCCACTGACCCCATGGATCTTTTCAGCTGCCATCTCTGCTCCTCGCCTCGCCTCACTGCCCAAGCAGCTCATTGCTGCGCTGTCCCTCAGGCTTTGGAGCCTTCCACACCTTTGCAGCGTGGCCTGTTTCACCCTCTGAGACAGCACTGGTGAAACCTTCCATATCCACCTGCCTGCTTGTAATTGTTTCTTCCCCCCGCCCACCCCCTGCCTGACCCACCATTGCTACAAGAAACTTCTCCCATCCCCCTGGGTAGTGGTTCCACTTAGCTTTGAATTAAATTGGAGCATTGGCCTCTGTTCTCTGTGGACACTAAGACACCCAGGGTAGAACACTTCCCTCCTAAGCCACCTCCAAATTTAGTCACGTCCTTGGACCAGAACATTCTTACTCTTCCTTTCACCCTGTGCCCTTCTTCTCCTGCCAAAGCCTATAGATAACGCTTCTATAATTTCCTGTATTTCTCTGCATCTTGCATTATAGATAACACAAAAGGAAAAGCTCAAATGCCACCTCCTCCATGAGGCCCTCCCAGAACTCAGCTTTCAAAATAACTCACTTTGCTTACAATACTTCAAAGAGTCTCAGGCTTCCTGCGTGAGTCAGATATGTGTCTTGTCTACCCACCGCACCCAACACTAATTTTAGAACAGGGACCCTCTTACTCATCCCTGCTTCCTTGGCACCTAACGTCTTGCGTACGTCAGGTTGCCAGGCACTCAGCTCCTTTAGAAGATGAAAAGTTGAATTGTTGAGAAAGATGGTGTTTCAGGCTCTTAATCCCTCAGGAAAGGAACAGTGACCTGGCTTTTTGCTTCTCCGGTCCTGTGGGCCTTAGATGCACAAGGGGCCATGTCCACTGTACATGGCACAATTCTCATTTGTCAGCACATCTCCATATAATGGTTGTTCTATGTAACTCTCACCTGTGGTTTGAAGTTTGTATACTATCTACTAAAACCTTCAGATGTTTTCATCCTCATGAGCCTGTAGCCGCTGAGAGCTCTCCTCTCCCACACATGCACACTCAGATGCATATATGTGCACATCTTAATCCATATAGCCTGTTTCTCCCTATTTAAAGATGGTTAAATAGGAAGAATGGTTTGCCGCATTTTCATATGTAATTACCCGATTATCTCATGTGGGCCAGTGTTCATCTTTTGTCTATGTCCATTTCCCTTTTTCCTTGTTAATGACACTTTCAAGGTAAAAATCTCGGCACTTGCTGGGCAGTGGTGGTGCGCGCCTTTAATCCCAGCACTTGGGAGGCAGAGAAAGGTGGATCTCTGAGTTTGAAGCCAGCCTGGTCTACAGAGTAAGTTCCAGGACATCCAGGGCTACACAGAGAAACCCTCTTTCAACAAACAAACAAACAAACAAATAACTCCCCCAAAACAAACAACAACAAAAACACCTCAGCACTTTATGCCTTTCCTATCCCTTCTCCAGACCCGTCAGTCATTTGGGTTTGGGGCATGTTGCAGAACCACACTCCCCACTTCATGTTCAGGATCACCATGGTCTTCTCATAGACTCTCACCCCATCTTAGTTCGCCCCATCATAGTTCCTTAGCTATGCCTTAAGGAGTTCTGGAACAGGAAAGAACATAAGACATAATAATCCAGACTTCTTATTTTATAAGTGGGGAAACAGAGGTTCAGAATTGAACTGATTGTTCGGCATTACACTGACAGATTGAACACCCCAAGACTTCAGGGTCCATGCCTGCCATGTGTAACTATGTCTGTATCACCTGTCAAGGTGGAACGGTGCTCGGCACCCAGCAAGCACAGATGTAACAGACAGAACCAGGTTCCGAGCAGGCTCCTCTGATGTCTGCTCCAGGGCTCTTCATATCTGCCAGTGCTCAGGCTGCATGGCCCACCTCCAGCCTCCGCTTAGCCATTTTCATCTGAGTTGTGCTCAACATCCAGTCAGTGCATCCCTCAGCAGGCTGTCCTCCTGCCTCAGAACTTAACATGGATACCTACTCAGTCTGCAAGAGGAGCATACTTCTTCTTCTAAGACTATATGTGCATCAAGTTCCTCCAGGAACAAAACCCAGCCGAATAGTCTACCTTGTTGAGAGTGACAGAAAGGAGAGAACGGGATTAAACACTCTATATTCAGGAAGATCCAGACATCCTCCTGGTAGTCGGATCCTAGGTTAGGGAATGGATGTATTCAATTAGCCAGTGACAAGGGGGTGAGCAGATGTAGGAGGGGTACGGGACCAGATAGTGGAGGTAGAGGAGCTAGAACTGGGACGCCTTCACCTAGTTCAGGAAGCAGAGACAAGACTTAGGATCTGTCCCTCAGGAAGTATGGTCAGATCAAGAGCTCCTGAGAAAGAGAGGCTAGCCATGCTCAGCTGTCAATGTAGACCAGCAGGTGTTTCACACAGGTGTCTCTGCTGAGTGTTTTCCTGTCTGGGGTAAACTGTGCTACCAAAGAAGGCCTGTCTCAAAGCCTCCTGATGTCTTTGGTAGAACATCCAAGGCTAAGACATCTTTAGTAGGCTATCAGAGCTGCCATAATACAGTAATATAGATGATGGCTCAGAAGCAGCAATCTAGGGCTAGCAAGGTGGCTCAGCAGGTACGGAAGTTTGCCAGAAAGTCCAAGGACCTGAGTTCAGTCCCTGGAACCCACATGGTGGAAGGAGAGAAATGACTGCAACAAATTGTCCTCGGATCTGGCTGTGTAATCTGCTTTGGCCAATGAGATGAAGCAAACATATTTGTTGACATTGAAAAGCACCTGTATACTCCAGTGTCTTGTCCACCTGGGTTTGTGCCTTTGCCATGAGAATGCACCTGGGCTGTCCTGCTGGGCACTCATTAACTCGTTCATCTCCTCTGTCCCAGTAATCCAAGTCACCACGCTGAGGTTATCCTAGATCAGCCAACAGCAGGCTTGCCTTCACAGAAAATGAAAAAAAAAAAAAACTCAGCTTCTGCAGACCCCACTTCTAACCAAGTCCAGCCCCAGTGACTGGCCCATGACAAGGTAAAAAAACGCTTACAGTGTTAAGATTTGGGGGATTGGGATAGTTTGCTAGTTGGCATTACCTTTCTGTGGCCAGTGTGGGACACAAAGCAATACAGGCAGAATCCAAGCACCAGACAAGAGTCCATGACCTAGAAGCTCTGGAACATGAGGGACTCGGAGACCAAAAACCTTACAAATCAGACTCGTCGAAGGCTTCAAGCCTGACATCATCATCTTTCCTGCCTCGTTTGTCCAACTCTTCCTGAGCTTTGTCCTTCGCTGCTCCAGCCTGTTCTTTGTGCACCTGCCTGACTCTGGCACTAGACTGCATGTGCCTGGCTTATCCATCACTGTCTCTCTTCTCCCATGAGGGAGAGAAGCATGCTGCACTGAGAGCCAGAAGCCCAGGGTCTGGGTCTGTTCTGCCAATTCTACCTGAGTGACCTTGGGCGGTATGATCCCCATCCCTGATGTTCAGCCCCATTCTCAGTGAAGGGAGAGCAGGGGAGGATGACATCTAGGTCCCTTCAGGCCCTGGGCAAGCCCAGGCTTTTTGTTCCTTGCTGACGCTGTCCGCTGTCCTCCACTCCCTGACCCTTGTCCTTCCTTGCCTGCTAGTCTGTATGCAGTTAGTTCCAGCTACTCAAGGAATAGAGCATTAAAAACCTATGCATTTCTGGTGTCATCTATTATCAGCTTTTCCTCATCATCTATTAGGAAGTAACATTCCCCCTTATCTCCCTCTTGTTCCCAGTGTATTTTAAAGAATGTTTTTTCTATTTCCTTTTATGTGTTTTGTGAGTCGCATCTCATTTCTTTCTTTGATTTTTCTCTTCTTATGCCTATAAATTCTAGCGATTTCTTTGTTCTCCTCTTGGGCTATCAGGCCAAGCTTCCTGATTTCGCCTTTCCAACTGGCAGAGCTGTTCCCTCTGCAGCTTTTTGTCTGGCCAGTGAGATTTGTCCTTTATCACTTCACCAATCTTGTTTCCTGTTGGAATTTTCTTTCTTAGCCTTTTAATTAATTCTTATGCTGGAGAGCTGGTTAAGTTACATCCTTGCAACTTAACCAACTGAGGGACTTTAGAGAGGTCACTTTAGCATCCTGATGCCTCAGTTTGCTCATCTGTGAAACAACCTGACCTTGTTCCCTACAAAAGCTCTTCTGAAGATCTGAATGGGGTGTGGTCAAACAGCCTTTGGTCAATGGCTAAGAAATAGATGTGCAGTACAATGCTGAGTTCTGCAGTGACCTCAGCAGACCCAAAATCTACAGAGCAGGGTCTCTTGTTTTTCCTAAACCTAGCTTCCTGTCACCCCCTGCTTCTCCTGAGAAGATGAAAACTGCTGTCCTAACCTGACAGTGTGGAACTGTTTTCATCGGGTACTTGCCTTTTGTTTTTGTCTAGATTCCTCATGGTCTTTCTTCTAGTGTTTAGGGAGTTCCTTCTTTGCATCAGGAGACTCTGAGTGTGCCATCCACATGCCCTGTGTGCCTGACCTTCCCACAGGTGAAGCTACCAAGTTCAGGCTGACCCGTCAGAGCATGCACAGTATTTAGGCTATGCAGAACCACTTGGTGTCTCACCTGTGATGGAGGCTTGGAGATAGAAGAGAGAAGATATTTTCATGTTGGTGCTGTAAAGCAAGGAGGGTGCAGTTCCGGGATGCCTAGGAGCCATTTTGTTTCTGTGTTCAAAGAAAGGGGTCTAAAAAAGAAGGACAGAGTGATGATGATATAACATGCTACCCTCCTCCACAAGGTTCAGCCCATCAGAAGCCTCAACTACAGCAGACCTCCCGGGACCATGGCCTAATGACATGTCTGCTTAGGCTTATTTGAGATAGGGAAACTGTTACCCTCCTGAAAGATGTCTGCTGAGCATTCAACACACACCTTGAATAGTCCTAGAGTCTCTACTGCCTCTATCAGGTGTTGGCCCAGGGGCAAGGGGGCACCTAGAGGACACCTCCTTCAGAATCCCAACAGGCACACAGATATTCTCCTTTCTTCCCAAGGTGAAAGGAACTTTCCTATTGGATCATGAAGCTGGAGCAAGAGCCTGGGTTTTGGAGGGAAACAACATGGACCTCATGCTGCTCCACTATTTTTGTCATGTGATCTCAGACCTATGTCCTCTCTTGGTAGTTAGCTTGTGAACCTTTAGAAATAATGCATATATGGAGCCTGGCTTATAGTAGACATTTGGTTAATGACAGCAGTTACAAAAACTTCCCCAATCCTTCCTTTTACTAGCTTACTATTTTAAAATGTTTTATTACCATATATTAGTCCGACAAAACAACTGGTTCCATTATACCATCATGTAATGTACCCCTTTCCCTCTCTTGGATCTTCTCCCTTTGCTTGCTGGTCCTCATCTTTCTTAACTTGATTTTCTAAACTGAAATTGTCTCTGTGTTTTCTCTGTTTCTTTTTTGAAACCCGTGTTGTACTAGATTCTGGGTATTTCCTTCCAGGTGATATTCAGCTTTAAAGTACTCAATGACTTCTCCTTCCCTCTTGCATCTGGATGCTGCCTGCGTGTAAAAGGCTCTCAGCAAATGTTTGCAGGATGAATGAATTGGTGAACAGTGAATTGGAAAGAACATAAGCCTCATTATAACTCTATCTTAGCACTACGGAGCTGTCCACAGTTCTCCCTGGAACTGAAGTTGGAGTTTGGAAACTAAAATGGATGGCCAAGCTGACATCTTCAACTGTTTTGAGTGTATTATCTGGTTTGTTCAACCTGGAAGTAAAGTATACTGTTTTCATCTGTTATTATTCCTTATTCCTCCAGTTATTCAACAAAATGTTGTGTGACTTATACCAAGAGAGCATCTAAGAGCTTATAGACTCCAAAATAATATAACATAAAATGAAACAAAACTTCCCACCAAAGATCCTGCCACGCCTATTTTATTACCACAGAAATGCAAATAGAATCACAAAGTATTGAAGACAGAAAACTGTTAGACATTTTAAACTCCATTATTAAACACCCTACCATAACTTACTTATACAGAAATGCAGAAACTGATAGATGCTTCCTTCCTTTCTCAAGGCACGAGGACTCGTGGGTCTTGTGTTAAAGGCTATGCCACCATCTTGTTTCTTTGTTTAAGCACCCTCTTCTCTTTTGGTCCCTCAGATTGGCTCAGCAGAAGAGCTGATACAGAATTTTAGTCATACACATAACTTTGTCATTACAGGTCCCAGGAACACCTCTGAGAGGTATCTCAGAATGTTCTATCGTCCTCTCCTCTTTTGCTTATAACACAAAAGTTCATCTGTCTACAATGGCTAATGCCATTTAGTGAGGGAGCCCAGATGAGATTTTCAAGCATGCTTTAGCCCCAGAGTCCTTTCATACTGATACACCTCTCCATCCCATCATTGGCTTCTATTCCCCATCCCATCATTCACTTCTATTCTGGCAGAGGCTTGTCCAGGGAAAGCTGTGCTTGAAGAGGATGAGCAGCCTATGGATGTTTGGTAGTCAGCCTACTCAGAAATGTCTCCTTTACCAGACTATTTACTCCTTGAGGGCAGAACCCAAGTCCATTCTGTTCCCTTTGCCTGCTAAGTGCCTGTTCAAAGCAAGTGTTCAGTGAATCCTTTTGTGGTGGTGACATAAAAACTGAAGAGAGAAGCGAGAGGCAGGTAGAGGGGAGGCGTGTCTCCGCTGCATGTCTTTGTCTTGTAGCTAATGGAACGGGATGGATGAAAGGACAGGGGTTCCTCAGAGGCTTGTCCTAGGGGGGCTCATGTGCTCCCTCTCCTTGCCCAAAGGCCAGGGTTGCTTCCTGTGATTTCTGATCCAGGGCTGACATCAGTTCTCAGAGGAAGACACAATGGGCAGCTGACTCTCTCTCCTTATCCTTGTCCAATCATCTGTAACTGTGACAGATGGCAGCCAGGGAGGGCTGCATGTGAAGAGGGGCAGAGGCAATGAAAAGACCAAGGCAGAGAAAAAGGATCTGCCTCAGGGCTTCAGAACCAGGTCATGTCTGAGTTCTGAACATGCAAGTTGGACAAGCCTTTTTTTGCCCCTCTGATACAGGCTGAGCTCTCTGTCAGCCCACCCTGCAGGCTAAAGAGGTCATGGGTATTTGAACTAGTCTGTAGCCATCTATGTGCAAAGCACTGTAGACAAGCTGTTTAAGAGAGAAAGGGTCTGGATGATGGAAGTTATCCCCACATCTTTAGAAGTACCTAGAAGAAGTGCTATTGGTTTTGCCTGTCTTAGCTGGACAAGTTACTGACACCTCCAATATTTGACCTTCAAACTACTTTACCAGCCTCATGGTCCATTACACTCTCTCTATGCCTCACAGCATTCCCTTCCTGCCTCCCATGAATTTTCAGAGAATTTGATTAGCAACTACTAAAATGTGTATGGAGAAGGCAATGGGCATGAATAGCCATAACTATTTTGAAACAGAACAAAGAAAAGGTTCTTGTTCTACTACATGTCAAGAGACATTACCAAGCAATATGAATCTAAATAATGTGGTACACTGGCCCTGGTACAGACAAGGAGGACAATGAAAGCACAGAATTCAGAAACAAGTAAGCCTTGAAGGGAATTTTGTTGTAAAAAGGAATGGTTTTAATTATGGAAGAAAGGAGCAATGATTTGCTAAGTCATACTGTAACCTTTAACAATCCATACGGAGGGAAACATCCAGATCCCTGCCTCACACCACACAAAATATGCTACGGATGGTTAACAACTTTTAAATATTTTCAATTGTTTTTCATTTCTTTAAACATATACATTTATGCCACTCTGCCCTTGCTTATATTGCTCCTCCTATGTAGGATAATATAGTCCTAACAAGATTCCTCCTCTCTTACAAGCAACTCTTTCCTGAAGGGCCAGGCTAAATCACCTCCACAGTGAAGCCCTCTCTGGTTTCCCATTGGATAGAGAGTTCTATGCTATGGCTTATATTATACTTCTTTATATCTATCCACAGACTCTTGAAAAGTGCCTGGCAAGCGTAAAGGGCTCTGTAAATATATGCTGATTGATGATGATGGTGATGGTGGTGATGGTAATGAAGAAACTTAGCTGAATGCCCTGGGTAATGGAATGGATGACTCATAGTTTGTAAACAAGATCATCATCATCAAGCTCCCTAATTAGACTGAGAGTCAGGAGTTCTAGCTCAGTTACTTCTCTGGCATCTATCTATTAATTCCTGATTTGAAATTCAGAACTTAGAGCAACACTTGGCAATCAAGGCTATCCAAGATCGTCAATGTTGTGTATGAAGAAAGCTAAGATGCCACATTCGGAAAAAGGTAATGAAACCGTAGGACTGAAGGCTGCCAAGGAAAAATCCTCACCAGGAGTCAGTGAATTACAGGGCATTTGTTGAGCTAATTCTTTATGGTAAACCTGAAGAAATAAGGTGACAGAGACTATATTGCTACCTATGCTGATATCATGATTAAGAACAAGAGTTTTGAAACCAGAAATCTATGCATCTAAATTCTAACTCTGCTGTTAACTGTTCTGTGGCCTTGGAAGAATTATTTTACATTTCTAAATCTGTGTTTCCTCATCTCTAAACTGGAGACAATATAGGATGCCTCTTTTCATAAAGTAGTCATGAAACTCAGGCAGAGTTGCACATGCAAAAGACTTAGCACAGTGAGGGACATCTAGGAGACACTCAATATATACCAGAATGTGTATGGGGAGGGTTGGTTGGTTGGTTTTAAAAAAGAAAAGAAAAAAAACCAAGCAATTTCCAACATCTGAATGACAGACCTAGTAGTACCCCAGATTATTACAAAGGATTCCCAATTCTGCATGACAACAAAGAAAAATCCGTAGAATGAATAAATAATGTTTCTCATACACCTGTCTTGCCATTTTTCAAATAGATATAAGTGTTGCTGTAATGGGAAGACTAAGATCTAAGACAAGAAAAGAGTGTCATTGTTCACTTCATCATTTGATATTGTCCCAATTTCTAAGCTACCAAAAAATTAATCCAAAGACAGATGAAAGTTTTGCTTCTTTCCTTGAGAAATGCAGAAATGTGCACATGCAGTGGCAGAAGATTCTGAAAGACCATCCTCAGCATGAGAGTTTTGAGAGAAAATTCCAAAGTTCAGGACCTTCTGGACACTGTGCTTTCTAATGACTCTGCTTTTCCCTCCCAGACAGGACCAGATTCCTTCCTGGGTTCTGTGTTCAGCATAGGGGAACTGGCTCTACTGCGGCCATCCCTCCTATATTCTCACATCCGAGGCAGGACAAGGCCCAGTTGGGGAGGGTCCTGGTAATGGAGACCCAGGGAAAGGTTAAAGGGTCGTTTCTTAATAGAGTTTAAGGGTTTGGAATTGTGGAAGGCAGCATTAAGATTGATTTCTCTGCAGAGTGCCTTTTTCGTAAATGCTATCTTTGGGTGTTTAAGTGAATCATCTTTATTTTCAGGAACTTTCTGAAGAAATTTAGCTTGAGTCATTTAAACGTTGAAGTTTCATTTATTGGAACCCCTTTTGGTCTCTGGTGGACCAACATTTTTGTCTCCTTTTTAGTTATTGCCAATTTTAGATTTCCCAACTAAACCCCAGGCACCTTCTGGGAGGTGTGGCCAAGAGGGCACATACAGAAAGCAGGGTCAGCCTAGAGAGATTGCAGCTAGTCCACAAAGGGACAACCCAGACATGGAGGCCAAATGCTTGGCCTGCATTCTGAGCTGCACTTTATCCCATTCATGGGGATGGGAAGAATTCGGGACTTCACTTCATCGTCAGTTCCCAGAATTATTCCATCAATCAGCTGCAGGAGCTCAGGGAGGGAAGATTCTTTCCAAAGGCCAATGGATAAAGGTCTTGAAGAGCTGGAATTAGACTCTGAATCTCTTGGCTCCTCATTTATGACCTCTACGAGATAGTGCAGAAGCAGAGCTGTGCTGACATACCTTCCTTGACTGCTGTGGGCATAAGAGGAGCCAGAGTGTGGGGAAGAAAGGACATTGACCAAATTCTCCTATGGAATGTGGCTAAGAATTCTAAAGAGGGTGACTCCCAACTGCTGAGTCCTCCATCACTCCCAGGAGTGTTTACTGCTCAGGCTTATTAATGTTTGACTCACTCAAGCCACAGAGACATCCTCCCCTGTTCAGAAGCAACCACTATATATAAAGGTAAAGCTGTGAACAATTTAGCGGACTCCAGTGGTCGAAGTGGCTCTTGCTCAGAAGTGTGTGGACATTCGGGATCTTAAACTGTTAGAAATGCAGCAGTTCTGGTTGGGAGACGGGAATGACATAATGGCTTAATGAACTAGGCCTGCACTGGAAAGTGTAATCACATTGCATTCATCTTTAGTCAGAAGGCAGAGAGCAATGATGGCTGTTTTTCTCCCTTTTTTGTATAGTCCAAGGCAAAAACCCAGGGAATAGTGCCATCCACTTTTAAGGTGTGTCTTCCCATCTCAACTTATTCACAACAATCCCTCAAAGGCATAGCCAGAGGCTAACATAATCTAGATACGCTTTCACAGGTATGTCCGAAAACCTGTCTCCTAGGTGATTCTCCATTTTGTCAAGTTGATCAATCACAATGTTGACCATCATAAGCCTCCTAGGAAAGCATCCCCTTTATCACACACATTTTAAGTTCTGTTGTGTTGTGTTGTTTGTTTTTTGTGGTGCTGAAGATTAGATCCAGGATCTTGTGTATACTAAGCAATCATGTTAGCATATTCCTGGAGCCCCATCTTGTCCCCTTTGAATGGTCCCAACTTCTCTATAAAATGCCAGACCACAAATACTGACTTTGATTTCCAAAATCTATCCAGTCACCTCACATTTGCCAGTTTTCATCTGGATGTGTATTCTTGAATTTTCCTTTTGTTTCTGCACCTTGCCTCCAGATGCTAACACCACTCTGCACTATGATCACAATAGAAATCCTATCCAGCTCTACCTCCATATTTCTACAGTCTGTGTTTTATGCTTCCCTGGGCTCCTTATACAATGGTTCAGAAAAGGTCCATCTTTTCAGTTTTCTCCTGCCCTAGGAGGACAAACTACACCATCTTCTTGAACATGACCACTTTGCTTGGTGTGAACTTGCTTGGTACCCTTTTTTTTTGGCTGCCTTTGTTCCGCTCTGAAGCTGTACTGTACTAGGCAATGAGGATACAGAGATGGATAAGGCAAAAATCTCTGCTATCAGAAGCTTATGGCCTGGTGGACAGAAAGCAGAGTACACAGACAAAACATATCAGTCAGGATTCAGTTTCCGATGACAACCTTAGGGTAGGGGAGAAAGGGCAGGAGGGAAAAGAGAGAGAAAATTTATTAGTTCACCATATCATGTAACTTAAAAGTTGACAGATAAATTGGCTGCAGGCATGACATGATCCAGGGCTTCTAATGATGTCCTGAGGGACATGTCCCTCTCCTTCCTCAACCCTGTTTCTCTGTCTTCCTTGACTCTCAAGCAGGCTGTTCTTCCTTCTCATCTTCCACCCCAACCTAGATGCCCCAGATTTATATTCTACCAGCTTAGCAACCTTCAAGAATATAGCTCCATCCCTTCAGTAACAGCACAAATCTAAGATACTCCACCATCAGCTTAATTCACATGGCTACTTTTGAACCTATTATAGAAGCCAAAAGATTGCAATGATTGCTCTGATTGGCTAATCCTAGGTCACATACCCACTTTCACCCAATCACTGTGCCCTGAAATATCATGGAATAAAAAAGTTCAGACAGGAAGACAATGCAGACTGTCCTGATGAGACCTGATAGGCTAGGGTCAGATGGGAGGGGAGGAGGACCTTCCCTATCAGTGGACTGGGGAAGGGGCATTGGAGAAAAGGGAGGGAGGACAGGACTGGGAGGGAACAAGGGTGCAGGCTACAGCTGGGATACAAAGTGAATAAAATGTAATCAATAAAATTTTTTTTTAAAAAAAGTTCAGACATAGGATAGTTTCCTCCAAGAAAAATTGGGATCTTGTTCCTGCGGGGTGGGGGTTGGAGGTAACAGAGACAATTATCTACTCCATAGCCAAACCACACCTGTGTGTTCTCAGCTCTTCCAGGTCACTGACTGACTAGAGTGATAACACCATGCCTCATATGCGATTGTGCACTAACATGCTACCATCTATCATGTGTCTGTACTCTTGATCTTTTATAAAAGACCCAAACAACCATTTGCCAATAACCAACGATCAAAAGCCACAGCTTAGAAAACAGAATGAGTTTGGGTGAATTAGGGAAAGAACTGCCTTTGGGGTGCCTCTCTCATGCCATTCCCCTTCAGCAGCTCTTTCTGGGATGCTCAAAGAGATGACCCTAGTTAAGGCCACAATCTACTTATTATCCCTAACACCATTCTAATTGCACCATTTACAGGCAAACACAGCTGTTTGTACAATAAACAACAAAGCTTTTCATCACAGAGCATTTGTGTATTTGTGTGCTTGCCTGAGTCCTTTTTAAGCACAAATAACCTAGCCTGCATTGTTAAAAGGCTTCATCACTTACAATTTACAAATATACCCCTCCATCTTCCACCTCCCTCCATCTGCCCTTGAAATTGCAAGTGCATTCTGCAGGGACCAAAGGACTGCCACTGATCTTTCAATGACTTCCCAGAACAGGGGTAAACTCGGCCATGTATAAAGAAAATAGATAGGTTAGCTAACTAAGCCACTTGGCCTACATTAATTGTCCCAACTGCCACAACATTGGCAATGTCCTGCCAAGGAATGACTCAACATTGTCAAGAATTCAGGAGCAGCTAAAAAAAAAAAAAATGAGAGACCTACCTGCCAACCAAGGATGATTCACTCAAGCTGGAAAAGAATGTGCTTGCAATAAAGTTAGTGGGCACGGTTTTTGTGAGGCCATGCTGTCCCCCTACACTGAAGTAACCTGTACTCCCTATAACCACAGACTAGAGGACCATCATGAGTCTGAGCCTGTGTCCCAGGCTCTTCCGCTGGGTGAGATGTTATAAAAGGCCATCCCTGTGCGGATCCATAGAATAGAGACTGTCCTCTTTTCATCCAGAAGGTCTGGGCTGAAGTCCTGGCTCTCCCATCTGTGAGTGAACCTACCTTCCTGTGTTGGACAATAACAAGCTCCTGGTTGGCTTAGCAGTATTCACTGAATACCATCTCAGCACCAGACCCTCGGCCACTGGGTTGACTTGAAGCTCTCCCTCTACCAAATAGCCATTAGAGAGTACTGCCTCTTACACAGGAAGAACTTCTTCAAGGCTTAGTTGGGTTCATCAGCACCCCCTTGACCTCATCACCATTTTGATAATGGCAGATTCTTGTCCTTGTAGCACTGATGAGCAAGCTATGGATCTGAGAGGGTAACTGTCTTGCTAGGCACACACAGTTGGTAAATTATGAAGCCAGAACTGGGACATGAGTCTGTCCAATGCCTTCAATCCTTGTAACATAGCACCTACCTCGGCAGGTCCCTGGAAGGGATTTGACAGTGTCAGGTTCTAAAGGAGGTGCCCTCTCTCTGAGCTCCAGCCAGCTACCAGGGACACTGAGCCCCAGGGTTGCTCAGAATAGTCACCCTTCCATTCTTTTGAAAATTGTTATCAAGTTCCAAGCACCCTCTTGACTTTGAGAATTCAACACTGAAAAGGACAAAGGTTCTTGTCCTCAAGAGACTTGTATCCTGAAGCTGGAAAGATGGATCAGTGGTTAAAAATATTTGCTGTTCTTGACGAAAGACCTGAGTATGATTCCTAGCACCCATATCCAGCGGCTCATAATTGCCTGTACCTCAGTAGCTCCAAGGGGATCTGATGCCTCTGGCTTCTGTGAGCACCTGCACTCATGTGCACATACCTACAGGTGCAATGTTGATGCATGCATGCTCACACACACACACACACGCACGCACATACGCACACTTAAAAGATAATAAAGATAATTTTTAAATATAAACTTAGACTAGGAGGAGAGACAGTAAACCCAATAAATAAGAAAAAAGAGTAAGGTAACTGTGATGGTAAGAGAGAAACAGGAGGGGATGTGGGGGAGAAATAAGCAGTCTGATATGTTCCGATCATCAAGTCCTCTGACCCATTCCTTCCTGCACCCATGTGTTTCATTTCTGTTATCCCCCTTCTCCACGGGTGTTTTGCCTGCCACAATTCATACTCCCTTAATCCCATCTTGGCACATGCTACCTAGACACAAATTAACACAAAGTGGTGGCAAACAGGGAGGGAGAGGGCAAGGGGAAGATGGAGACCAAAGGCAGCTCTGAAGACTAAGACATCTCTGCTCTGTAAACGCCCCCAGCCTATGAAATTCTCTTCCCTGGTTGGTCTTTCTAATTTACTAGTGGAGTTCCTTTTAACCAAACAACGACAAAAAACTCTCTTTGTCTGTTGAGCCTGAGGAGTGCGAGCGCTCATCCACATCTCCTCACACTAGGGAGCCTTGGTGACTGTAGCCAGGGGGACCAGAGGCCAGATGTGGGGTGAGGCAGCCCGCCAGGCTGTGGGAGGCTGAGGAAGGCATTAAGGCTGGAGGCTATCTGAGGTAAAGGGAGGGAGGGAGGAGCTGGGCCAGCTGGGAGAGTCTGTGTCATCCCTCATCACGGTTTCAGCGGTGTGGGAGTGGGTAGGGTGGTGTGTGGGAGTGTTGGGGGATGGACCAGGGACATCAAAACCCCTTCACAAGGTTCAGCAAGATCTGTCCTAGGCTCATTGACTTCAGTTTCCCTATTGGTTTTGAAGCCAAGTAAGTCATTTCCGGCTGTTCTGCAAACATCAGCTCCAATCGATAGCATCGGAATCGTTTCTTTGCCCCATTTGTTTCCAACAGCCTACCACTGGCAGGCCCCCACGCTGACTTCCTCCAGTGGCAGCTGTGCTCTTGGGGCTCCCTGTGGGTGTGTGGCAGAGATCCCCAGCCGAGCTGCAATCAAAAGTCCGGGCCTTTAATCTCTGGCTCAGAGGGATGAGGCTCTGAGTTTGCCTCCCTGAGCGGATTATAGGCACTCACTGTGCAAGCACCAGCCAGGGTCTGTCTGCTCTGGAGAGGAGCATTTCTGGGCTAAACAGGACCCTCCCTCCCTTAGAGTCATTCCCTAAGACTGCAAACCTCAGCAGCTGCAGGGAAGCCAGGAGCAAGGTTCCTAGAAATGAAAGACATACCAGAAGCAAAGGGCCGTAGGTGAAGGCCCAGGATTCTATGGCTCTAGGATAAAGTCGTGATGGTCACACATCACTAGACCACCTAGTCTTGCTCTCTCTTACACAGTCCCACTAAACTCCCGCCTACCCAAGTTTATTCAGCCAATCTTTCTGAGCCCTATGTCGCATGGCCAGCACTGTGCTCCTCATCCAGCACCCTTCCCCAAACTGCCCTTCGAAGGCCCCTGGAGACAGTCAGCCGCCTCCATTGCTTATCCAAACTAAGATACCAATCAGCTCCTGGGAAACAGCAGGGTGGATCTAGGACACAGGGAGAGACCACTGACTAGACCACCTCCTCTGCTTTTTGCCTGTGTTCATCATGCTGGCCACACTAGACAATGGATTTTCACTGGGATGGGGGTTGTTCTACAAAAAGGATCTCTCTCTCTCTCCCTCTCATTTTCTCTCTTGCTTTCTCCCACTTGCTTGCTCTCTCTTTCGCTGTCACACACACACATACACACACACACACACACACACACACGCACACGCGCGCACACACACACACACACACACACACACGCACGCACACACACCAGAGAGAAAGTGATGCAGACAGAGTCTATATTAAGTGAGGGATGAGGGCAGAAGCAGGTGATGTCCCACCAGGGAAGAAGCGCTGCCTTGTTCACAGCTCTACCTCCACTCCTAGCCCAGTGCTGGGCACTAAGTCCCATCAGTACTTAGTGGACACGTAAATTCTGTAAGTTGACAGAGAGAGAGAAAGAGAGAGATTTTAAAATTCAGATCAGGGGCTAGAGTGTATTATTCATTAAAAACAGAAAGTAATGATGAATGTACTTCTATTTATGGCTGAGTAAGAGTGGTCACGAGAGGAGACACAGGAAGGAAAGTCATCAAGACGGCCAGAAGGAGACAGAGAATCAGGGCGAGCAGAGCACCACAGTGGGGGAAGGTCCACGTTCCCTTCGAGACTCTCTGGCTCTTCTCTATGCTCCTTAATACTGCCCAAGATCTGCCTTCAAAATGACACCATTGTTATTCTTTTGAGCTTCCAGATCCTTCCAATGATGGCGACACCGTCCTGGAAGGTGGACATGTTCAGTGGGAGGAAGGAGGGTGGAGTATCAGCCGGACTATCTCACTGGCACAAACCCAGTTCTAGTTTTGGTTATAGTCTCAGTTTCCCCATCTGTAAAGCAAATAGCCCACAGGAAACCCACCTGCGACTGTCCTACTTTGAGGAATTTGTCTTTCCATCAAGGTAGGGCGTCCCATCTTTTTAGAAATTGGATCCTCCCCATATAGGAAACCGGAACCTCAGCAGTACCGTTGTGGGCCTTCTGCAATTGAAGACAGCCTGACTCCTACAGTGGGGCCCCACCTGTGTGGCCCCACCCACTCTCCATACTGTGACAGGTGGGCATGAGAAAAACAGCCTTAGAAATGCAGCATAGGTTTCTTCGCTTGTGTGCACCACTCCCCAGAGTTCAGCCTTGTACGCAGTGCAGCTCAGCACCGTTTCTGTCAGACTGGACCCCCACACAGCATGAGGACAAGGACAGACAGGCACAGTGGCGATAGAACGCATCAAGCGGCTGCTAGAAGCGGGCCGTGATTGATTACGGTGTTGGGAGCTGACCAGGGCACCTGGGCAAAGGGGTTGGCAAACAGGGCGGCGTCTTGGCACATCTTCTCAGATTTGGGTCGAGTTCTAGGCTGGAGGACAAAATGTCTCCTGTCAGCTCCTCTGAAGGAAAACTGCGGGGTAGGGTGTCTGGGTCTTGGAGAAATGGATGGAAAGGTCTGAAATCACCAGGTCTAGCAGAGTCATAGGGGCGTGCCTCTCCAGACCACAGGGATAGGTGAGCTCACCCAGTAAGAGTGGCTATACCCTGTATTGAGCAAGGCCCAGTGCTTCTTGGGACTTCATAGCTGGGGCTCATCTGACCCACAACCTCTGTAAGGATCCTGGACATGAGTCTCCACCTTACAAAGAAGAAAATGGGCCAAACACGTCATTCAAAACAGGAATGTAGAACAGAGCCTTGGCCCAGGCACCCTTATCCCAGCAAGGTCCCAGGGTGGCTTATGTGGAGATGAGACATCAGGACCAGGAAACAGTGCTCCCCTCCTGGAGGGGCAGTGTGACACAGTAGTTACTAAGCCAGATTCACAGGGCCTGGGCCCTGTCACCATCATTTACTCACCCTGTGTCCTTGGACAGGTCATGAGCTTCCCCTCTGCGTGCCTCAATTCCCTTCTCTCTTAGCAAGAGACCATTACATGACAGGCTTTTGTGTGTGTGGGGGGGGAGGACCATAGATGAATTTATTGCTGGCAAAACTGTACTGCACAAACATTAGTCATTTTGCTAACTCTTGGGTTTTAAACCTCTCTTCCATGGATAAACTGCTGGACACTCATTCCTTCCACCAAAAGAGACCATCTACTCTCCTTGGCATCCAAATTTTGGTCTAAAACAAGGATGACACATGGCAAAGGAAAAGTAAAGAGAGCACAAGTAGTGCTTATCTCATTGCCTGGAGCAAAGCTAGACTCTAAGGAGGAGCTTCCCGGGCGTGGGAATAACAGGGTTGGGACTGTCACGGGGAGGCAGGGAAGCAGGGAGAAGCCATGGCATCCTCTTCTCCCATGAGCTGCAGGGTCTGGGCCACACCCAGCTTCACAGTCCTTGGGAGTGAGTGAAAGCCTTGATTAAGGGACTCCCCAAGATCCTTCTGCCTCCCCTACAAGGTCCCTGTGGTAATCAAACAGACTTAGAATTCAGCGATCTACCAGGCCCATAGTCAGACCCTGGACTGTTGCCCATGCCTCTCTTCCTGCCCCCGAAGGATCACCATGCTAGCTCTCCTGTGCAGGGTCTCTGGGGACCACTGTTCTGAGCTTTTCTGAGCATCACAGCTGACAGAGTGCAGGCCCTAGTGCCCAGTGAGCTTGCAGGCCTGCTTGGGATTATCCTGGACAGGGGATGGAAAGCCTTTGCAAATGGCCAGGTCTGAGTAGAAGGCTCACATGTTCTGCTCCCAGAAGCAAGCAGGGTCTGGCAGTTCTGACCTTGGATGGAATCCCTGTTGCTGGAGAAAGATCCAGAAGTGGACCTATACTGGGAAGTGCCCCAATGTGCATGGTGCTGGCTCTGTTGTTTTTCTCTACCCCAAAGGAACTCCACAACCACAAAAGAACAGCAACATTGGGAAACTATAGTTTAACTTCTTTGCCTAGGAGAGTGTCACTTAATATGGGGGGGGGGGAGGGAGAAGGGGCGTTGTGACCTCCTTTGAAAATGCAATTAAAGTTACAGACACTATGTTGTGTGTGGAACATGCTTTGCAGACAGTTTTGAAAGCATCACAGACATGCCCCTCAAAGGATTATTCCTGGATCCCTAACTTGGGGAATCTCCTTAGGTGTGTTGTGTATATAAAATAGTGAGACTTTCTAAGCTCTCCAAGCAACCAGTAAGACCTCCCCACTTTTTAAACCTTTGCTAACAGTTTATAAAACACCCATTCTATAGCCTCACAAGGGTTAGTTATCAGGTTCATGAAAATGAGAGTCTGTTGTGTTGTGTGATTCCCCCCCACCCCGAAGTCACACAGCTAACAGTGATAAATAGTTTACTGCAGCTCTCTGGACAGTGTCTTTACACATGCCCACTGCAGCTTCCCAACAGAAGCAAAGGGTAAGACGTTGTTATGATCCCCATTTTGCAGATGAGGTCTCAAAAGCTTGAGAGAGCTAAAGAACATCCCCCAAAATCAGAGTAGCAAGGGACAGAACTGGCGTTAGAGCTCAGGGCTGCCTTTGAGGACAGAAGGCCTCGCCTTCGCTGAAATGCAAAGCAAGCACTTTTATTAAAACAAGCAGCAGGCACTGTTTGGTAAAGAACCTTAACAGGAGCACTTGGAGCAAAATGTATTGGCATTTCCAGTGTGAAGCAGGGAGAGCATGGAGTGAGATCAGGGCCTCTTAAACTGTGGGCCTCAACCCCATGAGGGGTCGCATAACAGAATGTGGGCCACAAAGAACTGACCACAGTGGAGTATGTCTAGACACATAACAACCAGCCATCAATTAAAAATCAATCATGAATGAATTTGAGGTTGCTTCTGGACAGGCTCACCTGTGTTGTATCCCGTGACTTCACTTCGTACTGAACACATAACATGCACACTGGAAGCTGCACACGGCATCACACCACACACCCTCACCAAAGGCTGCCTGAAACTACGTGTTCCATAGTCAAGAATATTGTTAAGCTTAAATTGCAGGGTTTTCTTTTTATTGAAGCACAGTTTTTCTGCTCTTACAGAAACATATAGTTTAATAACAGAAAACAAGCACTTTTAATATTTTTCTACCATCATTCCACAGCATGTGAGTCTGAAAGTCTGTGTCTTCTGATGACTTTGCATTAGAATGTTGATTTAGAAAATTACTATTTGAGTCTGTGAGGGGGCTCAGCAAGTAAAGGCTCTCGCTGCCAAGCATGATGACCTGAGTTCCATTCTTGGGACACACATGGTAGAAGGAGAGAACCAACTCCTGAAAGCTGTCCTCTGACCTCCATATGAGTGCCAAACCAGGCATATGCCGATCCCCCCAAAAAACAGATACAATGTTTGAGTTGCTGATTCTTTGTTTCACAAAAATTATTAAATGGATTTGAACTGGATTAGATCAGAATTTCCAATAATCTCTGAAATGGCCCTAAACATACTTGTACCATTTCTTGTTACATATTTATGCTCAACAGTATTCTCAGAATTGATGATCACAAAATCAAAATATCAACTATTTAAGAAAAATTGAAGTTGCTCCATTTCCTGCAGGATCAAATGTTCAGCCAAAGTCAGTTCCTTGTGTAAAAACATGAATATGAAATTTTCTTCAATCTTTAATAAACAATAAAATTATATACACAGCAAAGAATTATTTTAAAATAAATTCCCTTATGACTTATTACCAGCAAATGTTTTTTACAGATTTTATATACTCAGGGCCATATGAAAATCTTTTGGATGAAGAAGGGTCATAAAAGTTTAAGATGCCCTGAGTTACGTCACTGAGCAGTTTATCCAGATCTGGGTCTTCTGAAGAGCCACATGCCTCAGGGACGGTGCCACTTGCCCTAGTAACAGCAAGAGCTCTGGGGTCACCTGGCACCATATAGGTAGTAATGCCTGCCCGCTTGGCTCCTTCCAACATCCTCTTGACGCCTGCTCTTGATTTACGTACCATTTTGAGAGCTCAGTCCCCATAACTTATGCACTTGACTTATTTTGCAAGCAAGGCCTCTCTGAGCCCATCATTTGCTCTTGTTCTCTCCGGGCTCCCTTGTCTCCCCCCGACCCCCCATACCTGATGACACCTCTTTGGTCTACAACCTCTGACCCGGCATGTACTATCTAGCTCTCTGGAGGTGGAGTGAAAAAGAAGTTGCCAACACACTCCAGTATATGCTATAGCAAGCAGGGCTTGGCTATGGAAACCTGACTGGGGATCTGAGGGAATGAGGAAAGGACGGATACATGGACAGAAAGCTGGGGCCCGGGGGGCCCTGAGTATGCTGATGGAGATGCACCAGCTGAACAACAACCCAGAACCTCAGCACATTTACCGCGTACATCACAGGAGGAGGGGTTAGCCAGTCTCAGTAGGAGGTTTCTGTAGGGAAGCAGTCTCAAGCTGTGCATGTGATGGACAGTGGTTCTCAACCTTCCTAATGCCCTGACCCATTCATACAGTTCCCCATGTTGTGGTGACCCCAAGCCATAAAGTCATTTTCATTGCTACTTCATAGCTGTAATTTTGTTACTGTTATGAATCGTATTGTAAATATCTGTGTTTTCTGATGGTCTTGGGTGATCCCCAGGGAAAGGTCATTCCACTTCCAAAGAGGTCATGACACACTGGTGGAGAGCACTGACCACGGAGGAGGTGCTTTCTGCACCTGTCAGCATCCATTCACGGACTACAGGAAGGCTTTGCCAGTTCCCTGAGCCAGACCTTGGAAAGGCTTTGCCAGTTTCCGTGGGTCTGAGGCACTGGGGTCCTTGACACGGCTGTGCCCATGCCCACGATAGATATTCCCTGAGGCTTCCATCCGTTCTCCACAGATACACTGTGCTCTGCTTTAACCACTGGTGTCTTCTGAAGTTGGTTGAACTGTCATGGATTATGAGTTCTAGGTCTCCTGGCACAACCATTTTGGTATCTGCTCCAGTGTGAACGCAAGGGAAATATGGCATCCTCCTCCACCGGCTTCGCTTGTGTGTGTGAGCACCGTTCACACATCTGCCAAGCACCAACTGAATGCAAGGTGCAGGGCTTTGAGCCCTGAGAACGTTTGAGCCCAAAGCTCCTACATTAACCCATGCTTCTGGCTTCAAATTTTTTTATACATTTGAACTTAATGATTTAGATCATTCCCAGTGACTTGTTTTTGTTTGTGGTGCCAAGGGATTGTACACAGCAGACAAGTGCTTGACCCTGCTCATAGCGGGCATTTCCTTTTTCTTTTAATTTTAATGTATTTGTGTGTGTGTGTATACACATATGTGCAAAGGCACACATGTAAAGGTCAGAGCACAGCCGCAGGAGCTGGTTCTCTCCTTCCACCATGTACAGCCAGAGATTGAACGCAGTTAATCAGGCTTGGCAACAGGCACCTTTGCCTGCTGAGCCATTTCCATGGTCACACGGTGATAAAAGATAACAATGTAGCCTAAGAGGGGAAAAAAGCATTTCAGAAGTTTATAGGGGAGGAAAAAAAAATAACAAACACATGTAACAACCACGATATACAACAGAATATTTTAAGGAAACAGTATGAATGCCTGAGGGAGTAAGACGGTACTTTCTAGAAGAAGAGATAAACTTTTGATTTCACCTGGAGCTTCTCCCTAAGTCAGTCACACAATCATTTTTCTTCTCCACCCCCAACCCAGCACAAGTAAATATCTTGCTCCTCTCACGTCAGCAGCAATTCACTCAAGCAGAAGATCAAAGCCCAGAGTGTTTTGACTGCGCATGGTGTTTGACACAGTGCCCTTGAGGATATGATGGGGAAATGTGAACAAGGTCAGAGGACAGGAAATGGAGTCAGAGCCAGATGAGCAAGTACAGTCAAAGAATGTTGATGAGTTTGTGTGTGTGTCAACCCAAAGGAGGTCTCAAGTGGCTCGCTGTAGCACTTCGTCCTTGGCAATGACCTCACGGGCATTGTTACCTGTGACTCAGAAGCCAGCCTATGAGGTGTTCTAATCAAGTTTACAACAGACACAAAGCTGGGAAACAGAGTTACCACTACAGATGTCAGGATGGAAATAAGAAATGACCTCAACAGGAAGGAACAGGAGGATGAAACCAACGTGATGGAAAGGAACAGAGAGAAATGCAAAGTCCTGCATTTAGGTTAAAAATTAATTGCATGAGTACCGGATGGGGTAGACCTAGTTTGGCAGCAATCCACGTGAAAATGACCTATTTGTTTGTTATTTGTAAGTCGGCCACGAGCTCGTCCTGGTCCAACTGTGTTATGTGGTTGACACACGATCCGTAAAGTGAACACCATCTTGGCTGCATTAGGGGAAGTAAAGTGTCTCTGCTGGTATAGACCATCACACAGCCTGTGTGCTCAGAACTGTTCAGGCCTGTCTGGAATGCCATGCTCACCTTGGGCATGACAGAGGGAGAAGATGATTGAGAGATGGGAACGTGGAGCTGGGGAAGGCAGCTCAGCTGGCAAAGCACTTGCTTTGCAGCAGGAGGACTTGAATTTGACCCCGGGCACTCACATGAAAAAAAGGCATGTGGCACACGTGGTAACCTGGAGCTGGGGAGCTGCAGCTGAGGTACCTCTAGAGCTTGCTGGAGCAGCTAGTCCAGCCTACTTGGTGTGTCCCAGGCCAGTAAGGGATCCTGTCTCAAGAAAATAAAGGCTGCCCTATGACCTGCATAAACACCTCACACATATGCACATGTGCCCCCCCCACTGCACTTGCATGCACACAAACACTCATACACGTACACAAACATACAGAAAAAGAGGAGGGAGAGAAGCATGTCCCGAGAATGGCGGGCAGACGGTGCAGAGCTAAGCCGTGCACCTGAGGCCGTTAGGAGGAGTGGACAATGGTAGTCCAGGGGACAGCGCAAAGGGAATATGACTGTTGCTGCAAATGCACAATGGCAAGGGAACCAGAGGAGACCTCCTTCTGTACACCTCCACCTGAAGAGCCACCTGTGCTCCTTCCCTGGACCCACATGACAGAGAGTGTTCACATGACCAACATATTCTCACTATTGATCCCAGTTTTAGTCTCTCTCTCCCCCTGTTGTTGCAAAGAAGTAACAATGGCTTGTCATTGTCACAACAATCCAAGTCATGTGGGTCATGCTGATTTGGCCTCCTGATGAAGTCTGCTGGCTGAACATAGGACAGCTTCCTGTCCTATTTACCCAGCTGGCATCTGAGCAGGGCCGGAGCCTGGGGTGAGAAACACATCTCTACACCTCATCACTGTGCTCCTGGTGTTTCGTGTTCTCATCTGCTTCTTATTGAAATGTCCAAAGGCAAGAATGGGGTAGATGTGTTGGCATCGAAGTCAGCAAAGCAGGCTTGTCAGCTGTTCTAGGCTATTCCTGATGAAGGCAGAGTTCTCTGAATGGTCCATCATAGCTCATTGGCAGTCTGTCCTGGGGATGGGGTCCGATGGCGGTCTTTGCCTTCTCCAGCTCCCAGTGTTCTGTGTCTCTGAAGTCCTCTTCTAGAAGGAAGGCCAGATCATCTTTCGAGGTCCCTGGACAAGGATCATCCAGGTCCCCAGCTGCCACCGTCATGGAAGTGATAACATCCACCTAGAATGGAGCTACCACCTCGCTCACAGCCTTGTTCTGATGTGTTGGTGGCCAGCTGGGTGACCTTGAGCAGGTTACCCAACCTCTCTGCTCTGTGTCTTCATTAATAAAATAAGCTAGTAATAAGTGCACAGCCCACAGATTACTGAGAGGCTAAGTGGGAGATGAGGTGAAAGAATGGTCCTAAGGTTCTGAGCTCACTGTTGACCACACAGCAAGCCACAGTGTTCGTTAGTGGGTGACTCAGTCCTTGTTCTTCTGCATTGCTGAGTTCCTGACGTCTCTGGGCCGGGACAAGAAGAGATATGTGCACTGTCATCATGTGCCAGCAATGCCACACCCTCCCCTTCTGGTTCAGAGAGCACCCTGGAAGCCAGTGAGAACATGTCACATGCTGGAGGGGTGACTGTGAGTCTATACATGTTCATTTAAGAAGCAAATGATTTGAAAAATTGCCCACTTTATTTTTAGGAAAAGTTACTGGCATCGTATGCCATATCTAATCACACCTGAACACAGCTGGGTCCTGGTGGCACCAAGACTGGGAATTCCTGACCAGCCCCCGAGGGTATGATTCAGCAGGTTTTAGGAACACTGAACTCCTTGCCATGCTTTCTAAAACTTTGAGAAACATAATTCCAGAAAATAGAACTCAGAATTATTTTGGGTATTTGAGCTCCCTGTAAAGAGGTTCAATATATAAAAGGAGCCGAATAAAAAGTGGAACTGTTCTACACAGGGGCAGTGCTCAGTCATTAGAAGAAGTACTCACAACAAAGATCTGAGATGCCCAGGCAGAGCTTGTCTTGGGACCTCTGAGAATGAGCTCAAGGCTTTCCCTCTGCCTGTGTCCCTCTCTGCCAGGCCTGGGATGTCAGCTCAAGTTGATGGGACTCTCTCCCACTACCTGAGGTGGGACTGGGCAGTAAATTCTGTAGAGACAAATCCTCTTTGCTTTCACTGCCTCCTCCAGGCTTGGGGGGTTAAGCATTCAAGGTCAAAGCTTTGGTGGTCTCCCAAGGCCATTCTAGGATGGCCCTGGAGAAGGTCTTAAACCTTATTTACTCGGGGATGTGTATATGGTAAGAAAGGACCTTTAATACTATCATGACAGAATTTGGGAGGGACAGTTTCAGATATAGCAGCAATTTTACCATAGCATCAAACCACCCAGCATTCACCACTTCATTCTCTACACAGTCTCACTGCTGGTGACAATGTGGCAGGGGTTATAAGAAAGGGTCTAGGTCATGCAATCCAGTGAACAGACAATATGATCCTCATATCACCTAATTTTCTTTCTTTCTTTCTTTTTTTAACACTGAAGACTGAACTAGGACCTTGTAACATTCCAAGCACATGACCTACCACTGAACAAAAATTTTCTAGTAATCGACATTGAAAATGGGACAAAGAAGGATGAGGACATAGTTCAACAGAAGAATGTTTGCTTAGCAAGTGTGTGAAGTCCTGGGTTTGATTAAGAGAAACACACACAAGCATACACTAAAGAAGTGGGTGAGATTAATTTTATAATTTCAATATCTACAAAATGCAATACGTATACAAAAATTTATAATTTCAAGATATACAAAATATATATCACCAACGTAAATTATAAGTGAGTCATTTTACATCCTCTTTGCTATTTTTGTTACAGTCAGATGTAGATGGCTCTAACCACTGTTAGGGAACATTTTGGTTCCATCAGCTGCACCCAATGGGTAGCTCCATTTCTGGATGAAAGTTCTAGGAGCCGAACTATCCTAGAGCTATCTAGCTCCGTTTACTAGCACGTGATCTCAGACCCGTTATTTGACACTTCATTATTTGACTGTCTACTTCAGAAGTAATTGTTATAATACTCATTACTAAATGGTTGTAATAAATAATAGTAATAGGGTCTCTGCTGAAAGTTGTCACAGGATTAAATGAGTAGTATGTATAAAACATGTAGAGCAGTGTCTGACACGGTTTGAAGTTCAACTCTTCAGCCTGGAAAGAAGGAAGCAGGTGTTCTGGCAAGAGGCTGTGTCCCAATGTCTCTCCCTGGCTTCCAGGCTGTAGAGCAGAGAGTAGAGGAGGAGGCCCAGAAGGAAACTGGGAAACCCAGGAACCAGGATCCAGTTACAGAAAGAAAGGGGGGAAAGAGAGATAGCAAGAACACTCGAGAACAGCAATGCAGCAAAAAGGGCTTTTAGCGATAATTAATAATTAACATTTCTAATGATGTCCCGGCGACAGGAAGAGGCCAGCATGGGGCTCTGGGGCAGGACTCTTGGTGACAGTGACCTCCAGGAGGGCAAGCAGCCTGAGTCTCATTAACAAGCCCTTCACAAGCCCCCGTGTTCATGAAGCTGGTGGGCTTCTTGCTGATGAGATAGACATTGTCAGGGCAAAGCCAGAGAAAGGGAAGGCTGGGCTCTGAGGACCAGAGAGTTTTCTGGGGTTGTAGATCTGGCTCATATAAACATGTGGCTTTAGAAAAGAGGTTTTCTAAGATCTCAAACATTCCTCAGGAGCAGCATATGCTAAGAACCAAAGGAAGTAGGGAAGGCAATGGTAGGAGGTGATGGCAGGTGCCTACATGGGAACCATCCCAGGGCAGGGACAGCCAAGGCCAAAGCCACAGGTAAGGTGATGATGGTGATGGACTAGTGGGTGGCAGTGGGTATGGCTGAATATTTGTGATCTCTCCAAATTCACATCTTGTAACCATTTTGGAGATGGGGCATTTTCAGGAGGTAGGTTAGAATGAAGTCACAGGGCGGGTTCTACCCCACCTTAGAAGAGGACGAGATTCCAGGAGTTGCTTTCCTCTCCTCATGTGAACACAGAAGAAAGGGCATGTGAGGGTAGAACAAGGAAGCCATATTGACAAGCCCCAGAAGAAAGCCCTCACCAGGGACCTGTCAGCAAGAACCTTGCAAGACCTTTGCTACCAGAGCTGTGAGAAACTTAATATCTGCTGTTTAGATACCCATGTATGATTTTTTTATGGCAGTCTGTTCTGGCTAATACCATGGTAACTGAAACTAGCCTGGCAAGTTTAAGACTAGTGATAGGCTTTAGGTGACCAGTCCTCCCAGCTTGTACAGAAGGAAAGGAAGCAGATCTATTGGGGCTAAGATTGGGGGTGCCCCAGGCAAACCACATGGCTGGCCACCCTAGTCAGCAGTACCAATAGCAGTAGAAGCAGCCTAATAGCTAGCTTACGTTTTATGGTATACTCACTTAATTTACTTTCAAGCAGCTTTGTTCTCTAGGGACGTGGGATGCCCTAAGCCCCTCGATGTGTACGGTGCTTTATGGACACAAAGTGTTTTCGCAAACACAGCTGCCTGTTAATCTGAGCCAGCTCTCTGCCCGCCAAACTCAAGCTTGGCCCTTTCTACGCCAAAGGCCAGTGTGAATTCAGCCAGCTGGAGGGCTTCTCTCCTGCCAAGGCTCCAGGTCTTGGAGAGCTCTGACTGCCTTGCTGTGTACCAAGCAGACACCCAGGGCCTCACCCTCAGAGCTCTGAATTCTTCGACGTGTAGCCAGACCTGGACTTTGGCAAGCTTGAAGATTCTCCAGAAGATTCTGAGGAAGATTTGTGTTCAACATGCTCAGTGGTACCTCTCCGTCTACTGATATTTATTGATGTTTATCTTTTTTGCATAAAGCCAAACTGACCAAAAAAAAAAACCTTCAAGAATTGTACAAATATTTTCATATCCTCTTTACCAATTATTTATGAGTCATCCTTTTGCTTAATAATTTTCTTGCATTTGTTTTTAATCTGTGAAAATAAAAGTTTTCCCAGTGTGTCTGACAGAGGGATGGCAGGATTTATGGGCTACAGCAGCAGATTATAGAATAGACATGTACCTGTACTTTGGAAGCCTGGCAGCTGCTCGCTGATAGAGTGTGCTCTCCCTACATTTGGTGACAAAGATCAGGCTCACGTAGGCCAGGGCTAGAAATTAAGGGGAACGCCTGGGATTTAAGCTTTGTGGGGTAATGGAGCCTTCTACATCCTGATTAAGGTAGTGAGTGCTTATGAACATACGTGTCTGCTATAAGTCACCCATTCTAACATCCACTTACACACCATGTGTAGAACTAGCCACTACGTGATCATGTCTAAGCATATATTCACAGAAGGTGGTACATAAGACTATGGAAAGCTTATATACATATTTTAATTCATTTATTTTTTTTATTAATTACAGTTTATTCACTTTGTATCCCAACTGTAGCCCCCTCCTTCATCCCTTCCCAATCCCACACTTCCTCCCTCTTCTCCCCCAGTCCACTGATAGGGGAGGTCCTCCTCCTCTTTTATCTGATCCCAGTCTATCAGGTCTCATCAGGAATGGCTGCACTGTCTTCCTCTGTGGCTTGGTAAGGCTGCAACCCACTCAGGGGGAGGTGATCAAAGAGCAGGCCAATCAGTTTATGTCAGAAACAGTCCCTGTTCCCATTACCAGGGAACCTACTTGGACATTGAGCTGCCATGGGCTACATCTATGCAGGGGTTCTAGGTTATCTCCATGAATGGTCCTTGGTTAGAGTATCAGTCTCAGAGAAGATCCTTGTGTGGAAAGCTTATATTTCAATAGTGTTGATTTTTAAAACTTTTTTTTTTGAGACAGGGTCTTACTATGTAGCTCTAGCTAGCCTGATAATTTGTTGGAGCAATCCTCCTGCTTCTACCTCCAAAGTCCTGGGATTCAAAGTGTGTGCTGCCATATCTAACTAAAAATCTAACCATTTAAAAAGTGCAAAAATTAAAACCTGAAGGAATATAATTTTTTGCCCTTAGTTACCATATATTTATACAGACTTGGTTATACTGTTGTCTTTTGGTTTGGGTGGTTTGAGAAACTCACTAGTTTGATCCTCATGACAAGCCTGTGGTGTGTAAGGCCATCAGGGTCCCCATTTTGGTCAGGAAAGGAGGCTCACTGGTGGCCCAAGGTACACACTAGTAAGTAGTTGACAATATGGTATCCCAAGGCCAACTCGCAGCTAAACTGTCATTTTGTGGCAGAAAAGCCACCTGAGTCCCCAGGAGCAGCCAAAGATCACCGTGAAGCCAGTTGTTGGGGGGGGGGGCTCTGCTACGTGGCCTGACTCTCCCACTCTGCTAGCTCCACCAGGACCCCTTTCTCTAATTGACCCATGTTAGGAGGTATCCTTTGGTGCCTGCTAGCCTAGCTCTAGAGACAGAGTTGGTTGTCTGAGCCACTCTGTCTGTCCCTGAGAGATATTAAAAGAAAATAAATACCAGAGTGGGACTTCCTGATGCACCGGTTTCCTCGGGTTCTGCATACTTCCCGTAAGCCAGCGCTCTGCTGTGGGGAGCCAGAACCAGGCCTTACTTACTGCAACTTGCTGAGAGACGTGGGGCAAGCCACTGCCCTTCCTTGTGTCCACTTTCTCATCTAAAATAGCAGGTTACATATCATTAAGAATACTTGCCCTATGGAGTCCTGGATCACTCACAGATGAGCTTCTAACATATCAGGGAAGTCTGATGATCAGGTTTCATATATGTTGAAGGGGTGCACAGAGCATGACTAATTCTCAAAGGGATCAGTTTTCCTCTACAATACCTCAGTGTTTGCTTTCCAAGACAATACTATGATCCCCCCCCCACCCCGGTCTTGCCTGTGTGTGTGTGTGTGTGTGTGTGTGTGTACACCCCCGCCTATTTAGGCTGGAGAATCTTCCTCTATTGCTTGTTTTGAGGCAAGGTTTCTCACTGAACCCAGAGCTTACTGTTTTAGTTCTATATCCCTCTCCTCAGTGCTAGGGTTAGAGATGTGGCGTGGATCTTCTGAACTCAGCTCTTCATGCTTACCTAGTAAGCATTTTACCAAGTGACTCATCTCCATAGCCCCAATCCTATTTCCTTTAAAAAAAATTACTGTACCTATGTACTTGTCTGTGTGTGTTTGCCTGAATGTGCCACAGTGTAGGTGGAGAAGCCACGTGACAATTTGTAGGAGTCAGTTCTCTGCTTCACCACCTGGGTCCCAGGGACCGAACTCATGTCACCAGGCTTGGTAGGATGTATTTTCACCTACTGAGCTATCTCACTAGCCCTTGATGCTGTATCTTAGTCTTCTTGCTGCATACTGGCCTGGAAGGTTCATTTTCAAAGAATGAGCAAGGAATCCAGGATTTCGGAGACAGAGCAAGCACTAACATGCACCTCCTGACTATTTGTTCATTCAACCCCGTCCTCTTGTATGTGTTATTTTGATGAGGGATTTTCCCCATAGTTCCCGAGTATATTCAGAGCCTCTTTATTGCTCTGGACCTACCAGAGCTCTTAGCACACAGTAGGGACACTACAACCATTTAATAAATGAAGAGGTAGTAACTTGGGAGCTGCGTAAGGGCTGGGAAGAGGAATAGAGGAGGCAAAGCTGAACCTCCAAGCAGGAGAGCTGAGCCTTGTCTCAGTATGCCTGCACACAAGACCATTCTTTTTGGCCATACCTTTCCTCTTGCAAGTGAGGTAACTAGGCTGGCTAACTGTCATGGCTACATCTGGATTTTAAATCCCAGGATACAAGAGTATGCTAGCCATTGAGTTAGGGGACTCTGAGAGCACTGGTTTTCTACTGTAGCTCACTTCCACTTAACCACTTCCCATTTCTACCTCCCCCGGTTTCTGGGGATCAGGACACTGATGAGAGTTGAGCCATGTGGTTTCAGTTCAGATTCCCTCGAAGTGGTAGTCAAGATATCGTGGGGCCACAATCGCTCGAAAAGACTGAGGGCTTTGCTTTGAGGTTTACTCTCGTGTCTGGTGGGCTGGTGACCTCAGGTTCGTATCTCTTGGGTCTCTCCATTGTGGCACTCACAAAGCGGTAACTGGCTTCCCTCACACCAGGCGATCTGTAAGGCAGGTGGAGTCCCAAAAATGGAAGCTGCACTCTCCACGCAAACCTAGGAACAGTGCCCCATCACATCCGGTGCATCCAATGGTCATGGGGCATTCCTGTCATAATACAGGAGACAGGTACACAGGACATGACTCTCAACAGCTGGAATCACTGGGGACCATCCAGGAGGCTGGCCTCCACATCCAAGCTGGCATGCAATCCGGACCAAGTCTGCTCCTTTCTCATGATTTGCTGGGGAGGGGCACCCCAGTGGGGATATGCACGAGCCAGCCAGCTTCTTCACAGTCGAGCTCCAGGTATCTGCAGGTTCCTGGCGGAGTCCTGCTGCCCAACAGCATTCTGGGGGTGGGCACTTCTGGGGCCGCTGGAGGGTCTGTCTAAACAACTCAAAAAGCCTAAACTGTCAGGGCACAGGGAGCCAGGAACCCAGCTTGGCCAGAATGCTTTTATCCACACTAATAAAGAAACCTAAACACTGCAGATGATGATAAAGAAATCTGCAGTAGGTAAACTCACTGCTGGTGGTAAGTGTGAGAGCAGCTACAGCTCTGTATATTATGGGCTGGATGCTCTGCTCTCCATAGCTACACTGTGAGACACGGCAAGGCCCAGGGTTATCAGCGGCCGAGTGGGTGCCTTTGCTTCAATTGCTAAGGCAGGAAAGTGGCATAAAACATTTAAAGTTTTTTTTTAAATCCACATTTCTAACAAAGCAAGCTTTCTACAGAACTTCCATCTAATTAGGAAATTAAATTAACCAGACCATTTCACTTCCTCAGTAAGTGGGATTGAATTTCTTGCAGCAATGCAAGCTCCTTCCTCCATTTCCCTGACATATCTGTATTTCCTTCCCCAGCTCTGTGCTCTCCCTTGGCCTGGGATTCTTGGCGAGTGAGTACTAGAGTGAGGAAATGTGAGTTCTAGACTCTGATCTGGCACTTACTCCCATCCCAGGCAAAGCTCTTTTCTCACTTGTGCACAGGCTCCTTCAGGTCCCCAGGCCCCAACGTCCTCCTAGCCTGGCCATCCTGTGCATGGTAACCTTCTGAAATCTAGCTGCTTTTCTAAGATGCAGGTCAGATGCTAGCCTCCCTATGGGCTCTCTCATCTCTGTGGAAGAAATAATTCTTCCATCCCCTGTGGTGTAGTTAACAGACATTAACCCACTGTGTATGACTATGTGCACCCTGTCTCTCATATATAGTCCTTCTTCTATCCCTTAGCACTGTGCCTAGCACATATTAGGTGCTCTTGCCGTGGGTTCCCTGCACATAGTAGGTGCTCTCTCCATGAGTTCCCAGGAAACCAAAGATAGGGCTGTGATTTTTCCAGCACAAGGGTGTATTGGCTGCCTTCAGCCAGCAGGGGGAGCATGTTGGTTCCTTGAAAGAAGAAACTAATCCTGTGCTTCAAATTCTAAAGAGGACTGAAGGGTGAGTTTACTGAGGGAAGGAGAGTCCCTGCAGGGTTAGGGATGAGGGAGAGCCTACTATTTTTGACTAGGAAGGCTGCACTCAGTTTGGATCTCTCAGTAAACAGGACAACAAGAACACAGAGCACCGGTCATGATAGATTCTGAGCACTGCCTATCTCTAAGGCCAGGAAGCTACATGCAGTTACAGCAGGGATACATTCTTAATTAAACAGTGTGTAACTTGGGGCATTAAGTCTATGATAAATTGGGAGATAGGGACCCGCAACCTCATTTCTTTTAAGAATATTTAATTACAAACTTCTGTAACAAAATTACAGCCTTATGAAAATGGTTTCTCACTGAAGAGTAGGTTCTGAAAGGTGGGGTGATGCCAATGGGAAAGGTGCTGGAAAAGCTCCCCAACTCCACTGTGCTTTGTTCAGACACCAAATAAACCCCCCTACCTGTGGAAAACAGTGCCTTGAGAAGGATGGCCTCTCTCTGCCTAGCTCCATGGTTCTGGCCCCACAGAGCCTGTAATACCAGGCAGCTGGGATCCTGTGAGCAAGACACCAACTAGCATCTTTAAAAAGAAAGACATCTGTCAGTGCAGGAGGCTGTCAGTCACTCACATCTTAGTGTGAATTATGCCAATCAGCTACTAAAACTTTCACCAAAATAAACAGGGAAAGGGCGATTTAGGCTGAAAATGGTCAGTTTGGTTGCAGATACAAAGTTACAATTTTGAAGCATGGGATAGTCTGTGGGCTGGGGGTGGGGGACAAGGTAGGTGAGCGTGATAAACCTTTGTGGGAGGGATTTGGGTAGGCAGACAGCGGCATGGTAAACAGGGACTGTGGCACCCAGGGTCTTCAAGAAATCCGTGCCTTGATGAGAACAACACTGGCGGCCACTCCTGGTCCTGCAAGGCTCTACTTGGGCACCAGACAATATGCCAGGTCATGTTTTCCAAGTTCCCGCTGAGAAAATACAGCCTCTTGTCTTGTCCTGGTGAGTTACTATCTTCCAGACACGGAGCGCCTGTCCACTCTGGTAGCCCAACCTTGGGATGCATGTCTCAGATTTCGGAGCTGGAGACCCAGCCTCCACAGCCAGGAAATATGGGGTATCCTTTGCCTTGCGGGCAGCGTGCGCGTGAGTGTGTCTCTGTGCCCTGAGCCCAGCCAGCTGCTGCTGCTGTTTTTGTTGCTACTGCTGTTGGCCTCAGCAAATATGCAGCCCTAGGTGGACATTGGATGGTGTAATTACAGTTACCCTGTCCCGCAGGGCCAGACTGTGACACAGGTCCACTGGCTATTATTTACATCAAGGTCAGTTTTCAGCCCTGAGCTGCCTAACAAGGAGCCTGGAGCAGTCTGAACTGAACCAACCACTCTGGTCCCCAACTGACCTGTCCCTTCCAAGTCACTGTGAGGGTTAAACTGGCACTCCATGGGAAGGGACAGCCATCCCGAGGGACAAGGCTTTCTGGACCGCAGCTTAGGAAAAGAGTGACGCCAACTGCCGGTGATAAGTGAAAGCTCACTGGCCAGCTCTGCTCCAGGCTCTCTGGCTGTGTGTGCTCAACCTCCTTCCCTCTTCTAGCAACCAGCAGTCCTCAGTAGGGTGCTGGAATGACACATGGCCACATGCCCTCCTCAGCACCTGAGGGCCGTGGGATCCTGCTCCGTGGACCTCTTTCTCTCTGGTATTTCTCACACCCACCCCTACAGAAAGGCCTAGAATATCAGCATTGCAGTCAGTGACCATCCAGCCCTGCTGATTTTTCCAGACTCAGGAAGGAAACATTTCGGCAATGGTAGGTCTAATGAGAGAGCTGGAGGCCGCCCTGACACCTCACTGCCACGCTCTGAAATGGCATCAGTTTGGCAATGATGCCTATTGCCTGCTGCTGTCATGGCCGCAGTCTCACCTCTGCAAGTGTGTAGCCTGCTCCTCCTACCCACAGGTCACAGGAACTGAGCCTGGCCCTACCTCTTCTGCATAAGAGCAGGTCTCTAAATCCAAATTTGCAAGCCAGAATCTGCCTCCTGGAGCCTGTCCAAGTGTGGGTGAGTGAGAACAGGCAGTTTATAATCCCGAGATGCTAATCTACCTTTCCAGGTTCCGAATGTGGTGGAGGAAGTAATAAAGTTGGAGAACAGAATGGGGTCCAGGCCTGAATGACCAATTAAACCTCTTTGTAAATGGCCAAGAGCAATATCGGTAGGATACAAGCTAATTATAAGAATTAACAACAAACTCCACCAAAAAGCTCAGGCACTAAAACCACATCAAACCTGGAGGACCAAATGTGAGCCCCCTTCCCCCACTGCACTGATATTTTGTTGTATGGCCCCCCACCAAATTGAACCAAGCCTTGGCCCTAACAGGAGTTCACTATTGGTCCTGCATGGATGGACAGGTAGATAGATAGACAGACAGACAGATAGATAGATAGAGGCCTCAAAATGGGAAACCAAGGGTAACAGGAAACCAGGAGGGTAGGGGGTGGGAGAATGAGAAATCCTTACAGGCAGATGGATAAAAGGCCACTCATGGGCCCTCATCTCTCCTGCCTTTACCTTTAAATCACATAGCCAGCAAATGGAGCTATCACGAATGGGCATTCCCTTCCCTCAGCTGACCTATCCAAAGAAGAACACAAGGTCAAAACCCACAACTTCTGACAGCATTAAACCCTAAGAAATTCATGGGGTTGGCTGACTGGACAGTGGGCAACTTGGATTCATGATAGAATAGCTTCTTTAAGGGGTGGCCTTGAGCTGTGTGACAGTGGCAGGGATGGGTGGACCAGAGAGATAGAGGGAATAGTAAACGCAAAGGCCTTGCCTGAGGAGAAAGAGGGCAGTGTGGCTGCAGCTATGGGAGAAGCAGAAGAGGTGGGTGAGGGTCTGAGGCTATGGATCTGGGAAGTCAGGAGGAGAAAGAGTGGGTGAGGAGGTGCAGGACCAGGGAGGTGTCAGAAGAACCTGGGTTTGGAATCCCAGCTTGGAGACTGAAGGCTGCATGACCTTGAGGGGGTCATTTGGCCTCTGAGCTTCAGTGCTCTTGACTTTAAAATGGGAATGGTGCTGCGATGGGACCAAGTTCATGTGGTGAGTGTAAAGAATGAACTCAACAAGAGGAGCCAGGCAAAGTTCTTAGCGAAGCTGTGCAAGGTCACTTCCTTACACAGAAGCTCACAGCACTAGCCCAGGTCCCCCGCCACCACCCAGAAAGCCACCAGGTGGCGGTCTTTTTAGCTTTTCCAGATAGTCTGGCCAAGACTGTTTTGTCACGGTGTTCACCCAGAAAAAAAAAAAAAAAAAAAAAGTGCAGACCCAGTGCTCCCAAAAACCAGGTGGATGCGGGGTGACTGGAAATATACAAGATCTGCAGTGCAGTTTCAAAAGCAAATGCTCTAGGATGAACACCAGCCAGGACACTAACTTCAGCTGCCCTGTAGACCTGCTGAGCTTAACATCTTATCCTTCCCAGATCTCCGCTTCTGGATGAACCAACACGCCACCGTGGTCACGAGGCCCACAGAAGATGCTGTGTGTGAAACAGCTTCAGTGGGATGGCCCGACACTCCCAGCTTTTCTACTTACTTGTGGCTTCCTTTAACTCGGTTGTTTTTGTTTTTTTAATCCATGGAATTCTACAACAGCAGAATCTTAATTTCCTGGGGGCAAATTAAAGCATTATAAAGCAGGCATGTATGTGCTCCGCAGCGTCTGAATGCTACCTGCCTCTGTAAAGGAAGGGTCAACCGGTGACCCAGGCTGGGCAGGCTTTTGCTTGAGGTCTTTGCTGGTTTCTGCAGAGAAAGGGCATGTAGCGGAGGGTGAGGACCACTGAGAGGGGGAGTCCTGAGTAGAGATAGAGGGACAGGTAACTAGAAACATGGTCTCCAGCTTCACAGCGCCCCTGCTGGCAGGAGGTTGCAGAATGCAAAAGGAGGGTGTTGAGGTCTGCCTCTGCAGCCATTGTTAGTCTTTATCTCTTTCTCCGCACGATTTGGGCATCAATTCCCTGCTGTGCTGTAAGCTCCTTGAAGGCAGAGAGGTCTTATTTATCTTTGTTCCCCTGTGGCCTAACAGAGCTTGCACCTAACAAGCCCTGGATAGATGCTTAGTGGCGAGCAATCCATCCTGGGCAGTTCACCGAATTGGTTACATTCCAGGCGACCCTGGGCGATGCACTGAGCCGGAACTCCACTGGCCAGCTTCGGAATTGGATGCTCTGCTCCTGACCTGGGGATGTTGGTGACTCCTCCATGCTGACGTCCTTACCTGTAAAAGTGGGCACCAGAAGAAGCGGAAGGCACTCGCACAGCTCATGTTCTTGGATTTCCCATTTGCCTGTGACCTGTACCTCCCGCCAGGGATGAGAAGGATGGAATGTGGCAGGAATGCTGGGTAATTGCTGAATGGGAAGCCTGGGGGGTAGGGGTAGGTGGTTGATCATGGAGAAGAAAGCCCACATGGGGAAAGGGGCCACACCTGCCTAAAAGGGAGCCTAGCCATGTGAGGATTTTGGCGGTCCTTCGGAGCCCATTTCCGCATCTCAGTCACAGGAAAAATATAAACACTCTCGTGTTTGTCATAAAGCATGGTGCCTGACACACAGGTGTGCAGATACTTGAAGAGCAGCACAATGAGCTACGGCTCTGTATCCATGCGAGCAGCTCTGAGGCAACTTCCGGCAAAAAGTGCTCTGAACTGGAAAGACTAGGGTACTTCACCTTGATCTAAAGGGTCACTCCACAAAGAACCTTAAAGCTCCGTTCAAGGCCCATGCTGTGCCTAGCATATTACACAATTTTGCATATACCTGCATGGCATACTTAAAATTTACATTTAAAAATTTTTACCCATCTCAGTTTTTCCCCCACTTAAACACATTAGAAGTAAATATGGGGGAAATGGGGACTCCAGGAAGCTGTAGCCCTTTTGTCTGAGGTAGCATGTGCTCCTGGAGTGTGCTCCTACATCCTGCTTCAGGAGACTGCACAAGACCAGTCCCCAAGTTTATCCGGGAGTCCTTGTTTGTTTTTGAGACGAGATCTCACCGTGTAGCCCAGGCTAGCCTTGAGCCCCTTATCTTCCTGCCCCAGCATCCCTGGTACCAGGATCTCACGTGCTCCACTGCCTGGTTCACTTTGTAGGTTGAAAGGCCAGCCTCTGCGTTGCTTCTGCTCAGAGAAAAAGTGTGACCTTTGTCCCCAGGAGCCAGTCAACCCAAGGATGCACAGTGTGTGCTCTGTCCCCATGCTGCCTCACCCAGTGCCTTCTAATACCAAAGGACTGCCTGGGCTGTATAGCAGGAAGGCATACTGTTTGAGGGCTCTCCTGAACCTCTGTCCTGCCCCACTAGGTCTGCTCCCACCTCCAGGGCCTTCTCTGCCCTGCCACTCCTCCCCAACCTTTTAGCACTTACCTTACCCATGCAAATGTCGGTCAGGCCTGCTGCATGCTGAGCCTTCCTCCAGCTGTCTCTGTCCAGGCCCCACACTCATGATTGCCTTCATGCCTACATCCCGCTAGAAAGCCAGTCGCTCTCCAGCTCTTAAAGACCTCCAGGGGAGCCGTTTTTACAACCTCTGCAGGAAATCTTGTTCTGACATCTCAACTCTCAGGGAGAAGAAAGCCTTCTTTTCATGAAGTCTCAGCTCCTTTCTGTTGCAATGAGCGTAGAGTTGCTTTTATTTTCTACCTGTCTGAGCTATACATAAACAAATCTAATTCCTCCTGATTTTCCCCTGCCTTGTCAGAATGTGGACCAGTGGCTGGGCTCCTGGGCAGCTTTCATCTACAGTGTGTGTGCACAGGGCTGGCTCATTCTGGGCTGCTTCTCTGAGCCTTGATCAGGTAGCATCAAAGCAGAAGTAGTTATGGGTAGGAGAGGCCAAGCAAGGGTGGCCAGGGTTCCCTTGGGTACATAGAAGTGAACTGACTGACTCCAATTGAGTGCTTGTTTGGGCTAGGCCCTGAGGATGTTTATGGGAAATAGAAAACCAGGTCTCTATCCTCAAGAATAGCACCATGAAATAATCAATTGCTTTCTCAACTCTGGACGGTGCAGGATGTACTGATTTGGACATAAGAGACCAAATTTTCATTCCAGCTGTCTTTCATTAGCTGTGCTTTTCTGGGCAGGGCACTTTACCTCTCTGAGCTTTTGTTCATGTGTCCATGTCATAGGAGTGCATTAATGAGGGGTGTCTTATTCTGTAGAGGGCTGTGTAAACGAAAGGGTTATAGTAGACTGGAGTAGAACTATATGACCTACAGCTCTGCCCTGGAAAATTGAGAATACTGGGTGCCACAGGACTGAGGAGGAGGAAGGGATGAACCTGAGTGGCCCTTCCCAGGAAGAAAGAGGAGGTGACCTGTGGGTATGGAGAGCAGAGGGAAGGAAAGGGGAAAGATGACTGTTGTCATTTGGGGCACACCCACTATGTGCCAGGAGCTCTGCTGAGTACTGTGCACACGCTACCTAACATGTCCCCTGTCAAAACCTTTATTACCCCCTTTGACCTTGTCTCTGGCAGGATGTGTGTGTGTGCATGTTTCTCTGTGTCTGTCTCTCTGTGTATATGTGTGTGTGTGTTTCTCTCTGTGTCTGTCTCTCTGTGTATATGTGTGTGTATTGTGTATACATATAATATCTCAGGACAGAACTTCTGCAAATTCATCCAATCTTGTGCCAGGTAGAGGATGGGGTTTCAAAAGAAAACAGAGAAGAACTAAAAGGTGTTCAATAACCTCTGGTTAGTGGACACAGGACAGAGTAACCAGAAAATAATCCTTGTGAATTTCAAACATGGGTTCCTCTGTGAGGTGACATCAGCCTTTGTTCTCCTGAGTTTTGCCCTTCATGCAGAACCCAGCTATGCTCTCCCTGTCTCTTTTTCCTATACCCCCCTCCTCTCATTTGCACACACACTGGTCTCCTTTTCATCTTCAACGCTTGACCCTTTGCTGCTCACAAGATTTGCTCAGTTTAGACACTGTAAAAAAGACTTCAAACATTCTCCTCCCCTCAGCTGGGGTCCCTCTTCCCTTTCTTTCTTCTGATTCTTCTCCTCACTCTCCACCTTTCCCACCTTCCCCTCCTGTTCACTTTCCACCTTTTCTCTCCTCCTACAGGATGAAACTGGCAAAGGTGTTCCCCAGCCTGGGAGTTGTCCCTGGCATTTGCTGGTGATGAGAAACGGTTTCCATAAAAGGGGTGCTTCTCTTCTTGAAATCAGAATCATGAGCTCATGTCTGTCAGAAATCTGGCTGGGTTGGAAGTTGGGCGATGCCAGACTGGGAGTGGCTGGAGCCTGGAGCAAGACCTGACCACCAAAGTACCACAGGAGAACGGAGGCAAAGCCAGGCTGGAGGATGCCAAAGAAAGCTGGCATGAGGAAGTGTGCAAAAGTGGAGAAGGAAGCTGATATCAAGAATCGGGGCAGCCGATTACAAAGACTGGGCCATTGGAAGGAGAGCAGAGTATCCGGATCTCGGGATCCTCAACTTGACGGCCAGAAGAGAGAATGACACAGAGCCCCAATCACCAAACCTGCAGGTACCAGGCAGAACTGTCAGAGGAAAAGGATACTGGTCAGGTGCCAGGGCTTAGGTCAGAGGCCAGCAGACTAACCTTGAAACTCCGTGTAAACTTACTGCTGACCTTGAGCTCCAAAGAGCCCCATGACATGGGGGCAGGGTGCTTTCTGGCTAGACAATTAGAACAAGGTTAGAGAGCTGCATAGTGAGAGGTTCCCCAGGGCTTTCCTTTCCCATCTTGTTCCCTGCCTCAGACTATCATCCAGCTCCTCGGATTGAGAGTCACCTCAGCTGAAACATGGAACCCCAAGAGCATATTCCACACATGGGCAGGAGATCACCAAGTACTTGAGCACAGGGGACCGCCATGACCAGATGCCTTCTTGCATTGCCCTCCCCAAGCTTCCACACAGTCCTGAACAGTTCTGACCTTGACACCCTGCTGTCTCCAGGACTCAGTAGCATCTCCCTGGTGCTCATCTGCCTTTCTGGTCTGCATCCTGCCTGGAAGAGCATGCTTCTAGCTGTTCTCCCGTCTCCAGTTGTTCTGAGCTAACCCTGGCCACATGGAAGATTCCTCTCTTTGTCTGCCACCCTTATACCACCAGAACAAACGGTCCCCCAGGGGTTGAAGCATCTCTACAGGAAAGAGTTCCTGGCTGCCTTCACCCTAGACAAAAGCCCACTTGCCCTCCTGTCACTCATAGCACACTGTTGACACTAGATGACTGTGTACCCCCTGAGAAAAGAGGACCCCATCAAGATATGGCTTGGTTTGAGAAGGGAGTTACTTTTTCACATCCCTGAAATGTCTATCAGAGTTTGTGGTTTCCCATCCACGGCTGCTGGTTCTACAACTCTCACAAAGAATTCACTTCTTCAGGGACAGCCAGCTACACCACAGTCCTTGCCTGTAATTTCAAACGCCCAAATTCCCAGGAGTTAAAATGTTTGGGCTTTGTTTAGGGTTTTGCTAGTTTGGGGCTGCAACTCATCTGGAGACAGATCCTGACCTAGACAGACTGGAAACCAGTTTCCCCTCAATGCTCTCACCCTAGAAATCCCGACATTTCACTGCGGGACTATGAATGTGTCTGATTTTCAGATGCGACTCCAGACCTCACAGGATGGTGCAACATGTTTGGCACCTCTCTGAATTCTAAAACACCCCGGCTTCAAGGGTTTCCAGACACAGGCAACATTAGAAGAATTAGAAATTCTAGGACCCTGTCTACCCAGCCTGTTCCTTGAAGGACTCCCTGAGGGGAGCACCTGTCACTTCCCATTTCTCTGTCCTTCCCCAGCACCTCTGCCCTGTCATTCCCTTACCTGACTAGCTGTGGGAAAGGGAGATCATTACAGAGTTGTTTTGTGCCGACAACCTATTCACATCTGGATGGCTAATGCTGATAATTACCACACTGGTTACTAAATCTGTCAGGTTTAGGTGAGGTGAGACTCTGCAGCTGGGGCTGCTGCTCACAGCTTCCCAGGCAGAGAGAGAGAGGAGAGGTGAGAACACAGCCAGGAAAGGTGTGTTCGGATGCTTGGGACTGAGTGAGACTGGTTAATTACCAGTCACTTGCTGTCTCCCTGAGTTGGAGCGTCTGGGTAAGGAACACCCGTGGATCAGACAGAATCCGACAACCTGCTACTTATCTCTACGGAAAGAGGGTGGCAGGGACTCAGATGCAGAGGACAAGTGTGGAGACAGTTTCTCGGGTACCAGGGCCATGGCCACGTGATGCAGATGTCCTCAGCACAGGGTGATGGTGTGAGCCATCAGGGTATAGAACCTACTGTTGCTGCTGTGGAGGAAGCTGGGGACCCGGAGTTCCCTTGGGAAGTGAGTCTACTTGCTGCTGGATGAAGCGTATTAATGCAGAGCCTTGGATTAAGTTCTAGCAGTTCCCATACCCCCTTGTGTGTATGAGAGCATCCTTTCTGAGAAGCACATCCACACATCCATCAGAGTCTCACAGGGTTCAGAACACTCTCTGATTCCTAGAGAGAGAGAGTGATTACAAACCACTGGCCTGGAACCCTGGAGAAACAGGTTGATACTGGGCCAAGCACCCAAAGACTCAGGATTCCCTAATGATCCTGAAATTATACTCAAAAGCCACTTGTGTGTAAATGCTTCCATTTCTCCCAGAAAGACTCCAGTAACTTTTGCCAGATTCTCAAAGGTTCCCCACCGCTGAGAGTTCCCTAACCTGAGCTCCTTGGCAGCCCCAAGGGACCAGCTTTGTCTGTGCTTAGCTTCTGCTTTTAAGAGGAAGAGCACAAATACCATAAAACAGGGCTGACAGTTCTAATCAGTATTGCGGATAACCAGGTCCAGCCAGGAACTGGTTGACATGGCCCTCTATAGCAGAGCCCTCATCAGAGACCTCTTAAGAGCCAAGCATACAGAAGCCAGGCTAGTAGTGGTCACAAGAGCCTTTGGAGCTGAGCAAACAGTCCTAGATCCCTCTCCTCTGAGGCTCCGTGTCTGGCTTTCAGAAACCCACCGGTCTTACTTATGAAAGGTCAAAATTCACTATTTGCTGAGCACCTACTATGTGTCTGGTTCTACTGCAGATGTAAAAGAAGGGACCTATCATTGTTGTAGACCTAAGCAAGTTTCCTGCCCCAGGCACAGGTACTTGGGGCGCTGCTGACCCAAGTCATCTTCCCCATCTTAGTTCCTCTCCCATCACTACCCTTGAGCCAGAGAGACCAAAGCCAAAGCACCCAGCTGAGCAAGCTGGTGTCCATGGAAAGAGAGAGAACACGCGGTAGCATTCCCTGTGGGCAGAGCAGTGAGGGAGGGTTGGCCCAAGCAGGTGGGCCAGTCTCAGCCCAGGTGGGTGCTGCTGGAGAGAGGGCTCGCTGGGGTGGGGGCTCTCTGCCTGCGAGGGTGGGGGAGGCGCACATGAAGGGGAGCAGCCGCCCGGGCCGCTGCGCCTGACCGCCAAACTGCGCTCGCCTGCTCCCCGCCCTCCGGGACCGTGGTGAAGCTCCGTTCCCCATACTGAGCAGTCCCTGGGAGGCGCTCGGACACGTCCCCAGGCCGGATAAAGATCGACTCAGAGCTCGCACCACGGCGAGCAATCTCGCCATCGGCGTGGCTCGCGCGGCCGCTCCGACCGGCCCCGGAGACGCCAGATAGCTATCTGAGAGGCAGGGAGAAGACGGCGCCGCCGTCGCCCCCGCCCCGCGCGCATGGTGGCTGCAGGGTCTTGGGGCTCGCCGGCCTCCCCACCCCCTTCGCACAGCCTTGCCCGCGCTCCCTCCCTAGGGACATCTGCCTCCCTCCCGCCAGCCCCGTCCCCAGCGCCCCTCTAAGGCGCCCTTTCCCCACTCGCCAGGCCCCGCTGCCTCCTGAAGGTTACGCGGCGCGGCGGCGGGGCGCGGCAGAGCACGGGTGGCACCCGCCCGCGCCGCCGCCCACCCCAGTGCCCGCCGCGCCGGGCCAGCCTGGCTGCCGGCTGCTGCCACCGCAATCCCGGCTCCTAAATCAGCGCGAGGAGGCGCCCCTTCCCCCACCCGGCTCCTCGAGCTCCCCGGGCAGGGATTGGCCGCGCGTGCGCCCCCCGAGCTTGGGCCCCGGCTCCAGCCGCCGCGCCATTGGCTGCGGGCTTCCGCCAGCCTTTACATAAGCCCGGGCGCGCTCGAGTGGAGTTGTATAAAGCGAGCGCGCGGCGTCGGGGCGGGAGGCTCGAGGCCAGCCCGGGACTAGGGCTGGGCGCTGCAAAGCGGCGGCGCCGGCGGCAGAGGCGGCAGCGAGCGCCCGCGCTCCGACGCCCCCAGGCGGTGGGGCCGAGAGAGCCAGAGGCTGGCTCCGAGCGCCGACCCGGGTGTGAGTATCGGCTCCTGGAGCCCCCACCCCTTCCGGCGGAGAAAGTTTCTCCAGCCCAGCGCACCCCTCCCTGAACGCCCCCAGGGGTGGCGGGGCTGCAGCTAGGAACCTGGGGAGATAGGCACCGCGGAGGCGGCGGCGCTGCTCCCAACTTGCCAAGAGGCGCCGGACTCGATTGGCGCACAGATCCTCCCCGCGGGCTGGGGGCGAGGCGGGCGCTGGGCTGGAGGTGGGGGAAGAGATGGGAGCCGAGGTGTGGGGGTGACACCCCGCAGTTGGCAGAGAACGCGTTAGGGGCACAGTGGGTGGAGGTCAGCGGTTTGGGAAGAGGGCAGTGGGGCTAGGAGGGGGCGGAGCAGGTGAAGGCTGCGCAGGGGGTGCCGGGGGAGTCACCTAGCCTGGCAGGCTCAGCTTGGGGCCGACGAAGCTACTAGCCTCGGCCAACTGCCAAGGCTTCCAGGTTGGGGAAGATCCCCCCGGGGGCAGAGCTCCTCTCCGGGGAAGCGGAGCTGGTCTCCCTGCACAGCGCTGAGTGGCAGAGTGCTCCCGGAGCCAACCCGGTGCACGGCGTAGCTGCCAGCCGCCTTTGGCTGGACCGAGGTGTGGTCTGGCTTTCTGGCTGGGGCTGTCAGGCAAGCTCTTTTTTCTGGCGTTCTCGGGGAAAACGTGGGTACCCCTTGATCTCATGGAAGCACATCGAGGTTTTGGTGGGGCGGCAGGCAGGCTTGGGGCATGCCCAGCAATGCAGCGTGCTTCTTTTGCAGTACAGTAGTTGAGAGCCCTGGTTAGTCCCGCTTCTGCAGAAACCAACTAAAGAATCCAAAGTCATCCCAGCCGGGATGGGAGCCACCCTAGGGGTGGGGGTGGGGTGGAGGGTAGGGGTTTCCTCCTTGAATGACTAATGTGTACTATGGCTACTGGGTGGGCTCAGCCACCGTGGCTTCTGGGAAGCATTCATGAGTTGCATCTGAGGTACCTTCTGGGATAGGTGCAGGACTTTGCAAATGAAGCCAGTTGGGAAAGAAAGCAAGGAGGTTCCCAGGGTAGGGGACAGCTCTGTGTGGTGCTGTCTTGAGCCTGAGAAGACCTGAGAAAAGCTATCAGGGGAGATTTGAAACCGTGCTAACTTGGGACGGGAAATATCCCGTTGAGTTAAAGCAAATTCAGAACAGTTCCTCACTCTTGGGCACCGAGACAGAGAAGTGGAGGGTGGAAAAGTAGGAATATGGACAATTGTCCCAATATGGTCTTCAAGGAATTGGTTTTTCTCTCTCTCTTTCTGGCTTTTTAAGCCCTTTCTGGAGGCAGGTTCTAAAGTCAATTTAGTAGGCAATGAAGGGAGTTTATTTAGTTCTTGGTGCTGCTCTAGAGGACCCGGATTAGAATGATTTGGTCTCCAGTTGGTGCTGATGGACTCGAGAAGGTTGAAGGCTGCTGCTGGTTTCAGCTCTTCAGCCGATGAGTTGGGGCTGGATCATTCACTGTGCCCCAACCCCATCCATGGTGGTGTGCCAAACTCCTTGGATACCTGCCTTAGCATAATGATATGTAGGGGTTGCCAATCCATGCCCACGCCCCCAGCGCTGTTCTCTGTTTGCCTGCAGTCAACATTTCTCTGCTGCATTTCCCAAGACCTTCTTTCCATTAGGGATTTGTGCAGCAAAATACCTGCTTGTTGCTCTTTCTTCCTTCCTCCATCTGGGCTGCACCTGGCATTCTGAACCCTGATGTTCATTCTTTGGGTGTTTGGTTAAGGTATCCTGTGGTTGCACAGAGGAGCCCTGAGAATGAGTAGATCAATGGCCTGTGTGATACCGGAGAGCGAAACATAGACTCTTAGAGAGAGAATAGACCACCAACCAGGAAATAGTTCTGTTAAACAGCTTGTAACCACCTGAGTTGGTCGGCAAGCTTCCTTGCCTCCTGAGAAATCAGTGGAAGCTTGGCGGGTGGAACAGGCTCCTTGGTAGCCAGTAGGGGGCGCCAAAAGCACCTAGCTCAGGACTAGTGACTTTTCTTGCTTCTTACCCTTCACTGGCCATTGTAACTTAATGCTTTAAGCAAAGCTCAGGCCCCAGGCCCCAGCAATCACTCATTGTGATGGAGGGTGGTTGTGATTAGGGCCCTTCCATCACGTGTTCTGTAGACTTTGGGTAATCCTAGGACCTCAGATGCAGTGGGGTGCATGAGGCAGTCAGTACATGCCTGGGAGCTAGCTGGTACATAGCTCCACCTACTCTCCGAAATCATTGCTTTCTGCTTGGCATCCTTGTATTCTTTGAATTCTGAGAACTCAAGAATAGCAAAACTAGGGGGGGGGGAAGGGAGCTTTGGGGGCCATCTAGTCCAGCTCACCCACCTCCAACATTCCCATTTATACTGTATTTACAAATAAGGCAGCTGAAGTAAAACAAGTGTCTTGCCAAAGGTCACATGGCTGTTTGGTGGAAGAGATGGGGCCAAGCCCCAGGATTCCCAGTTCCCTGTTTGGGGCTTCCCCCATCCCAGTGGCCTGATTCTTCTGTGCTGTGAAAGTGGACATGTTTCTACACAGTAGGCACTGATAATTATTGACTGGCCAGACTTGGATATATGAATAGCTTTAGTAAATTCAGGGAAATTTTCTCTGCAAGGAAGGCAAGGAAAGATAGAGTTCTCATAATGGACATACACAGGCTGTGGAAATTCCAAGTTATCCTTTCTCTTTCCTCTGTTGTCTTGTTTTATTGTTCTATGTGGTCTTTGGAAAAAAGCTATGCAACTCCATGTGATGGAACCAGAAATGTCCAGGCCATCACCAGATAGTCTTAGAACGTAAGCCAAGGCTTAGACATCCTTTAAGGCATGTTGAAGCAGGGTCTCTGTCCTGAAGTACCACTCTGCTGGTGGGACTTCTTAAATCCAGATCCTGTGGGAACTAAAGAATTCCCAAAGAGTATTTCCCAATGTCCTCTACCCTTGCTTCTCTCAGCTCAAGGTCAGAGTAATAGAGGCTCTGGTCTCAAAAATTCCTCCTCTTCTGTAATCTGGGACACCCAGAAGAGACTCTCATTTTTGGAGCCCTTCTGTTCTGCCAGCCTGACAGGTCTGAGGCTAACCCTCTGTTTTCTGCTACCACCCACTTTCTCTACATACCATATGAACTCCTGTGGGGTTCTTCTTGGAGCCTTGGCAGATTTTGCCACCAGTGCACAATTCTGAGAAGCACAATCCTCCCCTGCCTCTGAGGTTCACCCAATGGGTGCTTGTTGCCAAGGAAAATGCTTAAGATTGTTCATCTCTCCAGGCTCACAGACAAGATGGGTCTTCATCCATAAGAGAGGAGGGAGGTGAGGATTGTGTAGGCCACCAGATAAACTACAGCTTCATTCCTTAAGTGGGATTCCAAGAACTGTGTTTGAGATCCACGACAGCCACTTTGATTTAACTGGAGAAATGCCTCCTTGCATCTAGTCTTGATCTGGTTCTGCATAAGGACAGAGGAGTGTAATTACATTCATTATAGGGAGAGTGCGGATCTTCCTAGGAGGGAAGGTGAGCAAAGATGGGGGAGATGGTCTTTGGGATGTGTCGCCCGAGGTGTGATGCAGAGAACCAGTCATTTGGAAGGGCCTGTTAGCGCTGGATCACTGGGAACTGCATGGGATCTTTTAGCCTGCAGCTAAGGCCAAGTGTCAAGGTTTGCACATCAGCTTCTGGTCACGGTGACACAGAGACTGATGAACGAAGTGTGACTAGCAGGTATCTCTCCTCTTGCCTTCTCCTCTGAACCACTTCTGGATTTTCACTTTGGGGTTCTGCCATGCTTGGGGAAAAGAAATTTTACAGGTCCCAGGATAATTCTGAATGTGATGGAAGGCCCTGAGCTATTGATTCCTGAGGAAGGATCTTTCTGCTGGGAGAAGCCTTCCTCAGAGCCCAGTGATTTAAGAGCGCTGACAAATCCATGCTCACTGAGCCTCCTGCAGGCTGAAGATAGGCTTCCAGGCCAGCTTGGACTCTGCTCTGGATTTCTGAAGAGTCTGGCTGGTTGCTTAGGGGACATAAACCTGTGAACTCTCCCTAGAAGAAAGTATGAAATCAATTGGTTCATTATCACACCAAACACACTCTGAACCACTTAGGGCATTTAAGAAATAAGGAGTAGCAAAGGGCTGTGAGATTGGGTTTGAAACATGTTCAAAAAGGTGTGAAGGGGTTAGAGAAAAGGACGGGATGGAAAGACCTTTTTCCCACCAAGCTACTTATGTTCTTGACCTCACTGACACCCCTAGGCAGTGACTGGAGAGGTTACTTAACCCACATCACCCAGACTTTTGGCAGTGTGTAAAGATAATCTATATTGCCACAACTGGAGTAGAGGATGCTACAAGCGTCATGGGATGGGAGAGAGGCCAGGATGCCACTAAACATCCTTCAGTTCCCAGGGAAGCCCCCACACGGCTGAATATTACACTACTCCAAATGTCAGTGGTACCAAGAGCACAGCAGCATGTGACAGGTGGCAGAGGTTCTGGAAACATTTTAACCAGTTCTGCTTTCTAGCTGAGGATACTGAGATCCGGGGTGGAATGATGACCAGGCAGAGGCCTACAGCAAGCGGATGGCAGAGCCAGACTGGAACTCACATCTGCTCCGTTGAGACGGGTTTACGCAAACTCCCCCAAAGTTGTTGTGAAGAATAAATATGAGCTGTGAAAACACTTAGAAAATTACAAGGAGACTGTTATTAATAACACTGCTATTATTACAGATTTGGGGGTTTTCAAAAGTTCTGTTACCCATGTGCTGACTCACGGCGTAACACTGGACCAACCGCTCCCCCAGCCCTGTGCCGCTTTGTGTGTGCTTGTGGTAGAGGGTGGTCTTTGCAAAAGATAAGTACCAGAATCTTTATCATTGGGAAAAAGTCCAAAGATCTGCCCTTCAAAAATGCTAGACACCTAAAGGGGGAAAAAAAAAGCTAAAAAGATTTTTTTTTGAAAGAAATCATTTGGACGTTATGTGGAACAAAAAACGCTTACTTCTTGGAAAAATTCCAGTGCCCTGGCCCTGAGAGCTGGTTCCAGCCCAGGAAATCTGATCAACATCCGGAGGAGAAACTGATAGCTCCACAAATGACGGGCGACTGGATTTGTCCCCATTCCCTGGGGCAGGAGGGACTGATATCTCTGCCACTCTTTCTGCTGGGGGCAGGGCGGGTGGTGTGGCTGGCACTGGGGAGTTCTACAGGGAAGCTCAGAGAGGGGCGGGGAGGCGGGGCATTAATTAGTAAAACCTTGTTTACTTAACAGACATATTCTTAAAGATCTCTTCCAAGGGACGTTTTGACATATTGCTTTAATTAGCCACAGAAGAATGGAGAGCGCAGAGAGTGTAAAATGACCCTTCCCGGTGTTTCCAGTTACTCTTATCTTTGTTTGCACCATACAAGCACGCTGACAAGGTCATGGAATCACTGCTGAGCTAAGGGACTGTCCTGGTGACCAGAGGAGGGCCCTTTTTTCCCTTTCTTATGCTAGTTTCCTTTTGGTTAGAGCAGCTACTTCAGTGGGGATTCTGGCCTGAGCCTCCTGCAGATCTCACTGGAGCTCAGGCCTGGGTGCTTGGATTTTCCCTCGAAGCTCAGCTACAATGCTCTTGTAGGAGGTGGCAACAGCCTCATTTGATGTTCTCCGCAGAAGGCTGGAGACTGGTTGTGGTCGGGATTGGAGAAGGAAGCCCCTTAAGGCTCCCTCGGAGGACTAAGGCTGCCTGCATTGGAGAATGAGGTTTTACTGCATAGACCCCTGCCTGGATGCACGGGAGGCCCCGAGCCTTAGGACTCAGGAAATCAGTCACTGAAGCTAAGCCACAGCTCCTCCCGTTGCCGATAGACCCCTTCCCTTTGAAGTCATCTCATCTTTCACCCTGGCCTCTAGGATGATTCACACCCCTGTACCTCTCATCCAAAGAGGCCTTTGCAAGAGTAGAAACACAGTCCCCAAGGAGGTGCCGCCCTGTGAATGGTGTTGAGGAGACAGGACATCAGTGGCCCTCGGGTACAGATTCAGCACCTGGGACAGCACCAGATTCAGCGCTTCACCTGCGGTTGCGCCCAGCAAATGTAAATGGACAGAGATGGCCATTCTGAGGCAGAGGTGGCCTCTGGCCTTAGTGGATCTCCATACGGGCCTCAGTCAGTGAGGCCTGCTTCCCTTCCCGTTCCTTCCCAAAGCTAGCATTTGACGCCAGAGCCTTGTATATCCCCAGGACCCTGCTAATCAGCAGGGTTCGTGACCCCTTTCGTTGTAAGGTCCACTCAGTAGGACGATGGTCAGCTGTAAGCCTGGAGCAAGGCTGTGTTTCCTTTCCTCTTCACAGTCCACAACTGCTTCTCCTCTCCCCTCCTCCACCCCAAGTAGCTTCGGCCTTACTCTGCTTTAGGCCCATGGAACAGAAGAAAATTTGGATTTTCACTGAAGACATACCAGGGAGTGAAACATTGTTTCACACAACCATTCCCGAGAGAGGCTCTTAAATAGCAAGGTCCACTAATGCATTAAAATTATTTCAGGGGAAAAAAAAAACAAAAACCAAAAACAACCCAACCCTGCCCCATAGACTCTTAGGTCTGGAAAGAACTTTGGAGACCATCCAGTGGCCACCCCCATCCCCACCCCAGGCTGTGCACATCCCCACCAGGGCACTGCTCAGAAACACAGTCAACATCCAGCACGCCGCTGCCCCAAAGCTAAATGTCCTTTTGAAAAATGCAAGTCTAATCGTGTCTCCACCTTACTTCCAAACCTCCTCACACCGTGACTCCAGGCTCCTTCCCTCAGTATTGCAGGCTCTGGCACACCCCAGCTGCAGCCTGCACACAACACAACACTCTCCACTTCCTCTCCCTTCTCATCTCCCTGCACAGATGCTGCATTCTGGAAAGCAGCAATTGCATTCGCAGCATGAACTGATCTGTCTCACATGCATGCCTCTGATCTGTAGGTCTGTGCCACTTGGAATCCCAATTCACCTGCTCCAGAGACCCTCTCCTGTCTGGCCTCCCCACCCACCCCACTAGTCAATCTCTCCCTCCCATTGGCTTCATCTAGTCTCTGTACCTGTTGCTGCTCTGAACTCAGCCCATGAGGCTGTGTACACGCCTTGCTCCGTGAGCTTGGGGACCACGGCTGGCTTGTCTTTTCTAACGTGGTAGGGAGGCTTCTCCTATGTGTTTGAAGAATGAGTGTGTGTCTCTAAGTGTATTGAGGGCTTCTAGGTTTGGAAAGCAGTGTTTAAGGAGCCACAGAACTCCTCTGGGGTCCCAAGACAAATTAGTAACAGAAGCAAGTCTATTCCTCAAAGTCTCACAGTCCGGAACGCTCCACTCAGCACTTGACAGCTGCTCCTGGAAGGGGCACCTGCGCGCCTGGCCCCTTCTCCTGAGATGCATTTGTTCAGGCAGCAAGCATCTATTACTAGCGGTAATAATGTGATTGCTGTTACCACTTCCTAACCTGTGTGGGCATTTGCAATGCCCAGCACTGTGCTTAGAAGTTAACATGCATACATATTAGTCCACCCTCACCACAGTCTACAAGCCTGTCTGCCCATTTTACAGGCCAGGAAGGCCAAGTCACTAACATTTAGTAGGATCCTACTAAGACTAGCAGTTTCCATGCATTTCTCTCTTTCACAAACATTGTCTCATTAGCAGAGTGCTCTCTGTGACATTTCATGGCCTAGGTCTCTTAGGCTTTATGTTTGCCTTTCCTCTCTGGTACGGTCTAGAGCTCTCTCTCAATGAGAGGAAACAATGTATTTCCTAATGCTGGGGACAATGCATAGGACAGGGCCACTGGGAATGTAGCTCAGTGATAGAATGTTTGTCTAGCATGCACAAGGCCTTGGGCTCCAACCCCAGCACCAGAATGGGAGGAGAGACACATAGTGGATGTGCCTTCTGGGTGGGGGTGTGGGGATGCAGAGGTCTAGAGTCTTTCCAGGCTGGCCCTGCAGGGGACCAGCAGTGGGCGGAGAGTAGAAACAGAGCTAAAGTATTAGAATGTGCACTCCACAGCACAAGGATTTTCTCTTGTTCTCAGTGTTTTCCTGGTGACCAGCATGGAGCCTGGCATAAAACAGGTCGTAAACAATCCTGAATTAATGAATTAGCAAATGGCAGCTCCAGTATTCCCCTCTTAATTACTCTCTGCATCTAGCCCTCTCTTGGTTTCGTGCATGCTTTAATGTAATTCTTCTCTTGCTCTATTTTTTTTTTTTCAGTGTTAGGAATGGGAGCTAGGGTCTGGTGAACCCAGCCAGGCGCTCTCCAGTCAGCCCACCTCCAGCCCTACTGTGCTCTTTCCACCATACTGTCACCTTGTCACCCTTCATCCTTTGGGCCTGGTCCCCAGAAGGCCTCCAGTCCCTGTGGGCCTGCTTCCCAGTGCCCTTCCTGCCACATGCGCTGCATCTACCATGCAGAGGCCCATTGTGCCACAAAACCCTGCACCTCCACCATGCGCATGCTGTCTCCCTGGCCTGAGACACGGTCCCCACCCTGACCCTGTGGCTAGCTCATCGCTGTCTTTCTCCTTCCCCTCTGTCCCCATCTCACTTGATTTAAGACAAGTGTGGTGGAGTGAAGGAAACCGTGTAGTGAGGTGTCTAGGAATATTGATCCTGGAGCTACTTTGCTTAAACACAAATCGTGGGTTCACTATGTAGTATATAACCTTCTGTCAAGTTACTTAACTCCTCTGTGCTCAAGCTTTCCCATCTATAAAATGGGGATACTACCACCCAGGTTTCCGGTAAGGATTAAACGAGTCACCCATGTGAAGGGCAGTAGCACCGAATGGCCAGAGGTAGGTACATAATGCCATCATTATCACTGTCAGCTTTTGCTCCCTGAAATTGCAGCATTGGGCACCTCTGCTTTGGTGCAGGAAGAGTCTGCTATCAGCTCTGAGACAGAGAGGGAAGCAGAGGAGTGAGTAAGAGGAGAGGAGTTAGCAGGAATGGAGGATGGAGGGAGAAATGCCAGTCAGCCCGGATGGAGATGCTGGGAGCACTAAGAGATCTGCAAGGAGACTTGCCCCATAACCCAGGGGTCGTGAAGCAACAAGAACAACCAGGACACCAGAACTGCAACCGGAACAGCCGTGTTGGCTTTGAAGGGTTTCAGCGAATAACACCTCACTTCCCTACCCAGTTTGGGGCCAGCAGAGGCCGGAGGCAGAGCTCCAGTGGATGGAATGAAATGCCACTGTTGCCACCTAAACAGCTGATTGGCAGACTTCACCTTACTGGCGCCCTACCGATGCCCACCGCAGGCCCCTTTGGTAGGGCAGGCTAGCTTGCTTGATCAAGCTCAGCGTAGGGCAAGTCGCCTCCACAGGGACCAGATCCAGAAGACTCCCCAAGCAGAGTCTTTCACACTGCCCAGTTTGATGGGGATGGGGCATTCTAGTGAGGGCTTTCTCCCCATCACCACTAAAATAGCATTTAAGGATAGATCCTTCTGTTCTGGGGTCTGTCCTGTGCTCTGAATGACATTCAGCAGCATCTCCAACCTCTACCACAGGATGCCATCAACAACTGCTTCCCTGAGTTTACCACCCCCAAAAATATTTCTAGACACTGACACCCCAGCTGAGGACCACTTCTCTGGTGGCAGCTCCTCCAGATAAGATCCAGGAGTGGAGGGTGAGTACCCCCTCCCACACTGCAATCCAGGTAGCCAAGGGCAGGTCAGGGAGATAGCTGGGTCCCCCTGACCTTTGCAGATGTTTGTTCCCCTGCACTTTTTGTCCTTCCCTCCTCCTCAGCTTCTTCCTGTTTAGCTGGCTTCTTCCACCCTCTGAAGCCCAGCCGAGGCAGCCTCCCTCTGGGAAGTGATCCCAGCTCCCCGAGGGAGTCACTCAGGTTTTTCTGTGGTTACTTTTCCACAGCACCCCTCAACCCATTAGAGCAAATGGTGAATGGCCGTGTCCTCAGGACCCCCACGCCACCTCACTCAAGGCCAGGTTCATTTTGGGTCTGCAGGAAATGTTGCTGGGGTGACTGAACCAGGGCTGCTCTTCTTCAGTCGAGCTTTCATTCCAGAAGCTCTTTTGTGGGTCTCTGAGGATCTGATGGCCCAGTCCATGAGGGGCAGGATGTTCCTGCAGCTGCTGTGTCCCTCTCTCCCTCATCTCAGCTGTCTGACAAGTATCTGAAAGGGTCTGCTTTCTCTGCCTGTTCCCAACATTTGGGCCTTTTGCTTTTGTGAGCGTGTGGGGTGTGTCCTTGCACTTTGGATAATTGCAGAAGAACTGTGCGCCCTGGAAATTGCCCTTGGAAGCCTCTCCCACAGCTGCCTGACCCCACGGCAGAGAAGCCAGGTTGCTTGGATACCGGTTTTCAGACCCAATTCAGGAAAGTCCCGAGGCCACAGAAAAATGATTGTTCTGCATGTGACTGGGAGCCAGTGTCTGAAGACTCTCCACCTTTGCTAGGGTCCACCAAGCTGCTTTCCACCTGGACCCCTGCCAGACCTTCCCTGGGGCTCGCTTAACCTTTCATCATCACGGCTCAGGTGATCTCATAGACAAGGACATCCAAGATCAGCAAGGTGGAAGAACACTCCAAGGTCACTAGCTGGTCTGCGCTGGGCTTCGGGTCTAGATCCAGGTCGCTGACTCCAAGTTTTGGGCTCTCCCTCTCCTTTTCGCTGAGGATTGTTGAAAAGTTCACTTACGGAGTATTTTCAAGAAGTTATTATGGTGATGCAGTTCTTCCCAGAGCCTGAAACACAAGTCCAGTCACCGGATGGTTCTTCTGGAGACCGTTCTTGTCCTTATCTCCACAGCCACACTGCAGAGCTCTTCACGCCTTGCTGAGACACCATGCACTCTGACCCTGTGCCCCTCAGCAAGTTTGCTCTACTTTTTGAGTTCAGCTTCTCCTCTTCTGGTCTGCAACTGCCCCTGGACAGTCTTAGACGGCCTTGACACAGAGTGTCATGCTTTATCCACTGCTTGTTTGCCAAGCTCTGTGAGGGCCAGGACTGGGTTTTGTTCATCTTTAGTTCATGGAATTCATATATCTTTAGCAGATGGACTGTTTACTACATACTTCGGCATTAGTACCCGGTACAGTGCGAGCTCTGAAGTGCTCTCAGCACCTCTTGAATACTGCCACTAGTGAGTACCAGTCACAGTACTGTAACAACGCCTGGCAGATGACTGATACCTAAGCATCCAAGAAAACAAAACACCCTTCCTAACTCACTCCCCAATCTATTTTGATTTTTAGCCTTTCCCCTGAGGAGTCAGATGTTCACAGTAGTGTGACAGGAAGCTCCTGAGCAAGTCATATCAAATGAGAGGTCACTCTGGGCACCCCATTCTTCTGCCTCAGGCAGTCCCAGCCTGCTTTGCTTTCTTCCCCAAACTTCATATCTTCTGCCTCCATTGACACTCTTCAGCTAAATGGATTTTCTTCATATACTTCAACAAGTCAATGATGAATTTCAGGAGGAGAAACATTTTTCACTTCAAATCAGATTGCAGTGAACACTCTCATCAGGGGACCGTGAGTCTGGGGCAGTGTTTCTGTCCTGGACTGCCCATCAGCATCAGCTGGACAGCTCCTAAAAAGGCACAGCCTCCAGACATGACCCCAGACCAATGAAATCACACCCAACAGCACGTGTCTCAGCACAGTGCTCCCAGGGGTAGAGGTTGGGTGATTCTACTGGGCAGCAGGGGTTTGGGCATCGCTAGCTGGGAGCCCTGTTCGTGGAGGTGAGTTCTGTAGACCAGTGGCCTGGGCATCTCCTGACAGTTTGTCAGACATGCAGACCACCTGGATCAGAGCCTGCACTGGCACACACCCTCGGGTGATCGTCAAGAACATTGTGGTCTGAGAAGCACTGCTCTAGAGAAAGAATAGCTTTTAGACACCTGTGACAAGCTGCAAGCCATTTCTGCTGATTCATATTACCACTTGGAAGTAATCCTTCCTTCCCTCCTTCACTTAATAATATTAATAGCACAGCTCCCATGATGGGTTCTTGGAACACATTGGCATGTGTCTCTACCTGCCCCTACCCTCATTTCCTCTGGGTTGTGCCCTTTGATGGCATCTACCTCTTATCTCCTTGACTTGGCTCCCACCTCCTTGCCCTGACCCCTTCACCTCTTCTTACATCTGTGCAGAAACCAGATTCTTCTCAGTCCCTACCTGTTGTGGTAATTTTACCATGAGCTGAAGACAGCTAGCACTTTGAGTATATAAAGATGAACTGAGCCTGGGCGGTCCTGGAGACTGCATCTCTATTGGTTGATTTCACTCCTCAGATTTGGAAGCAAAGGAGAAGGTTCTTGAATCAAGCCCAGACCTTCAGTGGAGTATATTGCTTGGTTTCATGACTCTGGAAGCTGCAGCATAGAACCATGTAGTTTATAGACCTGGCATCATGGATGCCACTGGGGAGCCTGTTAGAAATACAGAATCTTGGGTGCTATGGCAGAGTTATTGAACCAGAATCTTCATTTTAACAAGAGCACCAGATGATTCATGGACACATTAAAGCCTGAGAGGCATGAAGCATGAGTATGGAGCAGTGTTTTCTAAATTTTACAACATATTGAAATCAGATGGTAACTTTTCAAACTCTTATGCTCAGGTTCCATCCTAGGCTGGTTAAGTCAGGTGGTCTTGAGATAAGACTCATGCTTCTGCACTTTTTAAATTGCGGTCAAATATCTAGGACAAAAAAGCTTACCATTTAATCACAACCAAAAATCCAATTCTGTGGGTGCAAAACCCACTTACAGTGTTGTGCCACCATCACACCATCCCATCTGCAGAACCCATCCATCTTCCCATTCTGAGACTCCACAGTCACCAAGCACTAGTTCCCCACACCTTCTCCATAGCTTCTGGAAACCCCTGCATCCAGCTATTCCAGTACCTCAGAAAAATGGCGTCACACAGCGTTTGTCTACCTTACTTTACCTGCTAAAATGTCTTCAGGATTTGTCCCCATTGTAGCGTGGACCAGAATTTCCTTTCTTGTCAAGGCTGAATAACATCCTATTGCTTTTGTATGCCATATTTTGTTTATACATCCACAGACGCTTGGGTGGCTTTCGTCTTTTGACCATTATGATTACTACTGCTGCTATGTACATAGGTGTGGAGATAACCTATTTCTCCTGAAGTCTCCCAGGAGTCCTTGTTCTCTCTTTTCCATTAAGCAGCCTGGGGTGACCAGAGAAAGGAGTTCATTACTTTCCTGATGCAGAAACTTTACAAAATCATGCCTGTCAAGAGGTCCACATCTTTGAGTCCCATTTAGGAACAGCTGCCAAACAGCCCAGACCATGTGGGGTGTGTATATTCCAAAGTCACCAAGTGTCTGAGAGGCAACTCTTTAAACTAACAATAAGAGCCATCCAGAGTTTCCTTGATGATGGCCCAAAAAGCGAGTGTTGAGTTATCTGCACATGGTTTAAAACACTAAACTTAAGAGTTTGGATGTAGATTCTCTAGCCACTCAACGTATCTGGGTGGATAAAACACCCAAGGTGGGACATCAAGCTCCCTGAGCTCATTAACCCATACACGAGCTCCCTTGCTCCTGAGACCACCCTCATAGAAAAGGATCAGATTGTTCCTAAGCCAGAACGGGCTTGCACAGAAGAAAAAGACACCCAGCCTAAAAGAAATGCAATCAAGCTTTTAAAAAATCTGTTTCTTCTTTCAGTTTGGGAGTACACACTCAGGCCACGTAGTAATTTTATTGTGAGGTTTTTGAAGAGCCCCTATACTGTCTTCTCACCGCCGTACCATTCACCCCCACGCCCACACCAGCAATGCTCGGGACCCCTGGCCCACCCCGTCTTCACCAGCATCTGTTATTCCCTGGGTTTTTATTGTTGTTGTTGTATTACTGTTGTTGTAGTCAGCCCAATGAAAGTGAAATATGGGGTGTTCGTGTGTTTGTTTTGTTTTTCCGGACAGGGTTTCTCTGAGTAACCTTGGCTGTCCTAGATTCACTTTGTAGACCAGGCTGGCCTTGAACTCACAGAGATTTGTCTGCCTCTGCCTCCCTGAGTGCTGGGATTACAGATGTGTTATTGTGGTTTTGATCTGCATTTGCTATGTAATTTGTGGGATTTCATGCTCTTGTAGGCCATTACATACCTCTGGAGAAATATCTATTCAGGTCCTTTGTCCACTTTGAATCAGATTGTTCCTTCTTCTCTTCCTTCCTTCCTCTTTTTGCTGTTGTGTTGTAGGAGTTTTATTGATATACTATGGATAGTAATAACATATCAGATATATAGTTGGCAAATGTTTACACTCATTCTGTGGTTGGCTTTTTATACTTTGGAGAGTGTTCTTTGATGCACAAACGTTTCTAATTTTGATATAGCCCATCTTGTCTATATTTTCTTTTATCATCTGTGCTCTTGGTGTTGTTAGGCATGGAAAATTTTTAAGCTTCTCAAGTGATTTCAACATTACAGCCAAGACTGCACAGTGTTTCTTAAATTTTAACATACGTACAAGTCACCAAAAATCATGTTAGAATGAGCATTCTCATTTGTGAGGTCTGGGCAACTCCTGTATATCTAATGGGCTCCTAAATGATGCTTCAGATGCTCTGTGGACCACTCTGAGTAGCCAGGATGCAGAGGAGCATGTCTGTGATAACCTGTATCTGAGTCCTGTGAGGAGCAGATACAGTTACCATAGCTTCCCACAAGCTTCCTCTCTGTCACTGTTTCCTAATCCACCATCACAATAGGCCAGCACTTAACCATCTCACCATCCAAGGCTGGTCCTGAGCATCCCAAAACTGGGTGTACTGGTTACCTTTGGCATGACAGAGAAATTAAACATGATGAGCACAAACCCTACAAATCCCAACCTACCCATCTAAGTGAAGCTACCCACTGATCAACTCTGCTCTGAGAATTTAGGATCCACATTATTAATAGGGACATTATTAATTGTCTATTCCTCTCTTGGTCTAGCCCTGTAGAGGGAAATATTGTATGGCCCTACAGGAAAGATGTTTTCTTTAAAATGGGTTTACTATCCTCGGTAAGGAAAACCATACAGGTTGGTATAAGATTTGCAGAAGCAGTTGGTGGACACAGAGTGGAGACTTCTGAGCATCTCCTTTAAAAACTTCTTTTCATCCATCACAGAGTCTTGGAGCTGGAAAAGCCCCTCAGAGGTCTCTCCCCAAACCTTCATTTCAGAGAGAAGAGCAGGAACCCAGTGATACTGGAATTTGTCAAGATCACCAAACAAAGCTGAAGTCAACCCATAGGTACTTTTCCTCTCTGCTCCCCCAGAAAATGCAAAAATTAAGAGGCTGGGTCACAGGACTTTCTCCTTTTTAGACATTTTTACCAGTTAGGTGTCCATCACCCTGCTAGGACCTGACCCCAGCTGCAGTGCCCCAAACTACAGCTGCAAAGCCCGGAAGGAGCTGAGTAGCTGCTGGAAGGCTATGCATCGTAGGTGTTGTAAGCCGATCACATATCATTTAGATTTGGCTCTCAAGTTCACTATTGTCCCTTCAATAGAAGTCATTCTCTCAATAAAGTAAAATAAAACAAAAAGCCTAGTGACCTTCAGATCCATGTTACACTTCTTTATGTCTACCCTGCCTATTAAATACTCTTTATCCACCCCGCAGCTGTTTGTAAAGATGGTTCTGGGTTCCCTCACCCAGCCAAGCTTCCTACTATGGTGTAGAACTCTGAGAGCAATGTGTTTGTTTTTAGTGATCTGACAGCCCGGTAGAAGACACTGTCTTAGCCAGAGGACTCTTAATTTGGAATGACCTCATTTGGTATCATGACTCACAATGTGTGCAGTTTGATCATGCTACTACAAGAACCTCCTTTAACGATGGATCTTACATAGCTTCTACCCTGCGTTGGAGCCCTGCCCTACCCTGCATTTCTCAACAGCAAGACGCCAGAAAGGCTTCAGATTCTGTTTGGATCTAAAGGCAGTGCCTGGACCCCCTGTTTTGGCCTCTGGGTCCTTGACCTGGAGCACAAGCTCATTTGCTGGCAGGAGCATCTGTCTCCATATGGGGAGACAGTCTTCAGATCTCCTTTGCTCTTCCCTCATTAAGATGTCAGTCCGGCTCAGCCTTGTTCTCTGCTGCCAGATGCGCTGACAAGCAAGCAGCCAAGTTCTATCAGGAGGAGGCTTGCTGCCTTCTGAAGGCAGGAGGGTAGCGCTTTGCTAGTGGCTTGGACCTGCACAGGCTTTCTGGAATTGCAAGAGTCTCAGGGACATTCTGTGAGGTCCCATTCTCTGCCTAAGGCAGAGTCCTAGAGTGCTGCTAGCTTCAGCATTCTAAATGTCTTCTGCTCTAGCTCAGAGCAGGTGGTGCTCCTCCTCCCTGGCCATTCTCAGCTGTCTTCTGGGTGAGTGCCACTGGCTCCCATGGCCCCAGGCTGCTTGGCAACACCCTGAGTTATGTTAGAGATATAATAATGAATTATAAAATGCATTATACATAATTAATTTATAATAAAACACGCACACAATGGTTTAATTTCTCCAAGTGACTGATGTGCTTCCCGCCAGACCTTGCTGGAATGCATCCCTTGACTGCCTCTCGGTCTGGAGGCAATGGCCAACAGCCCAAGGATCTTGGCTTGGGGAACCTGCCAGGCTCCCTCTGGGGTATGGCCCACAGGAGAGCAATCCTTCGCTACCTCTACTGTTTGTTGCTGTAGACCCAGTGACCTGTGGGGAGCTCCGCCCCGGCCTCTGCATTGAGATCTGTTATTTCCTTCATTCTCTCAGAGTATAGGAGATCCTTCTTTCATTCCCTCATTCTTTCCTCCCTCCCTCAAATAGGTACCGGCTGCTCCTCTCATATCTTGTCCTTAGCTTGGTGCGTATCAAGCAAATAAAACAGACAAATATCCATGCCAAAGTGGACCTTGTACTATAGCAGAGGTGGCAGGCAGTAACCAAGTGTGATGCACAGTAAATCCCATGGCGTGGAGTAGAGTGATGGATGCTACAGAAGAGGAGCAGGGCTGTGATGGAGGCAGGCTGTGGTTTTATACCGGAGAGCAGAGACGGAGCTCATAAAATGTAGTGACTAGTCCTACAGTTGCTGAGACAGGGGAGAATGTCCCCACGGCCTCCCTGGGACTAGATTTGCCAGCTACTCGGCTCTGGGACGTTTCAGTAAGGTTTTTAACTTTTGCTTTCAGATGGTCAGGATGTCTCTGCTCCTGCTGCCACTGTGGCTTCTGCCCCTCACTGGGGGATCCCAGAGGGCCGAGCCCATGTTCACTGCAGTCACCAACTCGGTTCTGCCCCCTGACTATGACAGCAACCCCACCCAGCTCAACTATGGAGTGGCAGTGACGGATGTGGACCATGATGGGGACTTCGAGATCGTTGTGGCGGGGTAAGTGCGTCCCACCCTGAGTCTGACAGATATATTAATCAGCTTTTGCAGTGATACGGTCGCGTGACAGTGACTCCAAAACACAGCTCAGTGGCCAATGCTTGTTCTCACATGGGCCTTGCAGTCCCTTGTGGTCAGCACCAGCCTGGGTGGCTGAGCTGCGGTTGTCGGGTGATGTGGCTCTGTCCTTTGCCACAGCGGGTCCTTGAGGCCGGTGGCAGCTTAGGAGAAAGCTACTGAATCTGCAGGCTGCTCAAGGCTGCCTCTTGTCATACATCAGCCTCTTTGGTCCCGCAGGTATTGCCTCCTTCCCAGTGAGGTTCTACACCAACAGGACATAGAAGTGTTAGTCTGCAGGAGGGTTTGCTGTGTGCCCACTGACTCCCGTGGCTCTTTACAGAAGGCTAAGAAAACGTTAACTACCCATTTCAAAGAAGAGTGAAGATGGAAATCAAGAGGGATAATAAAGCCCGCCCTGGCTAGGCGTGCCCGCCTCCGAAGGGAGGGGAGTAATATTGTGCACCTAGAAAAGCAGAGACCCAGAGTTCAGATGGCTTGAGCAGGTGCCCTGGCTGTCCAGTTTTCTGGTTATATGACCTTGAGACTCACAACATCATCTGGAAGGAAGGGATCGCTGTGAGGCTTGTCCTGAAGCCTCACTCAGCTATTGCGCGTGGTAGTGCATTGTAAGTTCTGCCAATCGCCACAGATAACTGTTATTTATCTGTGAGTGTGAGCCAGGCTCTGCACACCATATTTCACATGCAGCACCTTCATCCCTCTGACAACACACTGTCATCCCACTTGGAGATCGAGAGTCCCACGCAAAGGTGGGAAGTAGGGAACGCAGTTTAGCTGGCAGTCTGCTTGCCCAGCAGGCATGAAGCTCTGGGTTCAATCCCCACCAGCATGTGTGTGTGTGGTGGTATGCACCTGTGATTCCAGCAGGTGAAAGATGGAGGAGACAGAGGAGTGATGAGACTCTGCTCCAGGAAACCAAACAAAAGACAATGGTCAGCTTTCTTTGTGTAACATAAATACACAGTAGATGGATGGGTCAGGAGTGGAACCTCAAGGCATCCTAGAGTGGCTAAACGATACAAAGTTTAGTCATCACTTCAAAAATCAGCATAGCAGGGGCCATCTGCCTAGTTCTAGGAGGCCTGAGATGCTTTGGTAACATAAAACCGAGTACCTAACAGCTAACATTATCTGTAAACAGTCATGTGCAATCGTAAAAAGTGCCGGCTTCAGAAATGGAGGAATTGGTGTTAAGCATTTTGTGAAAGGGTCTCATCTACCCCAGGCTAGTCTTGAACTTGCTATGTAGCTGAGGCTAGCCTTTAACTCCTCTTACCTCTGTCCCCCACGTGCTAGGATTACAGACATGTGTCATAACTCACAGTGAAGAACTGGTTTTAAGTGTAACCACATTTAACCCAATAGTTGCCCAACTTTGTGCTTTAGCTCTATTTTCCTCATCTGTAAAATGGGTGTGTTGAACTAACTAGATCTTCCCTACCCTCCTTTCAGGGCTGAACTCGGTGTCAGTGGTGATGATACACAGAAAAGATAATTCTCTCCTTTTGTGTATATTTCCTACCCTGAAAAGATGAGAGCCATTCTGTGCTAGACCTTCTAGAAGCCAGGTGGTGTTTCCCAGTGTGGTGTTCCTTAGGGCCGGCACATGTGACAAGTAAGACTTGAAGAATGGCTAACATCGTCAAGGAATTGAATTCCTTCTTCCCTACAACCTTGGACACAGGTTTTTTGATATGTACTCTGGCTGGCCTGAAGCTTGCAATACTTTGGTACTGGGTTGACAAGCATGCCTCACCATGCCCAGCTCAAGGAACTGAATTTCTAATTCTGATCAAATAGTCACATTTCAAGCTGGCAGCTCAGTTCTGCTTAAAGAGCAGAAAATGATAAAACAGTGCAAATACAGATGATGGCAGACATCCGCTTCTCCCGTGGGGAGCCGAGCAGCTCACCTGTTATCCTCTAATGCTGTCCCCTGACGAGCCATGCCCACTCTCATTCCCAGAGCCTCATGGCACCCTACTGTCTGACCCGCTCTCCTGATAGGTGATACCAGCCTCCCCCAGGTTGGCCCTGGGGCCAGAGGACAGAGAACATGGGAGAACAACCCTTGCCCCCCTCTTTCCACCCCCACCCCTATGCATCATGGACGTGTTCTCTGTTCAACTAAGATCCCTCTGTGAGATCATTTTCTTATACGTTACCATGGAAAACCTAAGGCCTGTGAACAGAAAGTCCCCTCACCCTCCTGTCCTCTCATGGGACACCTGGTGGCTGCTCCCATGGATC
>CM053762.1:53099682-53213214 GCA_028658305.1 Pachyuromys duprasi | reverse complement strand
TGCGCTGAGGGTGGGGGGCAAGGCTCCCTACGAACCCAGGCTGGGGAAAACAAGCAAAACCGGTGACTCTGAGTATGTCATCCCTGAGGCCCCTTGCTCAGAACAGAGTCAAGTGGGGCCTACCCCTGGGGGCAAGGTGCTGCTCACCAATGTAGAAGTTACCAGGATGCACGTACAGTCATTGTATTTGTGTGAGAAAGTTTCGAGTATTTTTTTTCCCAGTACAAATATTTTGAAATTATGGGAATGGTTTTGGCAATGTTGGCTTGACATTCCTCTGGTTTTCTTTCTTTCTTTCTTTCTTTCTTTCTTTCTTTCTTTCTTTCTTTCTTTCTTTCTTTCTTTCTTTCTTTCTTTCTTTTTTAGTGACATTATAATAGGTTCATGACCATGAAAGCCTGTTTTAAGTCGGAACATCTGAATGGCAGTCCCAGACTTAGAGGCAACCTAGTCTTTGGGAGGCCCTGGAAATTAGCACTTAGTGAGCACCTGCTGTGTATCCTGCACACGTGCTCTCACTGATGAGGGGCATACTGCTGCTCCTGGTCCATGAAGGAGGAAAGCGAAATCAAAGGGCCGGTCTCATGCAGAAAGAAGGTCATGTGATGAATAAAAGCCAGGGCTGTGAAGGGACTGTGACTTGTTTGGGACCCTGGTTCTCAAGTGCTTTTCCTGACCTGGGCTGGCCTAGAATAAAGTTGTTTCCATTTTGTAGCAAAATCACCTAAATAAAGATAATGTGATTGTTTTCATGAAGCTGACAGAATGCTCTACCCAAATCTTATTTCTGAGTTCTAAAATGTCATCCATCTTGCTTTGGAGGAATGTTAAAGAGTATTTTAATAGTTCTATTGTAGTTGGTAGGGCGTGGAGTTCTTTCTTTCTTTATTTTATTTTAATTGTCGTTAGCTGACAATTGGCAATCATGTGTGAGTGCCCACAAGTCCATATACCATAGGACCTCATGCTGTAAGATCTCAAAGTCTGGGAAGCAATGCTCTGCATACCATTAGTGCCTCAAAAGGTGGCATTCACTGCGTGGCTGTGGTGGCAGTCAGTCTGGATGGCGTCTTTGTGTTGCCTGAGATAGGTCACAGCACTGGTGGGAGGTTTTACCATAGCTTTACAGATTAGGAAAAGGAGCCTTGGCTAAGGCGCTGGCCGACTGCTACTAAGCGAAGTCTCCATGTCCGCGCTACGGTCCACTCCAAGCAGCCATCCCAAAAGTCCCTGAGCAGGACCTTCCCTTTAAAGCTGAGGGAGCCTGTGTGCCTGCCCTTCAGACTCTGAAAGCCTGAGTCAGTTTCTGTTGCTTACACCCAGAGCATGCCTCTGAGCATGACTGCACACAGGCCGCCGCCTCCTTTCCAGAGTCCAGCCCCACAGCGGCTCCAGAGGCCCTATAAGCAGCATAAGAGTGGGTTTGGGATTGCTCCTGTGGCCCCTTTTCTAGCTTCCCAGCAAGGAAAGTTGGGAAACTAGGAACAAACTAGAAACTATGGCTTCTGTTCCTTACTACCGAGGGACACCAAAGCCAAATGATTTCCCCAAAACTCTTGGTTAACAAAAAAAAAAAAGGTTTCTCGTTTGAGTGTCAGGCAGGCTGGGAAAGGTGGGCCAGCTACTGCATTATATATCAATAATGATTTGGTACATGCACATGGTATTTCCTTCTGTGTACAGGGGCTGGAGAATGGCTTTCATGTGGACAGGCTGGTGGCTGGGTTTCTTGGGAGCGCACACACACATTTGGTACTTTTGGCACTTTGCTGAAGCAAGAACACATCTGGCTCACAAGGTTGTCACTCACGCCCCAGTGCATCCTCAATGACAGACTCACCGCACAACTGCCAAAAGTGCCTGTGGCAGAGGTATATAGAAACAGGAGGATCCCGGTGCTCTTCACCAGCAAGATAAGAGGAGGGCTGCTTCGCCGCTTCCATGAGTGCTCCGAAGAGCAGGAGCAGGGTCCTGCTCCCCCTGGAGAAAGAGCAAGCTGCAGACCAGCGTGTTTTTAGGAGCTGTAAGATAAAGGGGAAAGACTCCATCAGCCCATGCAACTGGAGATAACTAATGAGGCCAACGTAATTCACAACATGAGAAAAAAATGTTGACAGGAGAGCAGAGTGTAGTATTTTACATAACATTATACAGCAGTAAGAAGAAAAAGGAGGAGGAAGAACAAGAGGAGGAAGAGAAGGAGGAAGAGGAGGCTTATCTGTGGTTCATATTTTTCTTTTTCTTCCTTTCTTTACTCCCCCCCCCAGCATTACTTCCTCCTGCTAAATGTTCACCCCTCTTTCTACTCTTCTCCCTTTATGCGGGCAGTTTAGGATAAATGGCAATCAAGGGCTATTGCCCTCCCTCAACTGCTGCCAAGAGCATCCCTGGAGGTTGTACCATCAGATGCTGCGGGGTAGAGCCAAGAGGTGGGCACAAGTCCTAAGCTCCTCCAATTGGAAGCTCCCCTGAGTCTCATTTTTGGGCAGAACAATTCCTGCATGGAGGAATAGTTTGGAATTTGGTCATTTGAGCTGCAGCTTCTGAGCTGTGTTGTCATGGGATTCTGGCTTCCTCTGCTGTTGTCTGTTCTGAACCTGGTCCTTTGGCTTCCACTCTGAGGCCTACAGCCTGTGAAGCAAGGTCTCCTGAGTCAGGCAGGGTCTTCTGTCACTCGAAAACCAAAGAGCCCACCAAGCATTACCTACCCAAATTTGTACTGTCTTCTTCACAGGGGCTCTGGCAAGGCTGTGTCCCTGGCCCAGCAGTACAAGGTGCTCTTTCCCCAAATGACCTTCGGAGCCTGTTTCCGTTCCACACCAGAACATGGCACCTTATAACCATGCTTCAATTTGGATCCAGAACAACGTTACCAGCTCAATCAGCTGGTTATTCACTGGGCTCGGCTACAAATGCCAAAAAGCCTCTTGACTGTTTCCAAAAATAAAATCCAGCCTCACAGGATGAAAATCTGCCACTATTGTGCTTATTCCAAATAATGTGGCATCGATTTGAAGAAGATTCTCCAGGGAGCCCCCAAAGTGTCTGAAACAATGGTCACAGCCTTGGGATAAATATCTGGCATCTCTGATGACAGCCTAGAAGGAGAGGTATTCATTTGGATGGACATATTCTGATATATTTACTGAATAGCCCATCTCATTATTGAAAAGCCACACTATGGTAGACTCATGTTTCCAAAGCCTAAGAATTAGATGTTTTTTTAATGACCCTTTGGAAAATCTCCCACGTGCATCCTGAGGCCCTTCCATATCCCATCCCCACACTCCTGCCCACATAAGGATTTTTCCTCTTCACATGGGAAGCAGATAAAGGTTAACAGAGAGCAGCCATTATCTGTTGTTCTTAAGCAGAATGTATGTCCCCTGCCCAAGGATAAGCTGCAAATCTGAATTAAGAGAACGTGGACCATCCGCCGGCAAACCCTGCTTTAAAGCCTTTTGTGTTATTGGCGGCATGCTTTTTCGCCTTTTAAGTGTCTCTTAGACTGAGGAAAGGCTTGACATTAAGCTTTCCTAAATGGGAGAGAGAGAGAGAGAGAGAGAGAGGCTATGTGTGCATGTGCTGTGTGTGTATATATATTTGAATGACACAAACCAAAACATTCCAACATTCCAGTAAGTGGAACCCACTACTCCTCCCACATCTAGACAGTCTCTGGGCTGCTCCCACACACCACCAGACAGAGGAATTGATATATCCTGTCTTCTACTTCCATGCCATTGTCAAGTGCAAAGTCCTGTGCCATTCTGAAATCTGAAGAATCCCAGTTCTGGCTGCGGGCAAAAGAAAGGTGGTCACTCTTGATGTGTCTTTTGATAAGGAAACAAAGGAAGAGTGAGGCTTTCACAATTGACTTCTGTCTCTGGATGTCTAGCGGTTTCCATCTGTTCGTGATCAAAGGCTCGCGGGCCAAGAAGAGGAAGAAGAATCTCTCTGCGTTTGGCAGGCTCCAAGACAGTCTTGGATTATTTATTTGTTCTGTAACTCATTTCTGTCAAACATTCTTTTTCTATCTCTTGTCATAAAAAATTGAAATGCTAGTTTCTCAGCGGATGACTTGATTTTAACTATCTGCCTGACCTTGGACAAATTATTTAACCTGTGTTCTTGAATTTCAGGCCAGCGCCTGACCTGAAAAGGATGCTTAACAAGTTTGAATGGGGCAGCTTCTGATAGACTTCCACCTTCAGCGCCCTGTGGCCTCCATTTTGACGAGGGACAACTCAACAGTGGGATCCCTTCCATAGTAGTATCACCGTTGCCCTTTGGCACATTTTATACTTGTTTGGGGCTTAGTCTCAAAAACCTGGGTTTTGTCATTTTTTTTCTGAGCATACTCTTTTGTTATTGAGGCATAGGTGGGTCCTCCCTGGAGTCTAGAATGGAACACCTACCTGGTGTACCCAACAGCAGAGCCACCGCCTGCCCACGGCTCAGTGCTTTTGAATTCTGTCATTTTTTCACCCGCTCTGTGTGTTTGAAGAGCTTTCCATGGGCAACGATTTCCCACTTCCTTCAGTTCACAGTTGCTTGTGCTATGTCATCTCATAACAAATGGGCTAGATCATAAACTTTGTTGAAGTGTTGTGATTTTCTTTTTGTTCCTGATCCCCAACTGTCCAGTGACCAAGTTCACAAAATTGAGGTGTTTCTGGGGTTAATATTACTCTCTGTGAAGTCAGTTTACAAAGCGTATCCCTGGAGGCTCACCTCCTAATCTGAATTGTCAACTGGGGACTTTTCGAGATTGATGATGAGGGATTATGATTGTCTACATGTTGCACTTTCATCCAATTTTCTGATGTGTTCTGGTAATGATGTTGACAGTTGTGTGAAGATCTGTTACTGAAATTAAAGCTGTTGCTGCAGCATTTTTTGAGCTTGATGATTAGATTTGATTAGATCAGAGTGGGTTTTACTTCTCCCCCAGCGTCGGCCGAGATTTAGTGTCCATCGACTGATTTAACTTCTTGCTGGAAGATGGTTAGTGACATAACTTACCATCAGCAAAAGAAATGTCAAGGAGCATTGCAATGAGATCCAACCTTGTTTAACTTTTGTGTTGACCTTGAAAGGTCTGAAAATGTATACATTATCGAAGATTTCTGCCCACGAAGCATAGCAGAGGAAGTAACTGTTGACACTTTGGGGTGCACACTTGTATTGATGAGCATCTTCCAACAGTGACTAGCATCTGAGTGACTCAGAGCTTTCATGAAATTAGATAAGGGAAAAACAAAGAACAGGAGTATAGTTGCTAGTTTTTCTTGCTCCTGGCAAAAGGTGAAAGTGGCTGCTTATGAGCCTGAGTCTGGACGCCTTAATGTCACAGTGAGATTCAGAAGAAGACTGCTCATGAGCAGAGCTTTCCTGGAACATGGTACGTGCAACTGACTTTTACATATGAATTCTTAAAATAATTGCAACCAATAATTCACAAGTTAAGATATGCAGATAGCCAATAGATGGGAGAAATCTACAACTTCAACTAAGAATCTTTAAATTTCACTCATAAAACAGGCAGGACTACTCGGCATTGGTAAAAATGCAGTGATCTACCAGTGGGGCATAAAAAATATGGAAACAAAATTTTAAAAGAAAAAAGTGAGAGGCTTAAATGTATACAGATCTTTGACTCTATAATCCTACTATAACTGTTTCATAAAAATAGAAATACATGATCAACAATCTATGTGACGGATTATTTGTTTTACCTTTCTATAACAGCAAAAAAAAAAAACCCAAAGCCTAGGAGCAACTTTAATATCCATTAATAACAAAATGTTTATGTAAATTCCGGAACACCAGTGGGATGAAATACTATGCAGCTGCTAAAATTCTCTTCAAAGAATATTTAAGGGCACGCGAGAAAACAATTCATGATATCATAACTGGGAGAAAGAAGTATAACACAAAATTTCACTATACGGTTCTTAATATTGTAAAACATTTAAATGTGCAAAGGACTAGAAGGAAATACATCAAAGTATTCCGAAGTTTTCCAGGTGATTGATTTAGAGGTAACTTTTATCTATGTTTATCTGGGATTTTTCTATTCTTTTAAAATTTGCAAGGCATGTGCACGAGTCAGACTTTTTCTTGTTGTGACAAACACCTGAGAGAAGTCATTTAAAAGGAGGGTGGCTTCATTGTAGTTGACGGCTTCAGAGGTTTGAGCCCATGGTTGGCTGGTTCCATTGCTTTGGGCGGAAGGAAGACAGAACATAATGGAGGAGAAAGGGGAACAGATACAAGCTCAGAACATCCAGGAAATGACGCGGAGTGACAAGAAGGGGCCAGGGCCCTTCAAAGGCATAACCGTATAACACAACTACCCCTAAGTAGGCCTGCTCTCCACAATCCCAGCACTTCCAAATGGTCTTCCAAGTTTTATGTCCATCAATGGATTAAACCATTGATGACACCAATGCCCTTTGGTTGAACCAGCTCCAGAAACAGGTTTGAAGACACTCCCAGAAGTTAATAATCAAGATTAAGCATCACAATCTCTTCTTCCTTAATCTTGAAGAACTTTCAACGATCATAGTCACAAAAAAATCAAAAGGTTCCCCAAAGATGTTATGTCTTAGAGTTTAGATCCTTGGGACGGGAGAAGGAAGAACAACTGTGTTTCTCTTTGTCTGATTTGGGGAGTTTTAACAGAAGCTCCATTGTCTGTGAGCACTGTGTTTTCTCTGCTGCTTGGTGGTTTTCTGCACCTTGTCAGGAGTTAGGTTGTGGTGCTTTCTGATATCACAAGACAGCTTTATAAATGTGTTCCTTGGTAATGGTCCTAACTGGAGTATCTGAAATGCTCTTTGCAGAGCTCAGCTATACACTCACTCTTACTTAACAGCTCTCTGTCCAAGAGTAACAGGGAGCTGCTGGCTCTGCCGTCTACAGATGCTACTTAAATCTGTGTGTCTTGAAATGTTGAGGGACTACAAGACACCTTAGAGTCTTTTGTAGCAAGGGCGAGGGGTGTCTCTTCTTTGTGTCTTATCTTTGTCCGGATGTATAGATGCCTCAGTCTCTCTCCCTCTAAGTGACTGTTCTGTGGTGGGAATTTAAAGCCTCCTATCTCCCAGTTGTGCCCCAAGGAAGGTGTGATGTTACTGAGCTGTGATCACATGCAGCCTGGTTTGTCCACTCTCTTTCTCCCTCCATTGTTCCCCAGATCCCCGTACTTTATGGGGGAAATCCCAAGACTCCCTAAGAATACCACTAAGAGGGGATTCGATTTCCCCTTTAGTGGGCAGGCATGAAGCTCTTAGGGTGTAGTATAAGACACTAGGGGCTTCAGGTACACACAGTCTCTGACGTAAGGAGATGCAAGATCCAAATCTCTATCCCAAACTGACACAAAAGCCAGTGCGTTACTGGAAACAGCTCCCCAGAACGTGCTTAATGTGTGGGGGGGGGCAGCCAGTGGCCACTGAGCTTCTGGGCTATGTCCCCACCCTTGGGTCAAGCACTTTACACCAACTTCTTCATGTAATCCTCAACAACCTCCCAAGATCTGTTCTATTGGTCCCTCCACTTCACAAGTAGGAAAACAGGTTTCAGAAATTTGTTGTGCTGCTTGAAGTTGCAAAGTCAGAACCCAGACCACTGGGTCAGTGTGTCCTAAGTTTGGTTAAAAGAAGGAGCGGGTTCTTATTCAAGCCAACCCCACCCCAAGCCTTGAAGCCTTTTTGCTAAGGCAGCTGGGGGTAGGGGGTGGGGAGGCTGGATTTGGTCAGTTTGCCAGAGTCCCTGGTGGTTCTTATCATCTGGTGAGCTCCTGGGAGAGAGCAGTGTTACCGCTGAGTAGTTCTCAGCCCCAGCTGCAAGTTAGAATTCTCAGGGGAGCATTAAAAAGAAACGGGTGCCCAGTTCCACCCCCAAGACATTCTGATTGAATCACATTGGAGTGGGACCCAGGTTTCAGTATCTTCAAACTCTCCAGGTGATTCCTAAGTGCAGCCACGGTAGAGAACCACCGCTCTGTTGCTCTGGCTGATTAAAATTAAATCAGCCTGACTTACTCCACAAAAACAACGGGAAAAGAAGAATCACTCCGTGCTGGCCAGCTGTCTCTCACTTCCAGCCCAGCAATTGAAAGGGGGCGTGGAGACACTGAAGGAAGAAAAGCCGAACAACCAGCAGGGTGTGACAGCAATCCTTGCTTTCCCTAGATTCCCCAGTCCTGACTGAACACTGGAAGAAGCTTGAGGTCAATTAAGGTGTTGGTAGGGTAGAGCTGGAGGGAGAAGGGATGCTCTGACCACAGTGTTCTCACACCACACAGACAGCTCATTAAAACCGATGGCAGGGCTCCATTCCTGCCTGTGCTGACACCTTAGGACCAGGGTTGGGGACTGATGCTATGGGGAGGTGCCCACCTTTTATTATTATTTATTATTTATTTATTATTATTATTGTTACTGTGCAGTCAGAGGAGGGAGCTTTCTATCAGACTCTCTGGCCACAATGACTGCAGGAAACACCACTAAGGCCCCACACCCGTGAGCTTCTTTCCAGTCACTCTTCCAGACGATTCATGAGATTGTTGAGCAGAGCTTATCTGCCGGGACCTAGTAGTGTTTTAATGGTTTGTGAAAGATGGTAGACAAGCAGTCCAAATCCTCACTCCCAAGGAGCTCTCAGGAGAAGCCACCAACACTCGGAAAGTGATTTTAGAGTGTGACCATGGTGACATGAAGACAGCGAGCTAGGGTGAGTAACAGAGATGGAAGCTTTAGGTGGCGAGGGGCAGAAAGGCCTTTTTAAATGGAGGATGTTGGAGCTGAGACTTGAATGATAAAGTGAGCTAGGCCCTGAAGGACCTAAAGAAGAATGCCCCCACCTCCACACGCAAGACTGTTGCAACTGGGTCCTTAAAAATAATGAGGGCACCAAGGGTGAACAAGAGCCACAGGGCAGAGAGAACAGCTTGTGCAATAATTCCTGGGGGCAAGAACGAGGCTGGCACATGACAGGAACAGAAAACAAGCAGAGCTTGATGTGTGCACAACAGTCACATGTCTCGAAGCTCTACAAAGCTCTTCACATCCATTATCCCATTGCCGGCTATGATGTAAGAGGAAAGAGGGTACCCATCCTCATTGAGTTATAACTGATGATCAGTTCTCTTTATCCCGTCAAAGTTCCTATTCAGTGGCTGAACTCTTACAGTGATACCGTTGCTTTTAGCAGTCTGATGGCCCCCGATAGAAGATGATGCGTTTCTGCAGAGGGGGCTGGGAAGCCCACAGCTGGTCATGACAACAATAGAACTTACACCATGTTTTCTCCAGCCTTCCTGTGCACACAGATCACTAGGCACTTGATTTAAAGGTAGATTCTCACTCTAGGGTCTGTGTCAGGGTCTGAGGTTCTGAATGTTTGGCCAGCTCCAGCTTGTCCATGGATCACATTTTGAGCAAAAGATCTCAGGTCCCCACGGATGCTGATCTTTGCTGTTTGGTCAGAATGGGGGGCAAGGATGTGGATTATTAATATTGTGGCCAGCTTAGACTATGTCCTTGGAATTAGCATCTCCCAACCCTAGGCAGGGATGTCATATCAGAGGTTAGAGTCTTTTCACTGATAAAATGCCTTTGGGGGAGGCAGCAGGGACTACCCCTCCCCCTCTCAGGCACACTACAAAGGCTGGAGTCTAGGCTGGTGTAAAATCTTCTTTGTCTTAGGTGCAGCCTGGGTCAGGCCATACATACTGATGATGGCAGCGTATTGGTTCCCTGCCACTCTGATTTACGCTCAGGAGGTGCTCATCAATTCCAATAGGGAACTTGTTGAGTTATTTTAGGTTTCAGTTTTGATAGCGAAAACCAACTCCATGAAACCAGCGTTTCTCTTCTTGGATATGTTTCCAGGGATGACATAGCTGCCTTCCAGTTCCTAGCCAGCCAGATCTTGTTCCTCTCGGGGTCTCAGAGCTGCCATCCCTCTCCAGTCTGGTCCTGAAAGCTCAGGCTCCGATTGGGACCCAGGAGAGCCACCATTATGATTATTCCAAAAGGGTGGGGAACAGCATAGATTTTTTCCCCTCAACAGCAGATATGTCATCACACTAGTCATTGCTACCTAGAGATGGAAAAGACTAAAACCACTTGATTCGTGGGGCATTTCACGGTGCTCCACCCCAGTCTCAAAAAGCACCCACTGAGATACAGTCACTGCTCTCCTCTCTCCCCCTGCCTTGCTGACTGTAAGCCTAGAGCCATGGCTCCCCTCCCCAGCCATAGTATCCCAAACACATAGTTCAGCACCTGCCATGTTAAGCAGCTTGCCAAAGGACTTAGAGAACCTGTCACCGAAGATGTGTGAGCGGAGGCCCTTTATCAATTACCTTGGACCCTCCTAGCTGTCAGGGGCCCACCTGGTCCAGCTGTTCAAACCATACCCACATGTTCTAGGCGAGCCCAATACTAATTTGCCAGTAGACAGCAGGTGAATACCAAGTGTTTATAAATGCTTGGCAAACACTCCCATTTTTCCTATGACATCCTGAAGGTCCGGCAAAGATTCCAAGATGCAGAGAGAGAGAGAGAGAGAGAGAGAGAGAGAGAGAGAGAGAGAGAGAGAGAGAGAGAGAGAGAGAAAGAGAGAGAGAGAGAGAGAGTATCCAATTCACACTTTCTGCTACAATGATCCCTAGGCCTAAATTAACAAAAATGGCTGCACCAGGCTATGTGTGTCTGCATTGTATTCAACTCAACAAACACTTACTGAACTGTAGGAAGGAACTTTGCCAGCCACTCAAGGAGAAACACAGATGTATAAGGTGTAGTCCTGAATTCCAGAGGATGGAAATCTGTTATAGTTGAGCTTGCAGACATACCCACAGATATCTAGTACAAAGAATAGAACATGATAAACGCCCCCATTACATGCACAGCATGGAGGTGTGGCTAGGAGCTGGGTAAGAGGGGAAATTAGTTCCAACAGAGAAGTCTGCCATGATCTCCTGGTTTTCCCACAGAACGGATAGAATTTGAACCTAGCTGTGAGCATGTTTAGTGAAACTAACAATCACCGTTTCGAATTAAGCCCTCTGCGCCTCAAGCACTGCCTTAAGTATTCTACAGGGGTTAGCTCCTCTGCTCGTCTGTTTAGCCACAGTGTGCGTGCTTGCATTATCTGCATGGTACAGGTGAGACCAGGGAGGCCTGCTCAGGCCAGGTAAGCTGTCCCAGGGACCAGGTGGGCCCGTGACAGCTAGAAGGGCGCGAGGTAGTTGATAAAGGGCCTCTGCTCAGGCGTCTTCCGTGACAGGTTCTCTGAGTCCTTTGGCTAAGAGCTTATCATGACAGGTGCTGAGCTGTGTGTTGGGATACCATGTCGGGAACTGGGTTCTGAACTCAGGCGTCCTGGAGCCGGCGCTTCAGCTTCTGCCTATGAAGCTCTTTTCCTTCTCTGTACAGACATTTGCTTTTCTTTCTTTTCACCCTCATGTTTAAGTCACTAATCAGCTCCGTAGAGCTTTGTTAGAAGCAGAGTAAGCACAGAGGACCTACTGAAGATGTTTGTTTATTCCTCTCCGAGGGCTTTTGAGCCACCTAATCAGTGGAGCCCTGGTTGAGAGCAAGCTGCAGCAGCCTGCCTCTTGGAGCTTGGGAGAGCCCAGCTAGGCTCTTCAAGCTGCAGCTCCCCGCTCCTGAGAGTCTTCAGGGTTCTCAGAGGCCATCTGAGCCTGCCTCTCCCTCTGTATCTTTGGGTTCCTGCCTCAACTCCCTTTTAGGGGTCTTTGGTGTGAATAGTGCTGAAGAGGACCCACACATAAGAGAAAAGGCTCCTTTTTCTCTCCTGGCTTCATGGCTTGATACCACATAGTCTCAAGAGGCAGCAAACTGGTCCGTTACCTGCCAGCCTTGGAGCGAGTTCTGCCAGGTGTTTCTCTGTCTAGGTGGGAGAGTGTGACATTGGACAGGGCCTCGGTGAGTAGGGGCAAATCCAGTTATGACCTTGCTCCGTAAGGCTGTGTGGGCCTGGAAGAAGGGGCTATCTAGACCTATGCTAAAGACACGTGATCAACAGTGTTGACAGCAATGGTGCTGTGAGGCTGGGGTTTCATCCCCACCTGGGCCAAAGTACTAGGTTTTAACCTTCTTCCTCCCTTTGGGTGTCAAACAGGAATCTCTTGGCTACTCCTTGCCCACCTCCCCCGCCCCTTGAAAAAGGAAGAGGGATCCCCCAGCCTCCTTCGCCCCCTACAAGGACATCTCAACATCTGGCCACGTCAGACCTAGAGGTCCCAAGTTTTCCAAACCCTGTGGTCAGCAGGCCTATGGGGTCGTGCGCCGACCTCCCCATCCCCCACTCGGTGACTGCTGTAGGATGGCGAGGCGGATCCATCAGCCCGGCCAGGTTCCTCTCTGTGCTGGGATTGGTCCGGGTGCGTTTTGTGTTAAATGCCGACATATAAATTTGTAGACGATCCTTGTGAGCAAATTGGATTCCTTCACAGGGCTCTTAAGTGCTGCCATTTAGCCAGATTTAACGGTAGACTCTGACCACCGCCGCCCCCACCGCCAACCCCCACCCCACCCCGGGCTGACCCTCCACAGTCACCGGGAATCGATCCCAGGCTGCCCGCCGCCCAGACAGCCAGGAGCTCAGTGCACAGCAGCCCGGCCAGGCCGGGCGCTGCAAGCGCTTCGTCTTGGCTTCCTCCCCACCCTCTCCACCTTCTCTCCCTCGCTTCTCTCCCGGCCTCCCGCTCCCTTTCTCCCCAACGGCTCCCGCCCCGCCGCCTTCCCCTCTTCCCCTCCAGCCTCTCCCTCCTCCTGTCTGAGCCGTGGCAGCTGCTTCCAATGCAGGGAGATGCACCAATTCATTCAGCCTCGCAGACTCTTTAAGGTCGTTACTAAATATATCAAGCAGAAGAAAAGGGTCTTTTTTTCCTATCTCTGAGCAGGGAGTGTAAATGCCGGCCTTAGGATCGCAGCTCCTGCTCCCTGATCCCGTTTGGGAGGCAGCACAGAGCAGCCTGGCTCCTGAGCCCCGCAGGCAGCTCCTGGGCAGGAGGGACCCCAGACCAATGGAAGGGATGCAGCCAGGGCGGGATAAGAGGTGCCACCGGACTCCAAAGAATTAGAAATGAAATGCACTTTTTATCTTCAAGGAGTTAAGCTGCTCTGGCGACCCCAAGAAGAATACAATTTAAACAATTTCTTCCAGAGCGATTTCTCCTCCTCTAGATGAATATTTTTTTTTCTTTATTTTGAGGAAATTGGAAAGTGTTGAAAGAGGTCGAGGTGCCAAGCCCTGGAGTCAGAATTCTATTCCGGTGCTCTAAGCAATGTTGTCTGGTGTTTTTCCGAGTTGTAGGCAGGTGACCTTGCAGCCAGGGGCATTAACCAGAGGTGCTGAGCATGGGAAGATCCAGGCTCCGGCGTTGTGATCAGAAATGTACAACAAAGTAAGTCTCCTGTCACACAGCAGGGGTGCCTGGCAGGGACTGCTGGCAGGTCCTGCTTTATGGCAGCTTCTGCCTTGTTCCTCCCTGCCACGCACTGACACAGGCTTCCCGGGTGTCTCTGGGACTCCTTGTCTTCCTCGTGTGTAGGCAGAGCTGGCTGAGTGAGACTTAGAAAAACACCTCCTCCGTGCAAAAATATCTCCTACTTGTAGCACACGGTGCCATGGTTTAGAAGTTCCTCAAAGGGAGATTTAAGGCAGAAGCAATAATTTGTGTTACATTTCCCCCCTCCCCCCAGAGAGGATTACTCCGTATAGAGCTAGCTAGCCTCAAACTCGGGGATTCCAACCCTCTGCCTCTCAGGTGTTGGGACTAAAGTTGTGTGCCACCACTGCCCAGCTACATCTTAAAGCCAAAAGGGATAAGGTCACTAGAGAAGGTCCAGGACAGTCATCTGTAACCTTTGTGGGGTGGGGGAAGTTAGCAAAATTTTTTAATGTTATTTATTGCTGGAGGAATAGAGTCAGAGAACAACTTTGTAATGTTGGTGAACTCTTTCCTTTTTAATTTTAATTTTTATATTAATTACAGTTTATTCATTTTGTATCCCAGCTGTAGCCCCCTCCCTCATTCCCTCACAATCTCACCCTCCCTCCCTTATCTCCTCTCATGCCCTTCTTCAAGTCCACTGATAGGGGAGGTCCTCCTCCCCTTCCATCTGACCCTAGCCTATCAGGTCTCATCAGGACTGGCAGCATTGTCTTCCTCTGTGGCCTGGTAAGGCTGTTCTCCCTTCAGGGGGAGGTGATCAAAGAGTCAGCCACTGAGTTAATATCAGAGACAGTCTCTATTCCCCGTACTAGGACACTGAGCTGCCATGGGAGACAATGTGCAGGGGTTCTAGGTTATCTTCATGCATGGTCCTTGGTTGGAGTATCAGTCTCAGAAAAGACCCCTGTGCCCAAATTTTTTGGTTCTGTTGCTCTCCTTGGAGCTACTGTCCATTCCAGGTCTTTCTATATCCCTCCTTCTCTCATTAGATTCCCTGTACTCTGCCCAAAGTTTGGTTATGAGGCTCAGCATCTGCTTTGATACACTGCTGGGTAGAGTCTTAATTCTTTCCTTTTTTATGTGGTTCCTGAGGATTAACCTCAGGTTTACTAGCTGAACCATCTTGTCAGCCTTGGAATGGCTTTATGGGACAATGATGTCATTGTCTCTCCACATCACATTGGTACCTTGTCCTTCTGGAACTTAGATTGGGAAGAAGTTCATGAGCTCTTAAGCCCTAGCCACAGATCTGCTGGCTTCTGAACCAGAGCCCTGGGACCGAGAGAAAGAGACAACAGTATCTTGGTAACTTCCCAAAGAAAAAGTCAGTAGTGATGCTTAGAAGGATCTTAGATCCACGGCCATGCCTCTGTGAATACCTCCAGTCTTATCTGATCTCAGAAGAAACAGAACCTTCTAGAAAAGTCACTGATGCTGTAGGACCAAAAAAAGGAGCTCAGGATGGCGTGGATTAGATGCCTCAGAAGGTTCAGAGAACAAAAACTGAGAGTTATTTATTAACCCAGTGAGCTGTTGGTGGTGATCTGGGAGAACGCTTCAGGGCCAGAAGGGAAGAAAGGTCTATTTTCAAGGCCATGCTGAGAGGCAAGATGGTGCAGAGCATGCCTGCAAAACTTTAGCCAGGTATCAGCTCCTCTGTGGATGGGAAGAGAGAGGGAAGTGAGAAGGTGCTTTTGAGAAGGGCTGTTGAAGGCTAAGGAAGAAATTACTCACCAGGCAGAAAGGGAGGAACAGGGAGGGCACTGTGGACACAGAGAAGCACATTTTCATGGAGATGGTGGCTAGGAGACCATGTGATGTTTGAAGCCAAGGATAATCTGTTGGAGTATATGCAGGGGGTCAAGATGGGAGAGGGTACCAAAATCTAGGCAGGAGCCAGAGAGACCAGGTGTTGAGGAATCCCTTCACCCTGTCAGGCAACAAACAGCCACTGAAGAAAATTTTAACATGCTATATTTTTCTGTTTCTAAAAGTCATTCAAGCTCATTATAGGATTTTCTTTAAAATATAGATAACTATAGGGAAACACAAACACATAATTACTGTTCATATTTTGTCACAGTACTTTTGCTAGTCTTTTTTCCCTATGTGCTTTCATTAAATCAAAAGACACCCTCATTTGGGAGCTGAGTTTTTGTGCCACTAAGAATGTGAAATTGCACTTGATACAAGCCTTCCTACCAGAGAGGATGAGACACTCCCCTTTGAGGTGGGTGGAAATGTGGCAATGGGGGAAGGAATCTGTGTCTTAGAATTAGATCAAATTAGGCTGTGTAAGTTCTCTAAATTTGAATTCTGATCATATTTCAAAGTTTCGGTCTTGTTTTACTTGGAATTATAAAAGTATCAAAATAAGGAGAGTTTTGCCTGTATATGTGCATATGTGAGTTCACATGTGTTTGTGTGCATACCATGTGCATACTCCTGTGCCTATAGAGACCAAAGGTTGTCTTCCTCAGTCACTCTTCTACCGTCTTTACAGAGGCAGGGCTTCTCACTGGAACCCAGAGCTTGTCAGTTTGGCTGCTTTAGGACCTGTAGTCAGCTGACCCCGGAGACCACCTGTCTCCACCTCCTAAATGCTGAAATTACAGGCAGGGTTGTGATGCCCTTTGGCATTTCCTTGGGTCCTAGAGTTCTGAAGTCCTGTCCTAAAGCCTGCATCACAAGCATTTTCCCACTGAGCCATTTCCCCACACCCCAAGGTGATTTTCAATAGCTACATAATTTCCTTTTGCACAGGATATTCCAGTTTACACAACCATTTCTTATCAACAAGTACTGAATTTTTTTCATTGTTGCATATAGCTCCCTCGTGAAAATGGTGTGCATAAATTTTTTGTTGTTATTTTTTTATATTTTACCCAGAGGTAAATGTATCCTACAAACTAATCATTGGCTGTGGAATAATAAGATCTATCTTTGGGGGAAAAAACGTGTATTATACTTTCTCCAAGGTATGTCATAAGCTGTTGATGGGCTTAAGGGTGGCTCTGTGTCCATCCAGTGGCTTTCTTAAATAAACCATGGCAAAATACACATCATAAAGTTTATCATCATAGCCACTCGTAAACATTCAGTTCAGGGACATCAAGTACATTCTCCTGTGCTTCCATCACCACCGCCGTCTGCTAAGCTCTCTTCACCTCTGCAAACTGAAACCACTGTGGTTTACTGATGGCCCATCGCCCTCCTCGCCTCAGCCCCTGACGGGCGCCACTCCTCTTTGTCTGGATGACTTGGACTATTCCAGGTCCCTGTTATTTGTGCATTTATATAGTTTTTACCCTTTTGCGACTGGCTTTCCCCCTTTACATAATGTCCTCAGAGTTTCTCTGTGTCATGGTGTGTGTGATATCTTCCTTCATTTTTAAGGCTAAGACTCCGCTAGTGTGCATTTTGTGTATCTATCGCTGCACGAGTTTTTGTCTGACCTTTGACTGTCTCTCTAGCATATGTTGATAGTCATCAATCAAAAGGTATAAAAAAACTTTAGAGTCTTAATACTCATCACCAGATTGTTTTGTAGAAATGTTTGACAAAGTTTTTTACATGACTGTGGCACCTTCATCGTATGGGTGTGCATGTCAGCATTCAATATTTACTTTTGTTATTTCAGTACGAGAAATATAGCATGGGGTTGTTTTAATATACATTTCTTTGAGCATTCCCAATGTAAGTGAATATATATACATATACTATATATATATATATATATATATATATATTTATATTTATATCCATTAGCTGCAGTGAGTGAGTGTCCTCTTTGTAAATTTTCTTTTTATGTCCTCTGATCACTTTCCTACCGAAGACGTAATGTTTTCCTTATTGCTGTAGAAGCCCTCTTCATAGATGAAGATTAGAGCAATGATCACTGATATTTTTGCAGTGCCTCCTGTCTGTCCCAGGCACTATCTAGGCAAAGGAGTCACTGCTTTGAGCCATCAGACAAAAACCCCTTCCCTCACGGAGTCTGCATCCTACTAAGAAGAAAGATATTAAACAACCCATACAATGTGTTAGATGGTGTATGTGCTCTCGAGTTAAATAGGGAATAGGGCTGGGGAAGTGTCCCCAGAGGAATCTGAGCAAGCCCCCAAGAAGAAGAAGAAAGGGAGAAAGAAAATCTTATGCTTATCTTCAGAGAGTGTCTGAGGAAAAGGTTGCATCCAGAATAGAGCCTGGAGGCAAGAACACAGGAGCTGTCTCAAAAGAGCACAGTGAGTTAGAGGAGATGAGGGAGAAGGGACAGAGCCTCTCAGATCGTACTGGTCTTGGGGGCAGCTTTTTAGTCAGTTTCCACCGCTCTCACAAAATCCTTGAGCCGAGCTAATTGATAAAGAAAAGAGGTTCCTTTTGGTTCCTCACATGGAGGCTGGGAGTCCAGTGTTGGACAGCTTCATCTGGTGAGGGGCCCTTACTGCTTTGCTCGTTCATGACAGCAGAAAGACAAGAGGGCACAGTACAAGAGGAAGAGGCCAACATGAGGCAGGGCACAGACAGCCTGCTTTCCTAACCCAAGTCTTTGAGAAAGGAATTAACCCATTTAATTATTTCGTCACCTCATATCGCTCTACAACACATTTCAATATGAGTTTCAGAGGGAACGAACAATAACCAAACCCTAGTGGGATGGTCTTGGGCTCTCCTTCTATTGGTGAGAAGAGGGCTGGTAGGGGGGGAATTTTGAGGCCGCAGTGATATGACATGACTCACTTTAAAGGCACCATTCTGATTTTCCAATTGAAAATAGACTGAAGGGTGGTAGAGAGATGGGCCAGTGGTTAAGGACACTTGTTCTTGCAGAGGGCCTGAGTCCAATTCCTGGCACTCACATGGTGGCTCACAACTGTCCGTAATTCCAGTTCCAAGGGACCCAACATCCTCTTCTGACACCTGAGGATGTGAGCAAAACACTTGAATAAAATAAAATAAATGAATACACATAAAATAAAATAAAATAAAATAAATCTTTTTTAATTGAAAAGAGAGAAAGAAAATAGACTGAAGGAAGGCAAAGCCAGCCAGCTGGGGGAACTGCTAGGGAGTTCTCACAGCAATCCAGATGAAAGCAGTGCCTGAGACCCGGGTCAGCCGTGTGTGGGAAATAGGCCTACATTGTAAAGTGGGGGCTACAGTATATGGTGATGGTTGGGGGAGGGGTGAGAGGTGATGGAGAGAGACTTCAAGTTCAGGCCAGAGCACCTGGAAGTCAGAAGTCGAAGAAGGAAAGACAGCAGGAGTGGATCCAGATGGGCGGCTGGGAGCTCAATTTTTGACAAGTTAAGTTTGAAATGTCTATTAAACATTCAGGAGCGATGTCGAGGAGGCAGCTGGATATATGAGGCTGGAGTTCAGGGAAGAGGTCTGGGGTGGAGATATAAATTTAGGAGTTGTCAGTGTATCGCTGGTATTTAAATCCCCGCTACTGTGTGAGGTCGCCAAGCAGTGGAGCTGGATAGAAGGGTAGAGATGGTTGCCCAGTGACTGAGCCAGCTGCCAACCTCAGGAGAGATTTGGACCCTACATGGTTTGACAACAATAAAGGGTACCTGGCTGGGAGTGCCATGGGTGGGGAGAAAAGATGTGATCAGACCCTGTGTTTCGAATCAACGGCTTGCTCGACACACTGGTTTATCATATTTCTTCTGAGCAGAGAAATTCTGAGTGCTTTCTATCAGGGCTTCCCCAGCAGGCAATGGTTAAAGTCTCAGATTTCCATGGTTACATTTGACCAAAGATCAGCCACTCTTTAATCTCAAGACTCATCACCAACAGGGCGGAGCACATTGGCAGCCCTTTGATATTGGCAGGGGAAAATGAAGACTTGGGAGAAAGAAAGAGAAAGGGAGGGAAAGAGACCCAATGGGATGGGGGGGGGGGGCTTCAGTACCAGCCTTATCCCCAGCTGCCAGCTCCTACTCTTGGAGTAATTGTTAAGGGACTACAAGAAGAAAGAGCATCAAACATTTGGGAAGCTCTGTCAGTTTATTTTCTCTGGTCCCCAAGACACCTGAGCCCAGGAGACTCCAAAACCCTCTCTATATCAGTGAGAACATTCACCTTCAATAATGACTATCTTTAAGATGGGAGCTTGTATTAAAGAGCTGTGCAGGGCCCACCAGCACTTGATGCCTCCCCTGTAGCTCAGATACATACCCATGCTAAGAACAGCCATATAATTTGTTACCCAATCCAGAACGCTTTTGACATTGGTGGGCATGAAGGGGATTTCCTAAAAATGTCCAGGGCAACACGCATCAGCTGTTGTGGGCAAATTCTAGCATTAAAACTGCCACTGATATGCCACATGTGGTTGGGAAATTCTGGTATCAGCATCACTTAGAAAGATGATGTTACGAACAAAAACTGAATGCCACTGCTGCACGGTGTGTGTGTGTGTGTGTGTGTGTGTGCACGTGTGTGGATGTGGGCTGGGCATCATCTTCAAGAACACTGTCTACCTTCTATGAGACAAAGTCTCTTGTTAGCATAGAGCTCACCACTTATGCAAGGCTGGCTGCCCAGTGAGCTCCAGGGATCCCTCTGTCTCTACCTCAGCAGAACTAGGTACACACACCACAGCGCCCAGAATCTTTACGTGGGTTCTGGGGATCAGGCTCGGGTATTCATATATGTCAGGCAAGTGCTTTAATGACCGAGCTGTCTTCTCAGCCTCCAAGCCTGAGTCTTCAGTGTGCACCCTGGTGAATTCTCCTATCCTCCATCTTTGAGTTTTCCTCTGGCAGAGATTCATGGGCAAGGCTTTCTCAGGGAGAAGAACCACTGGGTGAGGGGTACCGTGTCTTGTGCAGAGTGGCCACGTTTCTAACACATCCTAAAATGGAGTAGTGTTGCCTCTCTGGGGGGCCAGGCCTCTCACATTCTCAGGACTGTCTGTCCCTTGCTTCCTTCCCTTGGTTTCTCGGATGCCCCCCTTTTCCTGACTAGACTCTAAGCCACAGTAATGCGCGTAAAGAATTGTCCCCCTGCTTGTGCATACCCACGTTTCTCAGAGAGACAGCAGGGTTCACTCCTCAGAAACCCAGGCCTGGCAAGCACCCTCCCACCAGCCAGCAGCTCTCTCCTTTTTCAATCCATTCTGGCTGTCATCTGTGAATTTAAACCTTTTTGAGCATCATTTATATTTTAAGCCTGTTTTCTCTTCTTTGGATTACAAATGCTGTAAATTTTCTACCTGTTGGCAGCGCTTCCTTCATTTTCCCCAAGTGCCAGCTCTTTCTCCTTGCACAGATCTTAGATATTTGAAATTAGAAAACTATGAATCCTTCTGGCAAGACATGGAGAGTATATATGTACCTTTCTTTATATGGTACTTCTGTCTCAACCAGTGGAGGGCCAGAGGGACCTAGAACATAGTTAAATTGAGCTTGCTTTCCAAGTTCTTGCCTATCCTAATAGATGCCTGGCCCGCTTGGATAGTCTCAGTTACAGAGGACTCACCACCTCTAGAGGCAACCAGCTCCAACTCAGCAGAATTCCTTTTGATGTTGTTTAGAAATTGGCCTGCTCTAGGATACACTGATCATGGGGTAATGGACTGGGAGACATCAGTGTGAGCTCACATTTAGCCTAATATAGCTATAAATGGCTGCCTACACGGATAGTTAGATGTGTATGTGCATGGGTTAGTATACATGCATGTATACCCTAAAAGCAACTGATACCCCAATAGTATCAAGAATACCATATCTTGGCTTATAATACTATTCTCCAGTAAAAGAACTAGGGATCCTTGGAGAGATGGCTGAGTCTAGGACTGGGAAAGGAAACATAAAGATGAGTCTGCAGCATATGGAAGTGAGGAAGTGCTTAAAATCCACACAGAAGGAGTGTGTCAAGGAGACACACCATCACAAGAGGAACCAAAGATACCCAAAGAGCTGCCAAGAGCTAACACCGGAGCACTCTGCTTAGCAACCTAAATGAAGTACTGGACTGTAACCTGAAGTGTAAAATAAATATCAATGAATCTCCACTGATATAAATAAATGATTGCATAGATAAATAAATGGGAAAGGATAGATAAATCTCCCACATAGAATTCAAAGTAACTCATGTAGATACTCCATCTTCGACAAAGTGAAGCATAACTTGCTACATGTCGGCTCTATACAGTGACTTCCCTCAGAGTATGACATTGTGGGGACAGTTTGCCTACACCATGGAAAAACTGAACAGACATCATATCCACCAAGCGATCAATGTTAACATCAACAAAAATGAAGTCATGAACTCTTGGACACAAAGTGATGAAAATGACACGCTACCTCTGTGTTCATCCTCTTCCAACACATTAACACCAGTCTAACTATGAGATAAACATTAAGGGACATTCCAAAAAATACCTGACCAGTACCAGTCAAAACCGTCTACATTGTTCAAACCAGGGATGGGGACCACCTGTGACAGTGAAGTGATGATATAAAAACATGGCATCTAAATATGATATGATATGATATGATGCCCTGGATGGGCACTGGGTACATTCTAGAGAGATATGAATAAAGTCTGACTATTAGCCAATAATAATAGCGCAGTATTGGTTCAGCAATTATGACAGACGTAGCATAGTGGTATAAGATATTAACAGTGAGGGAAACTGAACATGGCATATATGGGAACCTTCTGTAATATGAATACAATTTTTCTACAAGTCTAAGACTATCTTAATCTATAAAACATTATTTGAAAAATAAAATTGGCCTTCCTTACCTATATACAGGGCTTGAGTCTGTCTCGGGTTTTAAACAATGGAGAAATGCCCCAGGTCAGCTGGATTCCTCTGTTTCCATTACTGTAATAAATAACCAAGATAATCAACTTACAATGAGGTAAGGTTTATGTAGCTTGCATTTTGGTTCTATCTGTAACTCATTGGCCTCATCACTTTGGTCTTTGTGCATGGCAAGGTCAGATAGCAAAACCAAGACACTTACTTCATCAACCAGGAAAAAATAAACCCACAAAACAAACAAACAAAATAGGACTTTAGGTCACTTGAGATCCAGACTATAATAACAGGTCATCCCTGTGTACTTCATGGATCTTCCCAGTGACAGCCTTAAGATTCACTTTTTCTTTGCCTCATCTGTCATCCAGTTTCCAAGTTGGGGCTTTCCATCAACTCCATCAGATCCACTGAGACCTGTTTTTAATATCACTCCCTGCGCAGCTGACCTGTTTAACAACAACCTACCTAGATTCACTGAGGGTCCAGAAATTACTCTGAATTGGGCTAGCAGAAATTAAAGTGGGAGGAGGAAGAGGAGGAATATAAAGGAAGACAAAAAAGAGAGGAGAGAAAAAAAAGGAGAGGAAAGAGGAATTTTCTGGAAACAGTGTACATTTCAACATTGGGAGTATTTGAGTGCAGTTGGCAGCCACAGTGAAAAGGAAGACTCCAATTGAAACTGAATAGAATCGACTTGAGCAGAATTTAAAAATCAGTTCAATGCATTGTTTATTGTCCTAGTAGGGCACTTGTCTGTTCTTGCCTCAGTTTCCTCATGTTTCAAATGAGGATAACAGTGAACCTTCCTAGGTGTAGGGAATTGAAGGAAATAATCTGTGCAGAGGACTCGGCACACACTGGTGTCACATAAACGTCGGTTCTACATAAAAACTTACTATTATTTCCAGTTGTTTTAGTATTTGTCCTGAATCCTAGTAAAAGACTTTCTACCAGCCCATCACGATTCATTCCTGACTCGTGGGTTTCCCTTGGGTCTCAGCTCTGACACCCACCATTGGCTTCCTCTCTCAACTTTATGCAGTCTGCACATTTGATCGGTGAGCCCATCAGGGTCCCCTTCCAAGTCATCTGTGTGACTACTCAACAGACAAAGGTAAAGGGCAGAGCTCAATGGCAAGTGCGATGCGGTGATAAAGCTATGACTCCTACCAGCTGGGCTGGTGTCAGGCCAGGTGAAATGAAAAAGCCTCCATCTCTGAACACCAGATTCCTCCCACCACAAATCATGACAAGCTCCTTACAAATGCTAATGACCAACTGTCTTTGGTTTTAAAGATGATCATTTCAGGAGTAGCAGGGTAAATGATGGGCTCAGTAGTTACTGAGAAAGGAGTTAGAGGTGCTGGCATCAGAACTTAATTAGACACCTGTGCTCTTTATACAGCCTGATAAGGTCAGGCAAATACATTCAGCGTTAATAACATTATCAGCACTGCATGGTCCGCAAGGCTTGCCAAAGCCGATACGTCAAGTTTTTGTGGCTGGGAACATGTGTCTTCTATTCACACTCAGGCTTGTTGCTTACGCGCCAACAGCTGGCGCCACATCTGGAAAGGCTGTTTCTGCTGTGGTTTCTTTTCTCCTATGAGTATTTTATGGGACGCCCCACCCCACCTCAATCCTTTCAAGAGGCTTCATTCATTCTCCAATGGCCTGTCAGGCAGCAGGCCCATGCATCCATCCACTGCAGGCAACCAGTGCAACTAAGACTAATACAGGCCCCGGAGCAGCGGTCCTCAGACAGTTCTGTGCAGAGTCATCAGTGGGGATGCTTGGGGAAGAGGCATCACAAGCCATACACCCAGCCTACTGAGTCAGAACTGGGGCCAGGAGTGCACAGCCTGGGGTTGACATTTCTCACATGCCCTTGGGGCATCTGACACGAGAGAGAGAGAGAGAGAGAGAGAGAGAGAGAGAGAGAGAGAGAGAGAGAGAGAGAGAGAGAGAAACCTAAGGGCTCAGAGACTCACTAAGCCTGGAGCACGCGTACTGTGCCCCATCACTAACGTGACTGGCAAGAGTTTGTTTGCTTTGCTTTATTTGTTTTCTGCCACAAGTGAGGAATAGAGACACTGTTCTGAGTAGCTGTCAGTTCTCCAGGAAGGGTGTGCTGGCAAGAGGGTCCAGCTCTGGCCAGACAGTGGAACCCTCAGAGGCTCTATGGGTGGGAGGGATGCAGCAAGGACATCGGGATCCAGGTTTTAAAGGACAGAACCAGTGAGATGGCCCAGCTCAGCTTGACAACCTGAGTTTGAGCCCCGGATCCCACAGTAGAAAGTGACAGTTGACTCTCAAAAGTTGTCCTCTGACCTCCACACATACAGGAGCACTCCATGACACAGGTGCATTCACACACTCCGTGCATATGCACACAGACCCCCCTCCCCCAACACACACACCTGGGCATTCGTGAGCCTTGGAGACACACACCTGGACTTGGATTTCAGCTCATTACTCACATACCATCTGTGTGTCCTGAGGCAGCTTTGCACAACTTCTCTGAGCTTCAGTGTCTTCATCTGCAAAGAGAAACTACCTACTCATGTCTCTCAAGGCTGAGAGACTTAGAAGAAAAAATGCACAATGTTTACCAAACTTCTTGGAGTGATGAAAAATGCCCCCACTGACTCCAGATCAGCGGTTCACAACTTGTGGGTCACACTCCTTTGGAGTTAATGACCTTTTCACAGGGGTCATGTATCAGCTAGCATACATATCATACATTTACGTTATGATTCATAACAGTAGCAGGTTATGAAGTAGCAACAAAAATGATTTTTGTGGCTGAGGGTCACCACAACATAGGGAACTGTATTAAAGGGTCACACCTTTAGGAAGGTTGAGAACCATCGTTCTAGGTACTAGTACAAATAGTGCCAAAAATAAACAAACAATAATCAAACACATATTATCCTACTGTATTAAGAGCAGTCTATTTGTTTTCAGTGCCTGGGGCCTCACTTATACTAGGTTCTTGCTCCACCACTAACATATGGTCCCACTCTTCTTTCTATTTTTTTTTATCTCAAGGTAGTATCTCGCTAACTTTCTCACCCTGGCCTTGAACTTCCCATCCTCCTGCCTCAGCCTCCTAAGATGCTGCAATTACAAGCCTGTGTCACCTAGCCCAAATCGACTTTATTTTCATGGGTCACCAGTAGCTGACAGTTCTAGAAATAAAGGTCACCTTTCATTTACTCAGTCTGTAGAGTTTATTTTGCACCTACTATGTGACAGGCTGTACCAGCATCAAAACTGGTAAGGTTTGTATTCTGGATCAGCTTTGGTTACTGGGGAGGGGCGGAGCTAAGGGCTAGAGACCATTACTAGTTGTTATGATTGTTCAAACCAATGGTTCTCAGAGCTGAATGTGTACCTGAAGTGCTCAGAAGGCTTGTTTAAACACACCTTTCTCTCACACACCCTAGCTTCTTAACTGGACAGCTTCTATTTCAAGCTTTCTGGTTCTGGCAGTCCAAGATGGGACCCGAAAAATATGGATTTGTAACAAGCTTATCCTGATGCTACCACACTTTTACCACAGAAGTGCGGTCCAGATGTAGGCATAAGAGGAATAAACACCAGCCAGGGAAAGGGGAGATGTCCATTCTAAGCAAGGCAACAGGGTAGAATTGGACAAGGCATGGTGACATTCCTCTAAGTCTGGGTTCCAAGTGTGCCTGTCCTTGAATATCCCACATGCCTTTAGGGCCCTGTGGACCTGCCACCTGGAGAAAGTAGGAGGTGCCTGGTCCTGGCCATACATTTGGAATTTGGTCCTGTGGTCCAGCAGGGACTGGCTTCCTGAGGCAGTTTCTTCCATCTCTGTGCTTGTCCAGAGAAAGCTTCCTTTCCCCCTCTTCCCTTCCTCTTTCTATTTCTTTCCCCCTGGGGTGCTGATAACAATGAGACGTGCCGGGACCGTTCCACAAGAGTGCCTGAGGTGTGTATTGAATTTTGGTCCCGGATCATTTACTGCGTGGTGACAGAGAGTGTGTATGTTGCTTAGATTCATGTGTGACTCTCTGTCTTTTGTTTTTCTGTACTGCAAGACCACAGAACCCAGCTCTCAGCCAGCCCCTCTATATGACGTCCCAATCCCCATGGCATGGCCAAATCTCTTGTGAAGCCCAGTGGAAAATTAGAACATTTACGCAGGTCTTCAGAGCATCCGTTTCATTTAGAGCTCCAACAACCCAAGTTGTTACTGAATTAAACATTGAAACAAACAACAATCAATAGTCTAATAATATTATGCTCTGAAATGTGTCCTTTAATGATGACTGCGAGGCTCTCTGAGGAAGGAGTGAGGCTGTGCGTGCACTAAATGGTGACCTACGTTAATTCCTTTACAGCCGCTAGCTTTGAAAAATGGTTCTGGGTGTTTCTTGTTGGTGCAGTGTCCTCTTTTCTATGCATCAGAGAGTTCTCTTGGGAAGGTTGGCTGTGATCCACCATTTCCACTCTGCTTGGGGAGGCTGCTTTGGAGACACCCACCTCTTTCCTTGCTCTGGCCTAGAAAGTTCACTTAGATGGACAGAGAGTCCCAGACCCAGCTCTTGTGATGTGAAGCCAGTGCGCTGTTGGGCACGGAAAACAACGAATATAAAGACACCACATCTGGGGAGGGGTAGTCTTTCATGCTCAGCGATGTTCCATGGCTTTCAGGAAAGTATCTTCTGTCCTTCGAATGACACTACCAAAGATGGCAGCCATAAGACAACAACGATGACAGACATAAGGAATACCTGAGCACTGAGTAAGGAAACTGACCAGTCATCTTTAATATTATATTGTAACCTAGAGCAGAACCATTCCAAGGGAAGGCAGTTCAGTATCAAAAACATCAGCATCTCTACTGAAACAGTGAGGATTCTCTCTCCCTTTTCTTTTCTTTTCTTTTTTGTTTGTGTGATTATTTTTTTGGTTTGTTTTTGAAATAGGGTCTCATATAGCCTAGACTGTTCTAGAACTCACTTTGTATGTATTTGGGCAAATATTGGAATTACAGTCATGCAACAGCATGCCCGGTTTTATATGGCACTAGGGATTGAACTCAAGGGTTCAAGCATGCTAGGCAAATATTCCACCGGCTGAGCTATATCCCCAGCCATGAGAATTTCCATCACCATCTTTGGAGGAGGAAAGCTGGCTCTCCTAGTACACTCATACGTTTGGCTTTGGGCTTATAAGTCCTCACAGATGTTAATAATTTCTGCACAATCCTGTGCATTGCTTTATATGAAAAGTCCCTCCTCTGTGTTCCCACTAATCTCAGACCCAGACTGCATACTCACATCTCCTGATACTGTAGACATTATCATCTGATTCAATGTGTATATCAAAAGTTTAAATATATAATTTTGTGTACAGTGGTCCAATGGCCTAGATATAGCCTCATAATTTTGGAATTTTCAGGGTACTTTCCCTAACTATTCAAGTATTAGACTCAGTGTTGGTATTCTACTCGTTTGGAGTATGAGTGAGAAATGGGGGAGGTGGTTGGAGGCTGGAACACAGTACAAGTGAGAGAATGAGATAAAGCAGAGCCAGCAGTTTCTCTTGCATCCATCTTCTCCGTTGGGCCTACCAGGAAGCACAGCCTAAGGCAGAGGAGGCACACACCTGGTCATCTGAAATAAAACTCAAAGACAAGGTGTGACTATGTTCTTAATAACCTGTGGTGATCTCAGGAAAATGAAGTGGTCAAAAAGACAACAGGCAAAGTATTCCGAACATGGGGGCGGGGGGAACAGACATAAAGATTAAAGAATAGTCAGTGGCTTCAAACTAATGGCTTATAAAATGTTTAAGACCCTGTGTAGTATCATTGGAAGCAAGCACTGGCCAGCTAAGCCTAATCCACACTCAACTATATTTGTTTCCTTATGTGGAAGCATCTGGCTGGCGTGATGGCAGAATGCTTTTGTTTACTTTCATTTTAGTGAAGCGGTTAACGGTCTTCCCATATTTTGTCACACTGAATATGTTGGCCTATAAATGGGAATGATTATTCTCTTAGCTAGAATCCTGTCCCAAAGGTTGATTCAGGAACCAGAAGGAACCCATTTCCATCGGTGACTCAGCTGGACTCGGAAGGCATGGCCATTAGAATTGAAAGGGGCAAACTAAAACGTGAGAAGGAAGAATTACAGTCAACATTAGGAGGGAAAGGGCTTATTATGTGTGCATCTCTGTTAGCTCAGATTCATACTTGTGTGCACAGAAACCCTAATGGAAATATGCTATAGGGACAGACAGCACGTGTGAGAAGATACAAAGGCGCCTGTTCTCTGTTTTCGGAGTGGGCGCCTCCTTTGACTTGGAGGATAGCCGTGGCAATATGATGGCTTCTCCCGGCTGCAGAGGTAGACCTGAGTGTAAGGTGCCGTGACAATGAAAGCAGATTATTGAGCATCTGCTATGTGTCAAGCAGCCAAGCAGGCTGTGCAGAAAAGAATCACAACAGGCCTGAGACTGCTATCCTTAGAAAGACCTGCTGGCAAGGATGCCTCAGGGTGGAGTCTGGGAATTCAGCTCTGGGGATGTTTCCCACCACCCTAAGAACAGATAAGGTTGGTTCACTGTGCCTAAGCTTCTATATAAACAAAGGGGTTATGTTGAACATCCGCTCCCCTTCTGGGAGACAGGCTTCTTGGTATGTGCTAGGCATAGGGTGCCTGTGGGACCAGCTCCCCATCAAACCCCCAGGCACTGAGTCTCTAATGAGCTTTCCTGGTGGACAGCATTTCACACTTGTTGTCACAACTCGTTGCTGGGGAAATTAAGCGCTGTCTGTGTGCTCTGCAGGGAGAGGACGCTTGGAAGCGGGTGCCTGGTAACCTCAGACTCACCCACGTGCCTTTTCTCTTTGCTCATTTTGCTTTGCATCTTTTCAATACATCTTAGCAATCAGTGGGATTCTAGGCTGAGTCTTGAGTGGCCTCTAAGCAAATCACTGAACCTAGAGTGGTCTTGGGGGCTCCTGGTCCACAGGCATTTGGCTCATAGTATCACACACTCCTTTTATTATTCTTAGAGAATTTTACATTTATACAATGAAATATAATCATATACACCCTTCTTTTTCCCATTCAACTCCCTCCAGATTCATCCCACACCTCTCTCCTTGCTTTCTTCTTCTGCTCCTTCTCGTCCTCCTCCTTCTTCATTACCCACTAAGCTCTATTTGCACTGCCCATATGTACATGGATACAGAGCCATCCACAAAAGCATGGAATCCCACCATTGACCACCCCCTCAAAGAATGATATCCCTCCCCCAATGCCTATCAACTACCAGTGGCCCTCTGAATGGGCGGGGCCTAGAAAAGCACCTCTCCCTTCTCTGTGGTAATTTTGGCTAGCTTGATCTTGTGTAGGTCTTGTGCAGGCATCTACAGCTGGTTGAGTTCACGAGTGTGACAGCCACATTCTTCTTATGGCCATTTTCCACATAGGATTTGTGGCAACCAGACCCAAGTCTTAACTCTGTGTTGCCTCAAGACAACTCTGTGTTGCTCTTTGACTCTCCGCATGTACATCTAAGTGGGGAGTCCTGCTGTCCTCAGATTTCTGGAGTCACCCAGTTCATCTTGGTGTCTTTAGGGGTGACAGTAGCTGCTGGATGGCCACTCAAAGCAGCAGGGTTGGGTGGTCACAGTTCTTCAGAGACAATGGAGCATATTCCTGTGAGTTTCCTGGCAGCTCTCCTGCTTCTCTTTGTTGCTATCTGTCCCCTGAGAGACCAGTTGTACTTCTAACAAAGAAGATGTGGGTGTGCCAGCTGACTAGGGACTAGGGATAAGTACCAGCTGAGGCTTTGCCTCCCCTGGTGGCTAACAGCCAGTCACCACTTCCTTGTCCTGTCAAAAGAAAAGGGACACACAACACCAACAGCAAGATCTGCACCAAACCCTGTGCTCTGACTAGTAATGGCATGTCAGTGCTGTCTCATCATTGTAACAAATGTGCTACCGGTACGATGACAGAGGTGGAGGGAGGGGGTCACATGAGGATTTCTGGCCTTCCTGCTCAATTTTGCTGTAAACCTCAACTGTTAAAAAAAATGAAATGTATATATTTTTAAATAAAGGCACGCTGTAGCCCTTATAAGTGTGAGTTGGGGGCCACACTGAGGCATCAAGAAATGGACACTCTGAAAGGCTGGCTAATTTCTAACATTACCGATTGTCTTCTCTCTCTCTCTCTCTCTCTCTCTCTCTCTCTCTCTCTCTCTCTCTCTCTCTCTCTCTCTCTCTCTCTCTCTCTCAAATGCACTGAAATATCTTTGTGGGAGAAGAAATTGTCCCCTTTCTTTGCCAACTGGCAAGTGATGGGCTCATCTTCTCCCCAGCCTGAGAAGGTACAGAACACCCAGTTCTGTTTTGAAATTCATCCTTCACCTAAAATGCCCTGAGGCTGAGAGAGCCAGAGGTTTCTGGTAAAAATGACCCTGCAATGGACATCCTGTTTCCAGGTGACTCTCAGGCCCTGACAGTCGATGGGGAAGCTGGGGAAAGACAGGGCCTTGTAACTGTGGCTATAGGCAGAGGGGCAGGGAACTTTGGGGAACCCGTCCTGGCACCCACAACTTCAAGTCAACCTCCAGTTGGAATAGAAAGTGTTAACCATTACCGCTTCCCGTTTCTCAGCCACCATCATACCCACATACACTCAATGTATCGTTAGTGTCTCACCCACCGCTCACAGAACCTCCTAGAGGCGGAGACCTGTTCCATTTCAGTGCTGTAGACACAAAGGGGTCAGCCCTTGCTACATCAGCAGTGAATTGTCTCCAGAAGGCCAAGGCAGACAACATCCATGTGAGACGAAAAGCAAAAACCGTGGTAAGCCCATGAGCCTGGGTGTGAACTGGGCTGGCTTTGCTGTCTGTCAGCTGTGCAACCTCAAGCAAATTACTTGACCTTACTGATCCTTGCCTCCTCATCAGCACATGGGGGACAAATAGTGGTTCCTACCTTACAGAGTGTGATAATTAAATCAGGTAATTCAGCTAGAGGCCAGATGGCACATAGTAGGTCCACTCTAAATATCTGCTGCTGCTCTTGCTACAGCTGTTAGTGGTGGTGTCATCGCTGATGTGCTGGAGACGCCCACTTTCTCCGGGCCTCAGTGAAGGAATCATTTTAATGTGGCTTTCCTTCCCTGCCACCCCTTTCTACAGCTCCCCGTTACCTCTCTCCTGCCTCGAAGAAATACACACACACATACACATACAGAGACTATATACATTCCTGTCCCAAGACCTTTTAGAACATTGCCTTTTGGGGCCCGGCATGATAAAGTAATGGGGAAGCAGGCAGGTGGATCTCTGTGAATTTTAGGCCAACCTAATCCACATAGTAAGTTCCAGGGCAGCCAGGGCTACATAAAGAGATCCTGTCTCTAAAAGAAACAAAGGAAGAAACAAATGAACAAACATTGCTCTTTTTTTTGTTTTGTTTTGTCTCCCAAGGAGATACTTCTCCCTTTAAAGTGTGTACCCTGCTTCTTGGTGCTCTTTCCAGGGAGTTCTTCCTGTGGGAATTCTCCAACTGAGCCCATTTCTACCTGCCTGGCTTGCCACTGATCCTTGAGGGAAATAGCTGAGATACTATCACTTTTGTCTTTTTAAGGAGCCTAAACAGGCAATCGGACCCAGGGGTTCCTTTGTGTTTTGGTGGTGGTCATGGTGGGTTTGTTGTTTTGTTTTGTTTAATTGCCACCTTTGTTATTTACAACATTTATGCATTGATGTTTAATGATGAGGATAAAGTCCTGACCAAAAAAAAAAAAAAAGCCAAGCTCCGGCAGTCACAGTTTTCCCAAGAACAGGGAGCGCAGCCTCCGGAGAAATGCAAATCCCAGCCTGAGCCGTGCACTGTCACTTTGTAGCTAAATGACCTTCTGGAAGTCACTTGAGCTCCTATACCTCATCTGTAAAAAGGGATAATAGGTTCATTTGGGGGAATGTGAGAACATGCATATGAAGTTCTTAGCCCAGTGCCTAGCAGGCAGTAAGCAGTCAATACATGCTAAGCTGTCATTATGATGCATTCTAAAACTCAATCAGAGTCTGAGCTCCAAGCAGCTGTTTGGGAGTAAAGGGAGGGTTTGGTGTCAGTCAGCCCTGCCTCCTGGAGCTCACGGGTTGAATTTAATCTGGAAGCAAGGGTAATTGGGGGCCCTTCACAGAAGCATGCTTACTGCCCCTTTGCCACTCGGGTGGCCCCTTCTGGTGATTTGTGGTTGGCCACTGAGATTTCTGTGGCCTACTACAAGGTCACAAGAAGCTCACAGATGTGAGTAAATAAGCATTTGCAGTTATCAAAGACATCCAGAAAGTCTCCTCATGGGCTCATTATTTATAAGTCGGTCATCACAGCCTTCTGGGGAGCCTGTTGAAGGCCTTGGCTGCACCTTGGATGCATCGCCACACCTCCATGAATATAACGGGGACCCTCTGGGCACTGTGTGTGTGGCAGAACCCTCATCTGCGAGACAGGGAGAGTGACGTCACACACCGTTGCCCAGGGCTGCCAGCCGTCTCTTCTGAAGGCTGTAGCGAGGGGAACAGCTGGACCCATCTGTTCTGGATGAACATTTTCACTTCCCAGAAGTCCCAGACTGAGGGGAGCCGAGCAGCGGAGACACACACAGCCAGAGAACAAGTGGGGAATTACATCCGTTCTTTGCTGAGGGTGTCTTAATCATCGGGGTGCACTGTCTCACTCACTTCCCCCAGGAGCCCTTTGAGATGGTGATTATTGATACCCCATCACACTGTTGAGAAGCAGAGGCAGCAGGTAACTTCCTTGGGAAACAGAATGGGGAAAGAGCAGTGAGGAGATCCACACTCAGTGTTCTGCCTGCAGAAATGGGGGTTCCTGCTCAAACAATCCCACATAGTGGGGTGTGGAGAGCTGGGCTCTGCAGACTTCATTTTCTCAGTGAAACACTTCAGAACCAAAAGAATCATGCGGACAAGTCAGGAGTGTGGCGTAGCAGTGATAGAAGCTGGTCCAGGATCTAGAGCCCTTCTCCTCATCCTCAGGCCCCCAGGTCTGGAGGAGCTTCTGGAAGCCTTGGGGGTGCACAGCACACAGAGCAGGGCCCTTGGGAGGAGTGTAGACCTTGGGGCTTGTTCCTCTTTGTGGAAGGGAAAACAAATGGTTTGCCAAGTGCCAAGAAGATCCAACATGCCCATGTAGCAGTATCTCCTACCCAGCTGCAGCGCTGATACATTTTCTGGGAAAATAAGTGTTAGTTCAGAGCACAGTGGCTGGTAACCGCCTAAATCTACGCCTACTTCCTGGTCTGTTCATCCCAGGCACTCATGACCTTGGGAAGAGTTTATCTTGAAGTAATGCTTCCATAAGCCAAGCAACCCTGCAGTCACCAAAACAGTGGGGGCAGGCATGGGCAGGTACACTGACATCACGAAAAGCCTGGCCAGAGAATGCCACTTGGCCAGCCCTTTCGTTTAGACCCCTGGTCACCAGAGCTGTGGGAGGAAACATTTCTGTATCAAACCACTGTGGTCCTTGGTTAGAGCAGCCCAGTAGATTAGTACAAGTTCCCTGCTCCTGTGTGGCCCCACCCTATGGTATAGGGCATATGCCAACTGTGGAAATACTACGTCAACGGAGTCCACCTTGCTCCTTCCCACAGCGAGGAAGGCCAGGCAGGGACCCGCTCCGCTCTCTGGAGTCACTCAGAGCAGAAACCGGCCACTATTCAGGTCTCTCTTCCCCGAGTCTCAGCTCCAGCAGTGACAATGGCAAGTCAGTTATTTGTAACACCCAGATTGTCATTTCTGACAACGGGGCCGCATTTATCTGTTGAGCCTAATGATCGTGCGGACAGGAGTCTTATTTGTGCTGTCGTATTCCCCTTTATCACCGTCTCCATCCAGGCCTGGGGGGGGGAGGGGCTCTCCAGATGAGCAGTAATGCCTCCTAGACACTGCGCCTGCTGCAGGTCGTCTCTCCGAGAGTCACTTCCCTAGCAGCCTATTTTTGGGGGCGAGGGAGCAGTGGCAGCTTAGGTGTGCGCTGTTGCAGTGCACCCAGGAGCTCTAGAGGGCTAAGGTCCAGCATGGCACTCCCCAGCTGCAGAGAGGTCCCTCCCAAAGCGCCTGCACAGCCTCGGAGCTGTGGGGACATTTCCACAGTCGCCATCTGGCTTTGCTTTTCCAGCTACACCTCCAGAGAATTTGCCAGAGGCGCAACATTTTTTTAAAGAGGCATAACTCAGCCTTTGCGGGTATTTTTTGGTGGGGATTGGACGCCACACCTGCTGGGAGGGTGTCACGTGTTCCCTCTGCACACGCTGGTACAATTTGGAGAAAACTCTGCCAAAAGGAATCCCTGGTCTCGTTAAAATGTTAGTTTAAGAACAGGAAGGAAAGAAGATGTAGTGCCTGGGGTGTGGGGAGAAGCTAGAATTGAGAGATGAGGGAACCAAATTCAGGCTTCAGCCCGCTGCTTTCTAACTGTGACCTAGGCGCATGGCTAACCCCGGGCTTAGTTTGACATTTAAGGTAGAGAGGTAAATGAGGGTTCTACTTTCTTCCTGAGGGGACTAAGCCACCCAGTGTGGGGAAACTCAGTAATATACAAGTGCCTGCCTAAGCCCTGGGTGGTGAGGATTGAAGCCTATGCCCTGGGCCTCTCGGGGTCAGAACTAGGCTATCTCACAGTAGACACTGTCCCACTAAAGGACCACTGTTGGGAGCCTGCTGCCTTCTGACCATTTATTGAGGCTACAAGTCATCAGAGACACACAGGCAGACTCCATTCTATGCTGTCGCCTCCTCTCTCTGCTTGTCACACACTGAATTTCAAACGATGTTGGCTGGTTTTTCTTATCTCTGAGAGAGTGCTATGGTCCGAATCCTTTTCTTTCTAGAGGAACTAAATGCACACATCACAAGGAGAATGCTCATGCCATCCCAAAGGACAGAGCACTCGCAGATGCCAAGGCTTGATTTGACCCTTCCTGAACCATGGCAACTGGCTGTGAGTATAGTTTCAAAGTGCAGGCCCACATGGTCCTTGAAAGGGTTGATGGGCACAAGGAGGAAAAGGCTCGTGAAATACGTCACAGCATTCCTGTCTGCTAAGAGCAGGACACCAGGGTGGCTGATTCCAGCCTGGGTTCCATCCAGTGACTCAGAAGAGCAAATGGTGGGTCCAAGTGGGAACTCACTCATCTCCAGGTCTGGGAGACAATGTGTCTGTTGTTCTCTACCCTTGGGGAGGACATAAATTCACAAGTGTGGGAGGGAAACGCAAATGCACTGTGAGTTGTGAATTAATCAATAATATCCTTCTGGGTATTCACACCACCACACAGCTTGTTTTCAACGTGTTTGACTGCAGAGCTGTTGCTATTAATGCCTACATGGCAGACACGCCTCATCCAGGTCCTTCTGGGCTGGCCTTGGAACACCATGTGTCAGTTGGTTCTTAAAGGAGGTGGGAATGACTGGTCTCACATCTTGATGGATGTGGAAACCACCTGGAGGATGTTTGGAACATGGGTTCCAAACAGATTCAGCTGTGGGGGGGGGGGGACACTCTATCTGGGAGTTGTGTTTCTTGATCCTTCCAGGGAATTTCAAATGTAAGCATCTGTAGTCTGCTCTTTGAGGCACGCTGATCCAGATCATCCCTCCTGAACCTTTTTTCAACTCTTTATTTTGTGTGTCTTCATGTGTAAGTATGTATGTATATGTGTAAATTCATGTGGATGTGTGTGCCATGTGTGTGTACACGGGGCAACCAGAGCTCAACCTCAAGTGTCCTTCCTCACCTTGTTTTTGAGACAGGGTCTCTCTCTCACTGGGACTCAGATCTCACATTATGCTGAGCTGGCTGTCCAGCCAGCCCCAGCAGGTTGCCTGTCTCCACCTCCCTGATGTTGTGATTACAAGTGTGCAGCATACAACAGCCTAGGTATTGAACTCATGTCCTTATGAGATCTGCAAGCACTTTGTTTTCCAGCTGAGCTATCTCCTCAGGCCTCTTCTGCAACTTTGATGTGCACATGAATGCCCTTGCTAAAATATAGACTCTTATTTAAAGACCGAGGATTCCTCCCATTACATCTTTAACATGCTCTCAAATGATGTCCTCAGCCTCCACACTTCCACCTTAAGTAGTACGTATCTGCTTCATGTAGTTAGGGGAAGATCAGCCAGCCCTAGTGAGGCTTTTATTCTGAATGGAGGATTCAAATCATAAAATGCCTGTTGACCTAATATCTTAGATTATAGTCTTGTACCTTTTATTTGTAATTAGCATAACTGTTTATCTTAACTGCCAGTCAGGTAGGTAATTTTTATATAGCAAGCACTTTAAAGAAATAAATGTCTGGGTCCAATTTGGTACTTTCTCACTAATACTTAACACACAACATTTCCTCTCCCTAAACTTTAATGCACATTTGCTCCAACAGCCAGATTCTGATTAGTGTTAATGCATGGCTAAGGGAATTGAAGCCAGCTTGGCAACAAAGACCCCTCGGAATGAACACATTTCGTTGTTGGCAGCTCTATATTTTTTTTTAAAGCAAGAGTCTCTTCTAGAACTATTTCTTCCCAATCAAAATGAAGAGCTGAATTCATCAGTTAACACTCCATAGCAACTAGAAGGCTTTCGCTGCTTCCTCCAGCCATTATTTCTCAAGACACAGCCAGGCGTACCCCATTAGCTGCAGCGTGAGAGGGAACACTAGCAGGAACTTGATTTCCCTACTGAGACAGGGTAGCCGGGGAAAGCAAACAGATGTGCACAAATATGGACAGAGTGTGTAGAGACTCCAGCAAGTGAAGGAAGAGGGGTCCGATACAGTGTGGCCCGTGTGTCTTGACAGGCATTGGGAACCTGAACAATGATTTATATTACAAATGCCAAGCAGGTCATCATGAGAAATTTCATCGGTGTGGTGCAGGACCTGGGGTAGATAGAGCTCTAAGCCAGAAGGGCTGGTCTTTTCTTATCTGAAGATGATGTTGCCACTCCCTGGTGAGCTAAGATCAACATAAACATACCTAATCTCTGTCTTTGCATGACAGCCCCACTCATCTCCAAAACCTGTCTACTCGCTGGCCCTTACGAGGGCCTGTGATGCGTTTCTAGCACCCTGTGACTCTTTGCTCTTCCAGTGAAGACATCAGACTAGGCTGGCTTAGAGCGACCCTCTGTCCATCTCCAGTCCGTGCCTGGCCCCAAATTCCATCCTGGTGGAGAAAACCCCAGCGGCCTGTTGACCATGCCCCCAACAATGCCCATCTTCTCCCTTAACCAGGGCCTTCTTGCAGCTTACAGAGTCTGTCTATCATCTCCTGTTGAACTTGGTAGAAGAGACAGAGCTCTCTGGAGGGCCCATGAAGCTGCTTCTGCTGCAGACAACATATGTGTGTGTTGTATGTATATATACATATATATAGTGTGTGTATAAATATATATATGCATATATAGTGTATGTGTGGTTTATGTACATATACATATATAGTTTATATATATATATACACGCATATATATATGTATATGTATAGGGTGTGGGTGTTTGTAAACCCAGTGGCTGTGTCACCGTTTACATGTATTAATCATTTGGCCTTGAGGTAGAGCAAATATTATTAACCCCGCTTCATAGATGAAGAAACTGAATCCTAGTGGATATAAGCAAGCTCTTTATCAAGCTTGTATTTTTGGGTTAGAAGAATGAAATATGGTCCAGAACACTGTGGAGCTCAACCTCCTCTGCTCAAGGCTACCCCAGTAATAATAATAATTCAGCCTTTCAAAAATAGGTATTGAGTTACCATTATGTGTCAGGCAGAAGACAGTCTTGCTAACCAGTGTCTACAGAGCATGTGCTCTAGGCCACACGCTACTTTAGCCATCTTGGAGATACAGAGCAGATCTTCATCCTCAGTGCACAAGTAGGGGTCAGCATTCTTATTTTACGAGTGAGGAACTGGGGCTGGACAGCTGGTGGCTGGAAAGAAGCCCTACCCTTCCGGGAGCTTCCTCGAGCAGTCTCCCCCCTCTCATTCTGGGCACCTCAGTCCTCTCAGCCTGTGTGTCCTGTCCCCAAGTCCAGCGCTCTCCTGCTGCTTGGTGCTGCCTCCACAGAGCCCACCTTGCTCTGGCCTCCCTCCATGGATTTCCCCTCTTCAGGACAGAACTGAGGGCCGCACCCAATGCTCACCACTCCTCTAGTGCCCCAATGTCATCCCCTAGGGCTGTGTCGTAGTCACTTCTCCTGATCTTCCTTCCCCAGGCTGGCTGCCATTCCCTTCTCTCAAAGAGAAACCTCACCCATGCCCGATGAGAGGACCACAGTCTCCAAGTATCCCTTCTTGATTGCCCTCTCATACCTTACCCCTCTTGGCTTCCTTCCTGTGATTTCAGGCCTAGTGAATCGGCTGAACTTTACACCTGTTTCTTCTGCCTTCTATTCACCTTGCCCAGGCATCCTGGCAACCCACTGTTACACACATGTTCAAGGCTTGCAGCATATGGAAACTCTTAATCAACCGGTGTCCCCTGGCCATGTCTTAGGCCTTTCTGATCCTTTTTATCCTCAATGAGTTTCTACGCTGTAGCTCCAAGTCGTCTCTGCCCTCTCTAAGGAAAGGGGCATCTTAAAGGTCGCCAGTAGCTTCCAAATTCCCAAGCTCATTTGCTGGTCCAATCCATGCCACTCTGATACTGAAGCATTTGGCACTCATGGCTGCCCCTCTTGCTTTAAGTCTTACTTTCCTGTTTTGTTTTGTTTCCCCTTGATTCTGTCTTAGGAATCATTTACTTACAAGAAACAGAGATCTACCTAGATTAGCTCAGAAGAGTCTTGTGGAAGGATTTGGTGGAATCACACGGAATTGCAATGTTCAGGTTTGCCTGGAGCCCAGCATGTGGCCCCAAGTTGGCCTCAAATGTATACCCATCCTTCCTCCTCAACCTCCCAAGTGCTGGAATTACAGCTTTAATCTACTCTGTTTGGCTTGCACTTTTTAATTCTTTCCTTTGGCTAATTCTTTATGTATATAGTCAACAGACAATGCTTTCAAATACAACCCTTGGTATACTCTGTTCATACTCTATTTTTATTTCCCTTCATTTCCTACCAAAGAAAATCTGAAGCCTTTGTATGATGCTGCAGGGACCACAAGCCTAGCTTCTATGCCTGTCCACTCTGCGGCTTGCCATCTGTTATTTCTGCTACCATCTCACACACATCACTATATTGTCCAGCCAACCTATCCAGCTTCCTAAACAAGTTTTCTTCTCTCAGATCTGTTCTTTAGCCTGTACCATTTTTTTTATACAAATGTCTGTTTATAAATCGCTTATTAAAAGTCTGTGCTTAGTCAAGCATGGTGGTGCATGTCTGTAATCCCAGAACTCAGGGAGACAGAGGCACTCAGATCTCTGTGAGTCTGCAAAGTGGGTCCAGGACAGCCAAGGCTACACAGAGAAACTCTGTCTCAAACAAACAAAAAACAAAAACTATGCATGCTTCATGTTCTAGATCAATTGTATTTTTATGAACTCTTTACTTGCAGTGTGTCTTTCCTATCTCCCAAACATTGAGATACAGGTCACTTATTTACCTAGGCTGAGACCCTGGCCATAGATTTACATCAAAGGCCATGTATATGCATCATGGTACCTGGCAGAAACCCCAGCCTATAAGCAGGATCCTAGTGTGGGGTGACATGAAGTCAATAACTGACTTACCATTTCTGCTCTTATAGGAGAAGGAAACATCTACAGGCTATGTGACCACCACTGTGACCTAAATTGGCATACCTCCTCAACTGAGAGAGAGGGAGACCAGCAGTCTGAAGTGGCAGGCCTTGGATAGTTATAGCATGCTATAAAGTTTGAGTAGGTATCTAAAATGTTTTATGGCAAAGCAGTTAATGATCTCCCTAAGTCCTAAGCAAGTGGATCTACATGCAGGTGTCATGGCTACTGACTCAGTGTCTACAGACGAGACCTGCCCTCTGGACACATGGCTGAGAATCACTCAAGATCTAAAACAAGACCCATTCCCAGAACCTAGTAAGACAGACAGGTGCTCCACACTAGGTGCTGACCTTCTCCTTGGGTGTCTGGAGGAGAGTAGAGGCTGTCAAGATGTCTCTGAGGACACAGGGACTTGGTGGAGCCAGTGACACTTTGCATCGCATCAGTAGTCCTTGAGGAGTATGTTTCCAAACAGACTAGATGAGTCACTGACACCTGGAGACACATCCTTCATCCTTCCAGACACTTCTTAATGACACACAGCTCTTACTTGAAAGTTGTCAATCACAGGCTCCCATCTCCTGGCTCCGACATTGCCATATAAACCCATGTGAGCCAATCATAGGTCTTCTCTGAAGTTTGCCATCCTGGAACTTAAGAAAGGAAGCACCTTGGGCCATCAATGTGGCTCCACAAGGGAAAGCTTGCTCTATAAGCCTCATGACGTGAGATTGAGTACAGAAACCCATGTTTAAAAAAAAAACAAAAATAATGGATGAGCAAGAGTTGTGGCTCAGTGGTCATGGGCACTGCTGCTTTTTCAGAGGACCTGAGCTTGAGTCGCAGCTTCCACATGGCTGCTCACAACTGTCTGCAACGCCAGTTTCCGGGATTCTGACATTCTCTTTTCGCTTCCACAGGCCCCAGGCACACGTGGTAAACATATATACAGGCATGCAAAACACTCTTCCCCTTAATGAAAAACAAATACATATTTTATTTGGTTTTTTTGTTTGGTTGGTTTTATTTTGTTTTGTTTTTTGTTTTGTTTTGTTTTGTTTTTGAAACAGGGCTTCTTTGTGTAGCCATGGCTGTCCTGGACTTGCTTTGTAAACCAGGCTGGCCTCAAACTCACAGAGATCCACCTGCCTCTGCCTCCCTGAATGCTGAAATTACAGGCGTGTACCACCATTCCTGGCTGCAAATAAATATTTTTAAAGAAGTGGACACAGTGGCTTGCATCTGTTAATCCCAATATGCCTATAGCAAGATGGAGGCAGAGACAGGAGAATCACATGGAAGCTCGTGGGCCAGTTAGTCTGGACTACACAGCATGGCAGAAACAAGAAAGACCCCCACCTCAACAGGGTGGGAGGAAAGAGCAGACTTCCAAAAACTTGTCCTTTGATCTCTACATGCACATCATGGCATGTACACTCTCTGCTCACACATCACTTACATACACTGATAATAAATAAAATAATAAGAAAAAAATCTGTCCAAAATAGAACGGAAGAAAGGAAGCGAAAAAGAAGGAAAAGAAGGAAGTGTCTCTTATTAAAGGCTCATATGTGAGGGTGAGATCCCATCGCTGTTCAAGTCCTTTGTGCGGCAGGATGGTGTAGAGAAAGGCCAACAGTGAGCGAAGGAAGAGGAGAGGAAGACAGAGCCCTGCAGTCCTGGCTGCTAACCCTCACTCCCATCACTGTCAGGTCTAGCTACACCCTTGCCATTCCTATAGTTTAGAATCTGTGCCAAGAAAGTCCTCAGCTAGTTCAGCTTCAGTGTTTGTCACACACAATCAAAGAACCTTAGCTAATGGCCTCCATCTGGCCCCTGAATCCCTCCTTTGACAGTTTCTGCAATGTCTGCCTCCCTGTCTCCCTCCTTTTTCTGGAATTATTTTGAGGGAGAGAGTCGTGGTCTTGTTCATCCTCACCATCCTTGTCAACACCAGCAGACAAGAGAGAGCACTTACTCAGTCCTGGTGCTGTCCTAGGAACAGTGGGAGACAGAATTGCCAGGGAGGGTCTCTGCCCTCCGAGTACTTCTGTGCACATCAAACTATAGGAAATTCCAAGGACACTGAGCACACGCTGAGCACAGAGCTTTTTTGGAACGAGGCATACATCGATCACTCCATGTGGAGTTTTTACAAGACACAGACACTTGTGGCTGCAGATTATCCTGACCTTTAAGTACCAAACATCCCTTTGTTGGAAAACTCTCCACCCTTCATGAGAGAAGAGTTGTTGTTTTTTTTTTCCTTCATCTTCGTTACTGTTTTCAATAGAGCATTGTCTTTGTGAGGTCTCCTTCACTCTGGCCCACTCTTCAATCAAGATCAAATCTCCTTGCCATTTCTTTCTGGATGCCCTTTTCAAGCATAGGCAATTTACTCAGAAACCTCCTGTTCCCGAAGCCCCACTCTCTCGCAATGAATACTCCATCTCCAGACAGATCCTATTCCAGAATGCAACCTGGGAATCTCTTGTCTGAATGTCTTCCCATATGTTTTCAGGTCCTAGTTAGCTTCAATGGCTTTCAACAAATTAAATATGAGAAAAGGAAAGAAGAGTGTTACGTACATTTCCAAAGAGATAAGCTGTGTTCAACGGTACACATTTAAAAATGAGGAACATTTGGCTACAGCTGTGTATTAGTTACTTCCCCCATCGCTGTGGTTAAAAGCTTTAGGGCAGAGAGCATCCTTTCTGCTCACAGTTTCAGAGGGCGCGGTCCGCGTGGTCTGGCGCAGAGGGGCAGGCATGGCAGCCAAGCCAGCTTGAGCCGCGGCAGCTGGAGCTGGCAGCTTGTTCACAGAGTGAACAGAGATCCACCTGCCTCTGCCTCCCTGGATGCTGAAATTACAGGTGTGTGCCACCATTCCTGGCTGCAAATAAATATTTTTAAAGAAGTGGACACAGTGGCTTGCATCTGTTAATCCCAGTATGCCTATAGCAAGATGGAGGCAGAGACAGGAGAATCACATGGAAGCTCGTGGGCCAGTTAGTCTGGACTACACAGCATGGCAGAAACAAGAAAGACCCTCACCTCAACAGGGTGGGAGAACTTGAACAGAGAGCCTGGGCCGGAATGAGAAACCGACACAGCCTTCAAGGCCTGCCCCCCAGCAACTCACCTCAAGCTTAATCACATATTTCAACCTCCAAATATAGCACCATCAACGCAGGACCAAGTCTTTAAACATCTGAGCTAATGAGAGATATTTCACGCCCAAGCTGTAACAAGCTAGCAAGAAAACAGGAACTCAAAAATGGTAGTGTCTGGAATTCCTGTGGCAGGCAGAGGCTGTTCTGGGTTTCTTGGTTTGTATTTCTTTGTTTTTGAGACAGAGTAGCCAAGTTGGCCTGCAGCTTGTTTTCGTCCTGCCTTGGCTTCCCAAATACTGGGATTATAGGCATGCATTGCCATGCCTAGATCCTGTGTTCATTATTACCTTTCCTTTGCGGGCTCTGGACAATCAGATATTCTGAGATCCAGCTACCAGCCAACTATTTCCCGACTTCCATTGGCCAGACATGCTGGTTGTGAATTCAAATGGCTTGCCTAGGGAACTCCACTGATTTATGGATAATCCTTTTTCCTACTTTCCAGTGATACATTTTTCTTTCCCTTGGGTCTGAGATGATAGCTCATCATTATCTGATTTCTCTCCAAAAACTTAGTGGCTTAAAGATTATTTATTCCTCCTGACATCCTGTGCATCAGGAATTTGGTGCAGAACCTGCTGGGTGGTTCTTCTGTTCTACGGAACACCTGAGTGCCCTCACACTGCTGCTTCCTGTGTCAACAGGCCACAGTGGAAGGCTACAGAGCTCTTTGCTCCCTGGCCTGGTGCCTCACTGCTCTTCTGTGGGGCTGACTTGACTCCTGCAGTTCCTGATTGTTCTCATGAACATCAGAATTCTCTTATATGGTAACCAGATTTCCCCATAGACAGATAGAAGCTGCCTGGCCTCTGAAAGTCCAAACATCACTTTTACCACATTTTGCCCATCCAGGACAAAGTCATTCCAGACTCCATGGACTTCAACTCTTGATGAATGGAGTGCTGTGTGCATACGAAGGAAACAGGAAATAGTCATGGTTGCCTGCAGAGACCACCTGCCACATTCCTTTCATTATGTTCTCTCTTAAAGGACTCATGCACTTGCTCATTGTTGAAATGGGCATCTGGTCCCAAAGAGGTCATCTATAAAGAGCAGGTCTCCTTTTGAGTAACACTTTGCAGTCTCGTTCTGCCAAAGTTCTCATATTGCAATTTCCATCCTGAGACCCAACATCTTGACATTGACCACACTTTCCTGCTGTCAGTATAAATTCAAATGCTGAACCCCAACTTAGTTTTTATTAAACCTTACTTAAATTTTTTACTTTGTTATGATAATGGCAATATATAAGGCTATCATATATTATCATACACATGGTACCATGTACATTATCATATAGCTAGTGAACATCAAATTTTTTCACATGGTAGCTAGCTTTTCCCAGAGACAGAAGCCACCAGGCCTCTGAAAGGCTACAACCAGAAGTGGCCCGTCATTACTTTTACCATGTTTTGACTATGCAGGCAAATCATAGAGCCATCCCAAACTCAAGTTATAATATCATATATCTATATTATATTATCATATATACTCTATGTGTTACATATCATACATATATTATCATATATCATCTATTTGACATATATGTGATAATATATATGGCGAACAACCTTTGCACAGGGTTGATAGTTTTTGTCTGCTAAGAGGCAAATGGTATTTTTAGCTTTTAGGCCACACAGTCCCTGTTGCAACTATTCAACCCTGTCTTTTGCCTAAAGCAGCTATATGTGGTTTGCATGCTTGTGTTCCAATAAAACTTTACTTACAAAAGCAGGCAGGAGGCCAGACACTGTTCTTAGGCCATAGTTTGTTGATTACTGCTTTAGACCAAAAGATAAGATTCATCTTTCAATCTGTTTTATCTAAGGGTTACCTCACCACTTTATCCGAAACTCACTTTTAACTCAGGGAATTAATGTGACCAAGAATAAAATATTTCTTTTATGCCCACTCATGAAAATGCAACCTATCTTTCAAACATCTTTACAGGAAGTGTCTAAAGCAGCCACCAGGTGGGACGGCTGCGCTGTGGCCGTCTGCTGACACGCTGTGTTAGTTCTATCAGTGCTTTGACGGACTAGAGAGATGGCTCAGTGCTTAAGTGACCGTACTGCTCTTTCAGAGGACCCAGGTTCAGTTCCCGGCACCCACATAATGGCTCACAACTATCTGTTCCCTGTTCCACAGGATCTGACATTCTCTTCTGGCCTCCTTGAGCACCAGGCTTGCATATACATACAAGCAAGCAAAAGATTCAGAAATATAAAATAAAATAATTAAAATGTGTTAAACACCATCATTGCTTTGAAAAAAAAAAAGGCACTGTGAAGATGAGGTTGTTTGGCCCACAGTTTGAGCACAGCTCATCATAGTGGAGAAGCCATGAAGGAGGAGCTTCAGGCAGCTGCTTCAAAGTCAGGAAGCAAAGAGAAATGAAAGCTGGTGCTCAGCTTGGTTGCCCCATTTTATTTGGCTCAGAACCTCACCAAGGAATGGTGCTGCCCACAGTCACGGTGGGTCTTCTCAATCCCAATCAGTTAAAGTAACCCAATCTAGAAACTTCTTCACAGGGGTGCCCAGGTGTTTTTGTGATAACTCTAAATCCAATCAGGTTGATAGTCAAGCCTAATAATCATCACAGTTTGCATCTCTCTAGTCTACAGGTTGACTAATTCACCTCTTTCATGCATCCGTGTTTGAGTCCCACACCTTCATCTTGTTTCTGTGTGTGATTCTATTTACAGGCTCACTGACTCCCAGGTCCATTTTTGTGTGGTCTCTCTCTAATAATCACTATCTTTGTACACATCAGCCCTTCTCTTATCCATGCTCTTCTCCCTCTCACTCCCTCCCCCACTATGTTTTTTTCTTTGAGGAGGGGTCTCTCTATGTAGTCTTGAAGCTTACTCTGTAAACCAAGCTGTCCTCAAACTCAAAAAGATCCCCCTACCGCTGCCTCCGGAGCGCTAGGATTAAAGGTGTGCGCCCCTTGCTTTTTTCTCTCATGACTATTATGTCAGGTAGATTTTCTTTATAGTTTACTTTTTAAAAAGAAGTTTCCTGTTCTTAATTCTCACAATAGATATGTGGCACATCTTTCAAGTCTAAAAAGCCTTCTATTTTATAAACAGAGATATCACATGTAAATTATTTAACCTAGTACCTGGCACATGGTAAAGACTTAGTGATTACATCCTTTTATCCCTCTATGTGACTGCCTAAGTGATTTTTCCTCTCTCATGGTTCACAATTACCAACAACAACAACAACAAAGGTAGATCTTCTGTCTCCATCAATAATTCTTTCTTACCTCTACCCAGGATATCAGCTGTCCACATCTTCTCTGTCATTGCTGTTTGTACATATGTTTGGGGAATTACTAAAAATTGGAGGATAAAAGACAAACCAGGAGACTGTGCACAGTCTGCCTTTTGTTCAGCCACAAGGAGATAATCTGGCACCTGGCCCCTTCTCTTCTGTTCACTCTGAAAATTTTTATTGAACACTTGGCTGATGGAAGTGAAGCAAATAGGTACGTCCCTACCCTCATGGTCTACTGGGAGACACAGGCAATAGCTAAGAGATCAGGTAACTGGAGGAAAGGGGAGGCAGGGATTGGGAGGCAGGGAAGGGGTGATCTCTCTGAGGAGCTGTCTCTTAGGAGACTACCTAAGAGAAGAGAACAGCAGGAGGAAGTCAAACGAGAGCGCACTGAACAGAGAGCCAGCCAGCAAAGTGGGCAGCAGAGAGGTCAGACCCCAGACATGCGAAAGCCACTGCGCTAACTGCTTTTCTCATCTCTACAAAATGCCTGGGAGAAGCAAATTAAGGGAAGAAAATTTTGGCCAGTGGTTTCAGAGGATAAAGTCCATCGTGGCAGAGGCCATATCATGGTGCAGAAGAGAATGGCCAAGGCTTGCTCATTTTGGTGGATCGGGAAGCAGAAAATAAGGCCAGAAGGAGACCCTGAAAGTCCCACTCCCACCCCCATCAGCCACACCTCCCGTCCAAAAGGTTCCACGGCTTCCCAAAAGAATGCCACCTGCTGGGGACAAAGTGTTTGAGCACTCCTGCCAAGGGTTAGGACCCTGTCAGACTTGAACCACAGCACCCACCCAAGAGTTTCAGGTAGATCATGGCTTCTGACTACGGTGGCAGGAGGTTAGATCAGCGGGGCAAGTGAGGAAACAGAGAGGGGAGGTACCCCAGAGACAGTGGCAGTCAGTCGGGGAGGAAAGGAAAGAATAAAGCTGAGATATTTTTAGAGGGAGAAATGACAAGACGGGCTGATGGATTAGATGGGAAGGCGAAGGCGGGGGGTGCACTGAGGCTCATGCCAAGCTTCTGGTTTTAGTGCTTGGGTGCCCGTTTGGGGGAGGGAGAGACGGAGCAATCAATAGTTCCATTTTGGACATGTTCCATCTCAGGCGCATGAGGGGAGATGTCAGGTAGGCAGTCGGATATATGAGTCTGAGCCTGGGCAGGAGATATAAATTTAGGGGTTGTCAGTCATGGGGATGGATATGATCAACTGGAAAAAGGAGAAAGGGAAGACAGAGGAACCAAGGGCCAGGCCTGGAGACTCCAGCAATCAGGGGGTAGAAATAGGAACCGGGACCCCGCAGTGGGAGGAGAGAGGAGGAGGCTGGAGAGAGAAGGAAAATAAGACAGGACATTGTAAAGCCCAGTGAGGGGCTGACCTGTGGGAGAGTGGAGAGCAGTTGGGGGTGCCACTCACCTCCAAGGGGCCAAAGGAGGTTAGGACAGATAGGGCCTGCCTCTAAATGGCCGCATTAGAGCCACCAACGACAGTAACAAGAGAGGCTTTTTGGACCAAGGTTGGATGAGAAAAGGAAATGCATGATGGGAAAGTAGAGACCACTTATAAAGACGCCTCCTCTTGAGAAATCTGGCTAACCAGGGGAATAAATAAAGAAATCTGCCTACAAAGGCAGAACAACCAAGAGTGGGATGTTTGGGAATGAGAAGTAGTAGCATGTTTAGAAACTAGCTACTTGATCACTGGGGGAGTGAAAGGTCACGCCTCGGGCTTGTTGTGATTTCTTTTAATGACGCGAGCTTACAGTTGTGTAACTATTCACAGTTTACCAAGTGTTGTCACACACACTCTCACACTCCTCACGGCTATCCTTTGAGGTGTGAGCAGCATGGAGCTACAGATGAGGAAGCTGAAAACTTAGAGGAACTGAGCGACAAGCTCAAGGCCAGAGTCAGATGCACCCCCAAGGCTATGCTGGTCTAACCGCGGCTGGCACACCTTTGGATATTAGACACCCTGCCCGGTTTCCTGACTGCACTTAACTGCGCTTCAAAGCCCCATGGACTTCTACAAATACCCCGTGCTCTCCAGAAAGTGTCAGGGGAAGGAAACACAAGAACCCCATGTTTTTCCAAGGCTCCACACAGGGACTGTGGATAAGTCACTTCACCTCTGTGCTCAAGTGTTCACATCTGTAAAATGGGGCTGCTAATAGGATCAGCATCCCAGGCTTATCCTGAAGATGAAGTGGGATTTAAAAGTGCTTGGCACAGTCTGCATATGGGAACTGCTCTCTGAGGGCTGCCCGAGATAGCTTTATTGCATTCCTTCCTGCTTTACCTCTCACGCCATTCCTCGCCCCCTCACCTCTGCACACACGCACACCTTCAAACCCTCGCTTCTATATACATGCATCCTTACCAAAAAAAAAAAAACGAAACATATCTCCATATTTTACATATATCCTCACTCCCACACACATACCCTCACCCCCCTACACACAGAGGCACGCAACCTGAGCCCCATCCCTCTTACACACACACCTTGATCCCTCTTACACCCTCACACTGGGCCCCGCACTTTCCTCCTCTTACCCCTTCCTGACTTACCTTGACCCTCAGCTCTCACCACCTATCCTCTCACCCTCCACACACACCATCACTTCCACCCCTACACTCCACTCCCCGTTTCTTCACTTTTCATTTCTCGCCCTCCCACCCCTGCCCCTTACTCCGCACATCCCCTCCACCCCCTCACTTTTCATTCCCACCCCCGCCCCTTCATCCCCTCTCTCCCCCCCTTATTCTTGCGTTCTGTGTATGCGCACCTGCTGTAGCCTGCCCTAGGCATAGCAGCACACAGCCTCCTGGACTCCAGCAGTATGTGCTTAATGAGGGGAGGGATGTGGTACAGACACAGCTCTGCCCTCTGGAGAGCTAGCCAAGGCAAGACGCTGCAGGGTACCTGGAAGAGAGAAGGTCACACCTAGTCTGGCAGGTGGGGCCGATTTCACACAGGATGGGCCGGGGCAGTGGGAGAACATTCCCCGTGGTGCAGGTGGCTGCAGCTGAACAAAGACACAGGCGCAGCCAGAAAGGGCAGCGCATCTTCAGGGGCTGGTGAGGAGGCAAGCTGTAACAACAGCTCCTGGGAGAAGGGGGTGGGGGCTCTTCCTGGGGGATGCCTGGGAACAGCAGCTGTGAGTGCAATAGGGCCAGCCCAGGGTGGCCTGATGCAGGGAGCACTGCCCCAGCCTGGCCTTGCCTTGAGATGGTTCAGAACCCCACCTCAGAACAGACTTCATGTCTCTAATCCCTGGGGAAGTGTGACCAGAGTGCTAGACCTCTACCCACTTCCCATATAGGTTTGGGGAGCCCCTTAACATGTGCCAACTGTGTAACCAAGAAAGACTTACCCAGCCTATCTATCTACTTTATCCTCCGTCCCCATAGGAGGCACCCTGAGACTAGCTCCCCGTGATAGGGGCCACTTCATAGGGACAAGGAGCTTGTGCCCACACCAGCCACCCAGATTCAGGTAAAAGGGCTAGACTCTAACATGTGTAGAAGCCTCCCCTCCTGCTGGGAGCTCACCCCAGGGCAGGGCAAAAATCTGGGTTACCCAAGAGGTAGGGGGTAAAGAGGGTATCAATGCTGGGCATTCTATGGGGACCCCTCCATATCCTTGGAGAAGGGCACTGGCTTTGCCCATCTCCTAAGCTTACTCAGACCCCTGGGCCCCAAAGTCCTTCCAGGCTGTCCCACTCAGCCTGGGGAACTTTTCGCTCACTCAGAAAGCATCTGCTTGGAAATAATTTGATTGGATGGGAGAGGACAGGCCCAGATGCATGCCCCCACAGCAACATTCGTGGTCTCTGTCTCAACAGAAGAGGACAGCAGCGTCTAGAGCCCAAAGCCACTGCCCTAACTACAGCAGAGCTGAGGCCTTCGTGAGGCAGCAGAGATCACGGAGCGGGAAGCACTTTGAAAATTATGTAAAGTGCTGTTAGAATGTATGGTCCTTGTTACCCCCACCACTTATGTGGAGTTCACGTGCGTTCCTCAGGGCCACTACTTTAGGGAATGCACAGGACTGAGTGGGGGCATCGTAGGCAGAGTGGAAAGAGCATAGAATTCCTGTCCTGAAGAGAGAAGCCCAGTGGCTGCTTACAGGTTGTGTGACCTCGCACCTCTCTTGGCCTCTCTGCCTTTTCATTTCTGGCTTGTGTAGGGCTCTAGCAGGACAATGAAAGGCGGTGCTCTCAGTGAGGCCAACGCCCAGTGAACGCAGTGGTCTGATGAGGCAGGTGCAGCATGATGGAAGAGCAGAGAGCCTGGGACTTTCTAGACTAGTATTTAACACGTAAAAGTCACATCCCCGGGGGTGGGAGCCAGCTGCTGACGGTGCTAGAACCCCCAGCATTCTGTCTTGCCTGCCATGACGTGACTTTAAAGGTAACGCTGCGCCCTTGATGCTCTGTTCTCAGACACCCTTCATCAAGGTGTCTAAATCGCACCCTCCCATCCCCCCGACGCTGACTCAGCCCCCATGAGCGCCCTCTCCCCTTTCACTCTGTGGGTGCCAGAAGGCTCGTGGCCAACCACCAGCATCTCCTGGACTTCATCGGCTTCTGGTGACAGAGGAGAGGGCCAGGTTGGATCTGTTTCAGGACCAAGAGGAGATTTCTCCCAAAGACCTAGGCAAGCTGACTCTCCTCCCCGGGTCGTCCAAGCCAGCACTGCTCTTCGCTCACAGTGGACATACTCAGGTGGAAACATGGCCAGCCAGCAGGCCCTGGGGAATGGGGCAGGCCGGTCCAGAGATCCTGGCCTGCTGCTGTTCTGGAGGCAGGAGGCATCGTGTTTGGCCATGCTGCCTGGGAAAAATCTCAGGTACCCTCAGTTTCTCCAGTTGGAGAGGTGATGGGAAGACACTGACCATGGGACACTTGAGCCCACGGGACTCTGGCACAAGCTCAGAGGTTTTACTCAGTAAAGACTTACCAAGCACCTACTGTGTGTCGGGTGCTGTTCTGGGTGCTAGAGCACAGCGTGGAGGGAAGGTTCTACTCTTGTGATGTCAACGTCGCAGTGGAACCAGAGAGAGCAGGGAAAGATGGACCAGAAGATGGGGACTGGTAGGTCTAGGTGTAGGGCCAGATGGCGACCATGGAGAAAGAGTAAGTGGGCAGAGGAGCAGATGCAGGGAGTATCGTCAGGGAGGGAGCCAGCTGTGTGGCTGTCTAGACCAGCATCCCACAGAGAGGGCACAGCAAGTCCCTAAAACAGGCGCATGTCTGGGGCTTCGGTGTGACAAGGAGGCTGTATGGGTTCAGGAGAGACAGGCCTGAGTGGCGAGGGGCAGCTTCCACTTCTCTCCCAACTGCCTGGAAAAACATCCAGCAGGTTGCTTGGTAGCCCCCAACCCTGACATGGGTAGCCTCTCCTTCCAGGCGCTGTTAGAGCTGGTGTGATTCCTGCTAGCAGACACCCTCAGTGACACAGTCTTCTCCAGGGATCACCATGGGGAAGGTGGGGTGGGGTTCCTGGGAGAACAGAAAGGTGTCTGGGTTCAGGCACTGACACCGGATTCTGTTTCCCCTTCGGAATGACACTCAGCTCCTCTGAGTGGCAGTTTCTCTGATGGGCCTCATCTGAGAAGTGAGTTACTAGCAGCATGGACTCCCAAACAGTCTCAGCTGTTTGGTTTTGCTTTTGTTTTTTGCTTGTTTGTTTGTTTTTAAGTTAATGAGGTCATCGGTAGGAAAATGGCTTTTACCTTGAAATGGACAAGGTCAATGTCAGGGAGGCTTTTCTTCAGCCAGGCCCTTATTTTAGGGGTTGTTCCCTGGCTGCCCAATCCTCTCGACCAGCCTGCTCACAGAATTGTGTTCTTCACAGTTCTGATCCACTTTTCCTTCAGCTCAGTTTCTTCTCGATCCGGGGCTTCCTGAGGCAAGGCTCCTTCCTATGTGTGCCAGGGGCCAAGTTGCTCCAAAGTGCAATGGTTGTGAGCCGGGTGGATGTAGCCACTCACCCTCAAAATCCTCTTCATGTTCCTTCTCCAGGTACAATGGCCCCAACCTGGTTCTGAAGTACAATCGAGCCCAGAAGCGGCTAGTGAACATTGCGGTGGATGAACGCAGCTCACCCTACTACGCTCTGAGGGACCGGCAGGGGAACGCCATTGGGGTCACAGCCTGTGACATCGATGGGGATGGCCGTGAGGAGATCTACTTTCTCAACACCAATAACGCCTTCTCAGGTGAGGGCCAAGTTCTCGGTCCTCTTCCCTTCCGACAGCCCTGTCTTAGGCCAGTCCCCACTGCCTCCAAGACCTCCCCGGGCTGTCCCAGTCCACGGTCCCAAGGACTATTCCCATGCTGCTGCCCTAGGCCTTTCTCAAATGCTTCGGAGTCCTTCTAGAATTTGCCTCCTCAGCTTTTAGCCCAGCACAAGGATTCCTCCCACAGATTCCCATGCGCCAGACAGAGGCTCTAGGTGTCAGGGGACTGACGGGCACATAACGCTGAGGAGGCTGACCCTGGAGTTCTTGGGGTCCCCTCCAGCTCTTTTCACACCACTGCATGCATCCCTGTTCACTGGGGGTCTGTAGAAATGACGTCTGGCTCCTCTGGTCTGGACATGAGCGTGCTATGCCTGACTGCTTCTGGGCTACTGGGTGCAGAGGGCCCAGAGACCACACTGAGTAGCCAGGAAACAGATGTCCATCAGGCTAATGGTGACTAAAATAAAGGACACCCTCTGTGTGCCAGCCCCCGAGCCCCAGCCCCCAGTGCTTTACCTCAGGTACACCCTAGTCTGGTTCTTAGCAGCCTTACATTAAAGTGAAGAAACTTGGGTGTTAAGGCAGCTGGCTTTAAGTCCTGGGATTCAAATGTGGGGTCCCACCCCAATCTCTCTTTTGCGTCAAGATATGCTCCAGCTCTTCTCAATCCTTTGTCCCAGGGTCAAGAGGCAGCCTGGCTATGGTCAACACCCAGCATTTCACAAGTTAAGGGCCACGTTCTTGGGGTTGTAGATCACCCCTACTTCTAATCCACATTTTCTCAGACCTAAACTGTACTGACGAATAAGCCCACTCCTACAGGGCTGTTAGTTAATATTTGTAGCACCTCCCAACCATGGTGCCCCCTAGAGGTGAGGTTGGCTATGCACAGGACCCTTCCAGATGGCAGCTGACGTTTGTGGAATCTAATTTGTGGTTTAGACTTCCACAAACAAGCACGGTCCTGAGTCTTCCAAGATCTGGGAGGTCACCAAGTACCTGGCTATGGGACTCTGGCTCCCAACATTCCCCACCAATACACACGGCTTTCCCTGGCTTCCAGTCCCAATCTAGTATCCCGCCCCTGGAGTGTTGAGTTCAGTCAATTGCATGAATGAGAGGGAGGAAGGTTGGGGCCATGTGCCAGAGGCAGGGGTGGGCTGGCTGGCTGGCTGGCTGGGAGCCAGTCTTGTGCCGCCAAGAAACAATGAGCCACAGCCCTGAGTGGTGTTTTATGGGTTTTCATCTCATCTTACCACCGAGTGAGGCCTGAGAGATGGTAATTATCCCAACACAAATATCAGGGCATGATTACCCAGCTGGATTTACTGCCCTCTCTCCACCAAGCCGAGATTGGATTAGGACGCGATTAATTGATGGGCTGATCAACTCTTTAATGTGGGGCAAGGTCAGAAAAGGAGCAGAGTCTGGGATGCCTGCCGAAGGGACAGGTCCCCAGGAAGGCCCTGGAAAGCCAGGAAGCAGGAAGAGGGGCAACTATCCTAATTGAACTCTGCCGACAGGATGCCAGAGGAAGGGACAGTGTCCCCAAGCCAATGCCCTGGGAGGAGACCCTAGGGCTATCTCTGAGTTAGCCTCTCCCATGAACTCAGAGTGCTCACTGAATCCCAGAGCAATGGCTCTGAAGAGGTTCAGGGGTGGGACTTGGGGGAGGGGCTAGAGTGATGACAACCTCCGGCTGAGCTGCAGCAATCAAATACGGCTGAAAGTAGGATCGGACCTCATTACCAGACTGTTGACGATTTTCGAGGCCTCACTGCAGCCCAAGACGATGGCCACCATCTGGAAATCATCCCAGTTCTGTGGCCAGCCAGCCAATGAGTATTCCCCGTTGGTGTGCTCATTTCCTGGACTAATTGCTAGTGACCACCTACTATGTGCCAGCCCCGTTCTAAGCACTGAGGATGCCTCCGTGTGTGAAGCCCTCCCAGGAGTCCGTGTTTTTCTGGGTACAGCCTGTAGTTTCTCTCAGCGCCTGGCATCCTCTCCCAGTTCCTAACCTGTAAGCCCCAGAAGAGAAAGGATTATAGTAGGACTCCCAGTGGTCCCAGCCAGGTCTTTATGAGCTTAATTAAAATCGAATAAAGAAGTCTTGGGAAGAAAAGGTGAGTGAGCCGCTGCCCAAGCAGAGGAAAGCCAAGAGAGATGTCACAGAGAGGCAGACCACACCGAAGCCCAGAAGCCCTGGCTCTAAGAGAAAGGCCCCAGGGCACCTGGAGGGGCAGAGGCAAGGACAACAGAGAAGCCTCAGCCCCAAGTGTAGACCTCCTGGTGACCTTCTGTGGGTTTGAGGGATGTCTGTGGGTTTGAGTTAATTTTGTAGTTGAGTGAGCCATTGATTCATCAACATGGGCCGGGTGTGGAGCAGGGACATTTGTGCCATGTCAGCACTTCCTTGGGTCCAGCCCAGACAGCACTCCGCCACCCTGCCCTCTGTGAGGGTTTTGGGAGCTTCTTTGGAAGCCCTAGCCAGCCAGGGAAGTCATGTGGCCTTTGGGATGTTGACAGTGCCTCCCCCTCAGCCAGCTTTTGGGATGTTGGCACTAAAGTCCATGCACCTTCTGACCTTTGACCAGATCTTGACCCCTCTGCCTTGGTTCAGGAACCATGTGGACCTCACCGACTCTCCTCTCTCCAGTGGCTCCACAGACCAGTTTTAAGATCCTACAGTTAGCTGCCACCCTTCTCAGTGCAGCCAAATTGCTGGGCTAACCTCTTCCCTTTCTCCTACTTACTCCACCTTTGCCTGAAGTCCAGACTTGCTGTTCCTAATACCTGAAATGCTTTTTCCACTGTTTTCCCAGGGCTCACTCTTGCAATAAGGCCCCTCTAAGCACGTTATCTCAAATTATGCCCTTACCTCTTTAACTGGCTTATTGCCTTCATAACTCTTACCTGTGTCTGGAAGTGGGTCATGTGCTAGCTCTGTCCGGCTCTCCTACTTTGTCTTACTCACCGTTGTACTCCAGAACCCAAAGAGGTCCTGTCACTTAGCATCAAATATAGACTCTCAAGTGAACAACTGGGATAACGGATGAAAAGAACTTAGTTTGCACCTGCATTTGCTAAGCACTCCTTGACAGCACAGGAGGATTCTGTGGCTACAGAAGGCCAGAGCCTTCGCAAGTCCCCTGAGAAGAGGGAAATAGGCTTCCTCCGGGCCACAGAAGGGAGGTCTTAGCAGCAAAAAGGCTAGGTGCAGGGGAAGGCTGGGTCCCAAGTGGGCTTGGGTCAGCAAGCCTTGAGAACTGGAGAGAGAGCAAGAGAAGAGGACTGACCACTGTCCCAAGAGGGCCAAGCCATGGACCCACCTGTGCTGAACTGACCTGGGAAAAGACAAGCCCGGGTGCCTCCATGGCAGCGTGCACAGGACAGGAGGGTAACTCCCTCTACATCTGGGAGCCCCAGACCTCCTGGAGTTCCCACCCTGGCCATGTCACCGCCTGGCCCCAAGCGGTATCAGGGTGGTGATAGGTGGGTCAGCGCCAACTATGAACCCAGCACTTACTTTCCTCACATCTGCTCAGTTAAAAAGATGAGCATCAATAGAGCAAGACACTATTGCAGTCCCTGTTCCTGGTGACTTTCCCTAGAGGGACCTCCTCCCGCCCCCCCACCCCCGCCACTAACTCTCTGTGACTCTTTTTTGAAAAGTTCACAGCCATGCTTTGGGGTGTATCTTATCTTCCTTCCGAGGGCCTTTATTTTAACCCTTGTCCTTAAACTGGTGTTAGAATGTCTCTGTTAACCCCGGCTCTGCTTCATAGATCCCACCCTCTTACATGCACCCAGCAGGCCCTGATTACAGTCCTGCGGCTTGAATTTTCAATATTACTTCACAACATACAGAAGGACCCCACAGTCTTTTCTGGCTGTGTAGTACTCCCATGTATGGATCTGTCAATGATTGAATGATTCCTCTATAGGTAACTTGCATGCACTTCTTCTCTCCTTATAAAGAATGTCACTTAATGAGCTCGCACAGGCCACCATCTCTCATGATTGTGCGATATTTGCAAGATAAGCTTACAGAAACAGAGGGACTGCCACATTGCCCTCCCTGGGGGCGGCACTTACCCAACTATTCCCGTGTCCAATGAGCAAACACTTGCCAAGGCTTGCCAACAGAGTGTTACATCGATTTTGTTTTCAGTATTTGCCAATCTGATAGGAAAAAATTGATTTCCAAGTGTAGTTTTAATTTTCATTTTTCTTAAATGAGTGAGGCTGAGATTATTTTTATATATTTGACTCTCTTGTCTGCTCCTAGCCTTTGCCCATTTTTATTCCTATTGACTATTGGTCTTTTTCTTATTGATTTGGAACACCTCTTTATAAATTAGGAAAATTAGCCCTTTGTCTGAAACACACGTTGCGGTTGGTTTTCTCCAGTCTGTCATTTTTCTCTTGGCTTCGCTCATAGTGGGTTTTGTAATGTGGAAGACTTTCATTCCTACAGACATGGATTTCTGACTCTTCCTTTACTGTTTCTGGGCTGTGTCACACCTAGAGGGACACTCTGTGTACTGCAGGGACACTCAAAACCTCCCAGAGAGGAAACGAAATGTCAGTCACCATGCTAGAGAGAAGAGGGAGGATGCTCTTCCGGCCTCCTCTGCCTACACAGCAGATGGGCCATCTGCTCCCTGGAAATACACCTCTCACCCAGCAGCTCCTTCAGCCAAGCTGGCTCCAGCTGCACCCTGAGGCCCTGCGCCTCACTACCCATGGTGTGATGCCTGTGCTGGCAGCTTTGGGATCAGCTGGACACTCAGAGAGATGCAGGTTCTCCCAAGCTTTCCCACACACATGCTAGCCCAGAACCCATATTGACATCTCCAGGAGCTTCCCGCGCCCCATAAGTCTGAGATGCATGTTACTGTACGTCGTCTCGTCTATTTCTGACTCTCCGCCCTTTTCTTTGGCCCTGAAACGGATTCTCAGGTCTCTGGGCCCCCAGCCTACTTTGTCTTAAATGCAGAGCCCTGGTTCTCAGCTGTCTCAGATTGGCCCCATTTGAAAGAAAACCCCAGAAACTGCACCCCCTGACCGGCTGGGCTGCGCCTCATCCTATGTGGCCAGTGAGCAGCATGCATGGAAGGAGGCCGCTGGGGCAGCACATGGAGTGTGGAAGAAGCCAGGCGTTGTGATAGTGTCTGTGGTCTCAGCACTGAGAAGGCAAAATCAGGGATTCAGGGTCAGCCTTAGCTACATAGTTAGTTTTAAGGATAGCCTGGGATCTATGAGACCGTGTTCTCAAAATCAACAATTGGGGACTAGGGAGATGAACCAGTAAAGTGCTTCTGGGTTCATTCTTCAGAACCCGCATAAATAAATCAGGCACGATACCACACACTTGTAATCCCAACACCAAGAAACTCTCTGGGGCTCACTGGCCAGCCAGCCTGGCCTACTAGGCATGCTCCAGGCTAGTAACAGACCCTGTGAGGAAAACAAAACAAAAACAAGGTGGGCAGCTCCTAAGGAATGACAGTCAGGGTTGTCCTCTGATACACACACACACACACACACACACACACACATACACACACACACCTGGTCTTAGCTAGTGACCTGAAGCTTCTCCTACTTAGCCTTATAACACTGGCTGAGAGGGCTTTACCACACCATGCCAGTTTGGAGCTGGGCATTGCCATCTGGCAACAGCTGTGCAACTTCAGGCAAAAAAGTTGCTGCCTGGGCCCCGATTCATCTGTGTGCCTTGAATCTTCATGATGAGATTCTGGAGGCAGCTGAGGGCGCTGGTGGGGGGGGGGGGCTCTGGCCGGGTTTCCCTCTTTGCTCTGGGCTAGAGGGAGGAAGAAGAGGTCAGGAATTCTACTAGGGACCACGTGAGCCTGAGTTCATTCTTTTTAAACACATCCTTTGTCTGAACTAGGTCTTTCCCCCCTGGGGCCATCTTTGCTCTGCTGGCTCTCCATTGACTGCGTCTCGTGAGGCATTTGAAACTTAATGTCACGGTTGCCTCCTGGGATGTGGTTTGTTGAGGACTGGCCTGGTCATGCCCTATAACACCCTGGAGGAAGGGAAAGCGCTGGACAGAGTTGCTGTTATTGTTTATTGAACTTACCCTGTGTCTGGCTTTATTGGAAGCACTTTACAGACATTAACTAACTTATGCTCATAACAGCCTGATGAAGAAGTAGCCATTTCCATTATCCCATTTCATAGCTTAAGAGGGGGATAAGTGCATGGCTCACATGATCAACCCACAAAGGGATGTTGCTGGCTCTCACAAAGCCATCCAGCTGTTTGGGGGTAACCTCTATGCCTAAGAGTCCCCAGACTTGTCTCTGTGACAGTGACCTCAGAGCCCCTTCCATGCCCCTCAACATATTTCTCTTGGGTCCCATCCTTTTAGTGTTCCCTCTAGAGAGCCTCTTTCCACTTCCCACACTACTGACTCCCCTTTTTCTGAGTACTGGCCCACTTTGGTGAGGGGCCCTGGGACAAAGTGTAGCTACAAGGAGCCAGGAGGCAAGGCCCACTTCGCCACTGACGTGGGCCGGGGGCCAGGGCTGGGTGTTTATTGCCTGTGCCATCGACCCACACAGCTCGCTGTTTATCTGTCTTCCTGACACACCTAATTACCCAGGTTGCAGCTGCCAGCGCGTTTGCTCTTCCTAAATCACGGGCTCCCAACCCTCCTGTCGCCCAGGCCTCCGGGCCTCTGCCTGCAGAGGGGCAGCCATTGATTTTGCCGTTCCCATTTATGATCTACAAGGCTCCACACCGCTGTTGCACGTTTTGCCTTAATTAGTTTATTCTTCTGGGCATCTCTGGTGAGCCCAGAATCCAGGAGACCAGTGAGAGGGACGGGCTCCTGGGCTACGAAGCCAAAGCCCCAAGCCCCGGTCAGACGTTCAGCACCCCGGACAGCGACCTGCGCAGCCAGACAGCCAGAGCGAGTTTAGTTAAAGGACAGTCTCCAAAGAAGGGCTCCATGGCCAAGTACATCTGGGAGAGGCTGCGCTCGATAAAATCAAGCCTACAATTTGTGGCAATCCTTTCAAATTTTTAATAATTTGATAACTATTCAGAGACCTCAAGGGTTAGGCGGGTATGCGGTCTTTCCCAGGCTACTCACAGAAACTATGGTTACCCTGCCCAAGCTTTGGTGGAAAGTATTTGGTGTCATTTCAGGAAGTGGGTAGGAGAGTTAAGGGGGGTCCAATGGGAACGAGATGGACAAGGATTGCTCTCTGCTGGGAAAGGCTGGGGGCCGGCAGGGGCCATCTTCAGAAGCCCCTGAGCATCTGCAAGCAATGGCAAGCCTGCTACGGCCTCACATAGCCAGGATGACGGCAGCTGCGGCGCGAGTCACTCTCCACAGATCTGAGACCCAGAACAGCCTGGAAGCCTCTGCACTTTTCTTTTCTTTTTTTTTAAGTTTGTGGGAAAGTCACCATATAACAAAACCTGTCCTGAGCTGATGTGAGCTATTTATAAGCTTTATTTATCCCACTTAATGTGAATATTCATGTTTCACCGCAGAAATATTAATTCGTTTAATTATGGGGTGCCGCCCCCAGTCCCTGCTGGGCGTGTTATGTAATCAACAGCGTTCGTACCATGTCACCTTCCTGCAAGATGAGAGAAGAATCTAGGTTTCTGAACACATTGGGCCCCAGGAACCTCAGTGAGGGGATATGTCCCCGCAGGGGTGCAGAGCTGCCGCTGTGCTCCTTCCCGCACTGTCTCACCTGTGACCACGCTATGTGTGTGTCTTCCCACAATTGCCACAGTGACACTGTGAGTGAGGACAGCTATTACCTGTCATTCTCAGATGAGGAAAGTGAGAGGCTGGAAAAGGATAAGGAACTTTCCAGCACCTCAGACTACACGCGCGCGTGTGCGCACACACACACACACACACACCCCAGCAGCTTTCCAAGACACAATGGCTTTGTGCAAACCTGCATCTGTGTCTCCTCAGACGCCTCCACCTGCACGTCTACTGGTCAGGCTCCTCACATGGGCGTTCTTCTGAGTGAGCCACCTGGTGGGTTGTGTGACACTGCACATATTCACACATGCATCTACACCCCAACACGCACCCTCACACACTCGTCTGTATTCTCTCCCACCTGTGCACTCTTGCTCCTGTGCGTTCTCACACACCCAGCTACACACATTCTCATGCTCACACTGACTCATCCCCAACCCTTCCATTTTCACACTCACTCACTCTCCCACATTCGCTCTCACTTGCACAGTCCCACTCACCTACCCATTCTTATGCTTGCAGTGATTTCCACACTCACTCTAGCACACTTGCATTCACATCCGCCACCCCCCCCTAGAATCCCTGACTACCAAGCCTGTGAACTGTGGATCGGGTGTCTTTACACGATTTGGGCAAGGAACTCATCTTCAGAATGGGGAAAATGACTTCTTCTTATAAAGAGCCACCTTTAAGGGACACCGTGCCAAGTCTTGAATGCATAGGCTTGCACGCATTAATCAGAACAAACCTGAATGTGGTTTACTGTTATCCCCATTCACGGATAAGAAAACTGAGGCTTAGAGGTGCTGCTCAACCTGCTCAGAGCCCAGAAGCTAGGTCTAACTGAGACTGGAACTTTTGCTCACTGGTCCTAAAGCTCAGGCTATAATCACTGTGTGGTCTCCCTCGGCCTGAGCCTCAATCCTGGGGCCAGCCAGAGTCAAGATCACAGCTGGCAACAGAATGGAGCCCTGGCTGCAGAGGCCTCCTTGCCTTTAACCACCTGAGGTCTTCAGTCCCAGCCACCCTGTGGCAAGTGCCAAGAGACAGAACCAGAGACTCCCTGCCCTCTGCCCACTGTCCACCAGCCATCCTTTCTTCCTCTCTCCAGGTGTGGCCACGTACACAGACAAGTTGTTCAAGTTCCGCAATAACCGCTGGGAAGACATCCTAAGCGATGACGTCAATGTGGCCCGTGGAGTGGCCAGCCTCTTTGCAGGACGCTCAGTGGCTTGTGTGGACAGGACGGTGAGTGCAGGGGCACACGAGAGCCTGGGGGAGGGGGGGGGGGAAAGCAGAGGGCCCAAGGCTGTCCCAACTTGGTAGCTCCCAACATCCCACACAGAGTAGAATCAAAATATTAAGAACCAACGCTTGCAGGGTAAGTGACAATTTATCTCTCACACCCTTCTCTTGTGCAACCCTCCCAGTGACCCAGTGGAAGCAACAAGGGATGTCACCATCATGAATATCAGATTCCTGAAGCTCAGCTTGGAGCAGTGACTTAACTGGGGACCCAAAAATGGATGAGCAGCATGTCTAAGACATGAAGCAAAGTCCAGTACTGAATGGGGTGCTCATTCATTCATTCATTCAGCTAACATTAAGTGCTTCTGTGGGCTAGGCATTGAGTCACGTGGCCTCCTGTACATGTTTTTGTAATATTGGAGGCACGATAGGGGAGTGCAAAAGTGGCCAAGGCAGGGTTCCCCGAATGTTCTAAAACCTTAGTTCATCCATGGCTCCGTCAACATCTTCCTGGTACAGCCTACTCAAAACATGGGGACACGTGGCCGAATAGGAAGCAGGGAGAGGAGCTGCCGTCTGCCCTGAGCTGGGTCCCAGCAGCCCTGCCAGAGACAGAGACTCCTGAGGAAGTAATTTGTCCATGCCGTCACCTGCTCCCCTGCTACCCACCTGCTTGGCTCTGTGACAATAATCAGCGCAGTGGGGACACAGCTGCTCCCCTGCTCCGTAGTTCTGGGGCCGAAGGGGTGGGCTCCAAGAGATGGTGCAGAGGGATTGGGATTCAGTGTGAATGTTCGCAGCGGGAGCCTCCAGGCCTCGGGAGCAGGCAGGTGCCAGGTATAAATATTTATTTCTTAACAAGCTGGTGCTGAGAAGAGAAGCCAAGCTGGGCTGTGAAGCCACGTTTAGCCCTGACCTGAATCCATGCCACCTGGACTCCTGCCTGGTGGGAGGGGACAGCGAGGCGGGTCTGGACAGCCCAGAGGTTGCGGAGGGCCATGGGTACCAGGTCTGGTCACAGCTGGGGACCTTGTCCACACTCCTCCTGCTTCCCGCCTCCCTGGTCAGGACTAAGCCTCCCACACTGCCAAAGCAGTTCCAGGACTCCCGGAACTGGAGGGAGGGGCTGGAGGTCAATCACACAGATTCACTCCATGTCCTAGCAAGGTCGTCCACACGCTGGCATTTAAGCACAGGACACAGCACAGTGTGGAAGGCAAAAGGGGAAGGGGGCAGCACCTCAGCACAGTAGGGGGTGCTCAGAAGCATGGCCTGCTCCCTGCCTGGCCTCCCTCCATCCTCCCAGGCCTTGGAGAACCGGAAAAAGCCTGTCAGTGGATTGCCACCAGGGGAAGAGGTGCTGCTGGGTCCGATACCACCTTGGCCATTCCTGGGACTGGAGAATTGTGATGAATGAGCTGAGAAAGGCCAAGGCTGGTGTAGAAACTGAAAGACAGGAATGCAGTGTGGCAGAGAAAACACAAAAGCAAAGGACAAAAGACAAAAGCAGAAACCGCTTGCGCTTGCACAGCTAACCATGCATGGAGCCCAATGCCACAGGCCTCTTCTCTCTGAATCTTTACAGTAAGCCCACGAGGTACAAGCTACCATTATCACCTTTTACAGATATGGAAATTAAGGCTTGGGGCAATTAAACAACTTGACCTTGGTCACATAATAAATGGCAGGCATGCTGGGAATTGAACCCTGTCTGCCCGCAAGCAGAGCATAGCCCCTCTTCATCCCTCTGCTGTCCTGGCTCTGGGATAATGGAAGGCAGGCTTTCCCGAAGCTTGGTTCAAGCTGTGCAGAAGGCACAGGTCCATCGTCGCTTAGCCCCGCAACCGAAGGACCTGAGTTCAAATCCCCAGATACCAAGTGAAAAGCCAGGCATGGTTCAGCAAGTGCTTGTATTCCTGGTCCTGAGGGGTTAGAGGCAGGAGGATCACCGGGCTTGCTGGCCACCAACCAAGCTCCAGGCTCAATAACAGTCTCTGTTTCAGGAGAATATGGTGAAGAGTGTAGAACAGGACACACACATCCTCCTCTGGACCCTGTGCGTGCACTAACATGGACAAGCCCTGCCTGCTGTACCCTCCAGACCAGCTGAATCTGAAATGCCAGGAATAAAGCCCAGAGACACAGTTCAGCTCAGGGGGACGGGCAGGGGGCTCTGATGTGTGCTGAGGTGAATATGTCACGGGCCCGGCCACACACCCCTTATTCATGCTCTGCTCCAAACCTGGAGCCCCTTCTGCCCTTCATCTCCAGCTGCCCCATCACTCACCTTCCTGGATCAAGGTCAAAGCTGATCTCTTGCAAGAAGCGTTCCCTGGTCAATAATGATTATGCCTCATGTTTATATAGCATTTTTATCTTTTCAAAGACCTTTCACATACGATGTGTCATTTCAGCTTCTCAACCAGCCTGCCAGGAAGCTGGAGAAGTCTGATCCCCATTTAGCATGTGCAAGAGGCAGCCTGCAGACCTTGATGGATATGTCCAACGCTAAAGAGTCATTTAGGGCCTCAGGCTAGACCAGGACTAGGCTAATAGCCTCCGACTGGTGCTTTTCAGAATCTGGAGTCAGCCGTCAGCAGCAGCAACATGCCCTAGAATCTATTTCCTTCTCCCCTTCCCTTGTCGTACCGAGCTTTGAACCAAGGGACTCGTTCATGTTAGGCAACCACTGGGCCCCAGAGCTACGATCTCGGCAGCACCTGGAAATCTGTTAGACATGCTCATACTGCAGGCCCGTTCCAGAGCTCTCAAGCTGGAAGCTCTAGGAATGGGATCCATGTTTAACAAGTCCTCCAGGCAATTCTGCTGTTAGCTCTAGACCCAGCATCCAGAAATACCCCCATGCTGTTAGCTCTAGACCCAGAGCTCCAGAAACAGCCCCTGGGCCCTGCTCTAAACCTAAAGCTCCAGAAGCACCTCCCACACCCAAAATCATTTCACCCTCCCTCTTAGAGTTACAGTGGTCAGGTTCACATGTGAATTTCCACAATCTTCTATAACTGTAACATGTCTGTGTTTATCTGCTTTATCAGCCTGATGAATTGAAGTAAGGGTGTAGGGATAACTAAGTTGTATAAATCTCCTAATTTGTAGCAGTGTGCATTTCAGCCCATGTGGGCTTAATTGCCCATTTGTTGATGAGCTTGCTAGCAGGTGGTGGGGTCAGGAATGGCTCAGCATGGTGCACCTTTCATTTGGCCCTTTTCTTTGTCTCTTCATCCAATCACTGCACACACACATATTGAGCTCCTGTGATGGGAAAGAGTGAGAACCTTTCAAAATGCTTTCCCTATCGAGAAGAAGCCAATGGGTTGTAAAGCATCCTAAGCTTCAGCTTGCCTATGGGGTCTTAATAAAATGCAGATTCTTATAAGCAAGTCTGGGGTGGACTCCAGGGTTCGGTATTCTAATATTGGCTCCCAAATGGTATCAGGGTGCCGATCCAGGGACCGCTTTGAGTAACAGGACCTGCAATCTGATTCCCAGATAACAGGGTTAAGACTCAATATCCCAAAAAGAAGGGGCAGTGAGGCCTTCAGACAGCAGCCTCCCATCTCCAACTTCCTCCTAATACTCTCTGCTTTGTGTTTTACCTTCTGGCAACACTGAACCAGCCATACTTTCCACACATCTGCCATTCTCTCTCTCTCTCTCTCTCTCTCTCTCTCTCTCTCTCTCTCTCTCTCTCTCTCTCTCTCTCTCTCTCTCTCTCTCTCTCTCTCTCTGTCTCTCTCTCTGTCTCTCTCTGCCTGGAAGGTTCTTTCCCTCCACTTCACTGGCCGGGGCCCTTCTTTGAAAGCCTTTTCTAAAGTTCGAAGACTGAGGCTCCTGCCTCCAGGCTGCAAGCGCCCCTTCTGTGCAGCCAGGAAACCCTGTAGCCTGGCATCTGTCATACACTTGTGTGCTTTCGACACCTCTGTGTCCCCTGGAAACTCAAAGCTTGTCCTCACCCAACAAGTCACCCACACTTGAGTGTCTCTGGATCTGCTCCCCCTCCAACACCAAAGAAAATGGTCCCAAGTAGGTGTGGAATGAGTGTCACGGTGGTCCTGACCATGATGCCGCAGGAGAAGAGAATGAAGCAAGCAGAGAAGGTCAATAAGGATGATAGCATTACCCTGTCACCTCAAGCTCAGCTCTTTCTCTTTTCTCTCTGGCTGTCCTTCCACACCAGACTCTAAGCAACCTAAGGACAGGGGCTGTGGGTTCAGAATTTATTGAAGAACACCTTGTAGCTAGTGAGAACTCAAGAAATATCTTCTGGACAGAAGTGATGAAAAGATAATAGGGAAGCTGGAAACAGATTCAGAAACTGTGTGTATCTCTTGGGAAGAAGGAGGCATCACTGGAGAAATAACACCATTATAATAGCAGAAAGGAATCTTATCTTCCGGTTTGGACTACTGAAAGGGGAATGGCTGCGGAAGGAGAGACCAGTGCCCGGGGCTTCTCCGACATGTAAAGAAAAAGAAAGGAGATAGTATTATAAAGGCCAAAAACAGTGAACTATCTCTTCCTGGCAATAGGGAGAGATGGAAATGGAAGAAGGATGGAAGACCACATGAAATCCCTGCCTTTCCTGTGAGGAGGAGAGGGAGCAGGCTCAGGAATTTGCTTGTCATCTCGGCTGGAGTGGGCTTGAATGGGAGCGAGAGAGATGGAGAATAATGGGAACTGGTAGATCAATCAATCAGCAAATATTTATTGAGCAGCTACCCTGGCTGGCAGCTGGAGCGAGCTCAGCTGGAGGGAGGCACATTAGAAAATTGTCTATAAAAAGGTGGTTGTGGGGGAGAGGGAGAGATGTGTTCTTCTGGAACAGGCTAGAACAAGCAAGGCTGCTTTGTTGTCTGGCTCGGGAGGTGGGCATCATTCACAGCGCAGCCTTTGTGATGAGCGTCTCTCAGGGTTGCAGCTCCTTCGGACCTCAACCCACTGACAAAGCTTTGCTCCCTGGGGTGAGGACAGCTTCTGGGGAAGCCAGGACAAGCATGGGGTTTCTCACCCTCCTCCTCCCCTTCTTCCTCAGGGCTCCGGACGATACTCTATCTACATTGCGAACTATGCCTATGGTGATGTAGGGCCTGATGCCCTCATTGAAATGGACCCTGAGGCCAGTGACCTGTCCCAGGGGATCCTGGCACTCAGGGATGTGGCTGCTGAGGCTGGGGTCAGCAAGTACACAGGTATGCAGAGTTTATGGGGGCTGGGGGTGGAGGGGCTGGGGTCCAGGGCCCTGCAGAGCTGTGTCTAGTTCATCAGCAAGCAGGAGGACAGAGTTTTATAATTCCTGAGCAGGGGTGAAGGCATGGTCCCTTCCCACCACACCAGAGGCATAGGGGCTTGCAGAAAACCAAAATGGAAAGAACACCATGTCATCCTGTCCCAGGAACCCCTTGCCCCCTCCCCTGCTGTAACCCCAGTGATGAGTGAGCAGATTGCATTGGAGAAAACTGACAGATCACAAGAGCTGAGATTTAAAGCTTTCTTTATTGCCCAACAGCAGATGAAATTATTTACTTACACATAAGCGACCAGGAATTGAGCGCTAAGTCCCTAAGCTCTGGCTGGGTCCCGTCTCGGATAACTGAACTCAAAGAATTGTGTTCCTGTTCCAAACCCTCTCCAGCACTTTTTATGGAAGGTGTGCTTCCCCCTCAACTTTCTGGATGGGGGACCTATTGTCAGAGCCTCTGACAGGAGCTCTTTCTAGGGAAGGCTGTTTTTCTAATTCCAGCAGGGCTGCTGACTAAACTCTGATAATCTGCCAATAGGCTGTTGATGGCAGAGCCATCCAGTTCCTGTTATGAGTGCCAAAAATCAGGAAGCCAGGGCTGTGCACAACAACTCAGTCTCATTCACACCCGCCCTGCGGTTGGGTGTAGAAATTCTCCTGTTAGCTAGCCTTCTTCATACATCTGCTCCAAGTTTTCCCATGGACACTACCAAAGCTGCAGCTAGCCTGTACTCAAAGCTTGGAGATGGAGAGTGGCATGGGGAGGTCATTTGGGCATCACCCTTCCTCCAGACACTTGGCTGGTAGCAAATCTCCAAGTTCTATGTGGGAAAGGTTGTCCTGACCTGCTAGGAGTTGATTGTGCCCTTATTCAGCCAACTTGCCACCTCTGTGAAAGACAGAAATTAATGCTGACGTGTCTGACAAAGTTTGTGGGGACAAACAGACTACACAATAAAATAGTCTGCATGGCTCAAGCCCCATCAAAGTGCCCGAGAGTCCTGGGCATGAACGTGCTGTGGAAAGCCTGAGTGTCAGTAATAAACCATGTTTCCCTGGGAAGAAGAATAAACATGAGGCGCTTCAGCTTAGATTGGTACAGTCAATTTTTCTGAGTGAGCTCCCAGTTCTGTGTACTGGGCTGGCTTGGCAATTAAGTGCCTTGATCTTGCAGGAGAGGGACGGGTGTGGGCTGGGGGATGAAACACTTGAAAATGATGAGATGGAAGGGAGGCAAGGACTGAGAGAGTGTGTTACACACAGAATGGAAGAATTCAGGAGGTTGGAGCATGAAGGGGGCATTGTTCACGCTGGCTGGGCTGGCACAGAACCCAGGAGAGAGAAGGGGGGCCAAGCAAAGACAGCTGAGGAGCAGAGATGCAATGGAAGCCCCAGCCAACTGTGCCAGCCCTGCTGGAAGGGTAGGACAGCCCAAGGCGGGGGCAGCAGCTTCTTTGGAGGAACGGGGGAGGCTGGGGCAGCTGGCGTGCCCAGAGGACACATAAGAGCAGTTCTGCAGACTTCCAGAAGCTATTTGGCTGGCAAGAATCAATTTGGCCCACCAAGTTACTATTCTGTTTGCCCGCCTTCCCTGCCCCCCCCCAACATTATCCTGCAACCCCCACTTGTCACTCGGTTAATGACACATGGACATCTGGCTGGAAAATGTCCCCCAAGTGCTCCCTTGAGCCCTAGGAATGGACCCCAAATGTAAGGGCCACTATGTAGAGCCCAGCCCAAAGGCTGAGACTCTGGGCAGGCGGCCAGGGCTTATCACCAGAGCAATGAAAGGGGTCTGGGAAGCCAGAAGGGATGAGCAAGGCCTAAGCAGGCTGGAGGGAAGCAAGCAGTGGCCAGATATGCATCAGGGAACTTAGGCCTCTGCAGCCAAGCCATACAGCTCCCATTTTCCGGGACAGCCATGTGGACTGGGAGGACCTCCCATTCTCCAAAGGCTCAAACTAGGTCCAGAGAGCAGAAAGGACTCGCACAAGGTCACTTAGAAGATGTGTGGAAAGCCAGCACTTGGGGCCCTATCCTCTGGTGCTTAAATCAATCACAACCAGTTGACCTTTCAAATGACCTCCAGCTTAAGGATGATATGCCAAGCTGGTAAAGGGAAGCCACCCCCCTACACACACACCCCCTCTGGGTATGCATTGGCAGACAGGCCCAGAACTGTGTTCCCAGGTTGTCAGGCTGAAGCAGCTGTCTGGCCTGGGGTGCTCAGGACAGCAGACTGCAGTGGCAGAGTTAGGGGGGCGGAGGGCAATGCCACACAAACCACGAACACGTTGTTATGTTGTGCAGGAGGGGGAGGGGACATCTCTCCAGACACAACGGATTCTAGCATCCACTGCCACTCTGCTGGGTCACAGTGCCATCTAGTGGCTGACGCGCCTGCTCTCAGGGGACTGGGCCCCTGGAGGGCATCTGAACCAGAGCTGCCAGTACTCGCAGTGGCAGTAGAGAGCCACTGTCCCTTGTGGCTCCCTGGACTCTCCAAGTCCCAAGTCCTCCAACTACCAGAGACCTCTTGGAGGCAGAAAGTGCTGGGACCTGGGTTGTGTGGGAACCCTGAGGAGTGAGCCTCTGCAGAGGGTTTGGCATAGGAGAGAGAACAGTAGCAAAGTCCTGTGGTATGTCTCCGGGCACCTTGACCCAGCCAACCAGCAGAGTGGCTAAGGAGAGCAGGGTGCCATTTACAGATCCCGCCTGCATCGTGCCAGCCTGTCTAGACAGCCATAGAAGACAATGACCCCTCCCAACACAAACTCAACCTTCATGGTGTTTTGGAGAATGAAAGAACATGGGGGGGGGGGGAGGTGCCTAGTTTATGGTCAGGCACACAGCCACACCTACCCTGTGGCTCTTGGCAGAGTAGCACCAGAACCAGAATCCTCTGCTGGGCATCTCCTGGGAGTCTCCGGCTAAATTCAGGGCTTTAGCTGAGTGAGCCAGCCCACCTGTCATGGAGGCATGAAGTCTGTGTCTTCAGGCCTGGATACCACATAGGCATCTTCACTCCCTCCTCAAATGGAGTCCAGCTTTCAGTCACCCCTTAGCACACAGCCTCCGCCATGCATTCTCCCCTTTCCCCAGGACCTCTGCATTCGGACCTCACCCTTTGAGGGAGCATCTGCCTAAGCTGCAAGGTGGTGATTAAAGAAGCCTTAAAAGAAATTTGGAAAGAAAATGAACGTGGATTTATGATGTTGGGTGGAGAGTTCTGCTGTTGCCTGGGAGCAATGTGGAACAAAGTGGAGGGCAGATCTGATTTATAGAAAGTCATTATTGGAGGAGACGGAGAGGCCCAAAGCCCAGCTGAGCCCTCCTGGCAGATTCCCATCAGTAGCATGACTGGTGCCTGCTGGGTGGGGCTCAGAAGCCTCCCAGGTTCCCAGGTGGGTGCCAGCCTTCCAGCAGTAGCTCAGCCAGCTCTAGCAGCTAGGGGCAGGCAAGGCCAGAGTGATAGGTACCTCAGCCATGTCCAGAAGCCCCAGGAGGGTCCCCAAAGGGGTTCCCAACATGCAGGCTACGCAAGGGCCATTTCCCAGGGGTGTCAGAGTCATTTGATGATTGTCACAAGGGGTTTGGTTTCATGAAAGTGAATAGATGTGCGAGAGACTAAAACTTTCATTTTTACATACATTTTCTCAGCTGCCGCAAGAGATTTTTTGAAAATGGCACTAGTGACTGCATGCTATCTCCAGCTAGTACAGTCCCCTCCCTGCAGAGAGGGGACCTGCCCAGAAATGTCAGAGAAGCGAGCTGAGGGGATAGCATGAGGGTTTGAGTTTGGACCCTAACATCTGTCAACTGTGGTTGTTTCTATGTAAGCCTGTTTCATCTCCTGGAAGATGGAGGGAACCAGAGGGCATTGAAGAGGTGTTTGCCAAAAGAAACAACGCTTTCATTACATTGGACAAGTGCTTTCAAGAGTTCTACTGTACACTCTATGGTGACCATGGTTAACGGCAATACATTGTATTCTTGCACAATGCTAAAAAGATAGATTCTAAGTGTTCACAGAACTAAAATAATAAACTCGTGAGATAATGCATATATTAACTAGCTCATTTTAGCCATTTCATTGCATATAGATTCTTCAAAACATGTTGCATGTGATAAACATATGCAATTTTCGGTGTCTCAGTGGCGGTGACGAGGCACACTGTCAGGGGTCATGGCACTGAATGTGGGATGTGTGTACCCATGCCCAGCACACAGGACAGAGCCACCAGGCTCTCCCTTCCAGTCCTTTACCCACTCTGGCCTCACACAGTTTCTGCTTGGCTCCTTGATGCCAGGTGGGCACAGGAGGAAAGGCTCCTTTCCCTACAGCCTCTGGTGGTCAGTCTGGAAGTTTCTAAGTATAAAGGGGTTGGAGAGACCTGAGCTGGGTGCAGAGTCCTGTCTCACAGCATCGTCTCCCACACAGTCTCACAGTCCAGCCTTGCCTGGCATCAGCAGCCTCTCCAAGCACCCACATAGCATCAGTACCTCAATTTGGACTCCTGCAGGAAATAAATTTAGAAAGGGGGACCCCATTACCATCCTACCTGTTGCTCCTCATACCTTCCGTCCCTCTGCCTCACGCATTTTCCAGCATCTTAGACCAACTCTTTTATAATACCTTAGAGGGTCTTGGCAGTCTATGGACATGGTGTCCACAAGGTCCCTGTTTCTACAAGATTCCAGCAGGAGAATGCCACCGGTCCATACCCCTTTGAGGAGGGGCATCAGGGTGTAGGGCGGGAAACTGCCTCCAACATGTTCAACTGTTTCAGCATGTTGAAAAGTGAAGCCATAGGGTCTTCTCACCACCCCATCCCCTGCATTTTGCAGTACAGGGGACTGATACCCTGGCTTCCAAAGTTCAAGAAGCCAGAGAGGCAATGACCCAGGACAGAGCTCAGAGGCCCTTCCTAGGAGCCTGGGTTCCAGTCCTCTGCTTCATCCCTGGGTCAGCAACCCATAGTTGGAGCCGTTAGTAGTGTGTGCTCCTTCCATAGCCTCTTCCTTCTCTCCCATCCAGTCCCTGAGAGCCGGGACATGGGCTCCTGCACCAGAATCCCACTTGAGACCATTCCTAAAGCATCAAGGTACCGAGAATAGCCAGCGCTTTCCCATAAGAATTTGGTCCAATAAACAAATAGGAAAGCCTAAAATGTGGACAGAGGAAGTGGGGACCAAAGAGGGTCATTTCCCCTGGAACCCCCAACCTCTCAGACAGACTTGTCAGAGTGGGCATATGTCCTTGGGAAGGATGGGGGGCGGGAGAGACATTCAAAGCCAACAGCATAACAAAGGGGGCTTTGAAGCTTGAAGTGCTGGGCAAAAATAAAATGATATTATTCACTCAGCAGGTGGTAAATAGTCCCAGCTAATGAGTATGTGGCACCTGACATTTTCCAAGGTACCTTCCAAAATTCATCCCACTTAATATTTATGACACCCCTGAGAAGGGGCTATTATTATTACCAGTTTGTTTCATAGATGAGAAAACAGAAGGCCAGAAAGATTAAGTGATATGCCCAAGGTCACACAGCCCAAACTTGCACTTGCCAATCACCAGTCCTGAGGTAGGCCTTCTACCAATGACAGCCCTGCAAGCTCATTTGGGGAGCCATGTGTCTGTGAGAGAAGGAGCTGGCTTCAGACGGGAAAGGATGGAGTCGACTCCATTAGGATGGCCAGGACCAAAGGTGTCCCTAACAGTCCTCTGGGTATCCCTGAGCTATGCAGAGAGGGGAGGGCAGGGTGGATGTCACAAAGCAGGAAGGAAAGGAGAAACGGGTCCTGGGAGAAGATACGCTGCTTACTTTTGTCACTGACTGGCAAAGAGGAGGAGAGGAAGGGTATAGTGATGATGGGAGGTTTCTGTTGGTTTCTAGAGTTAATCTGTGGTGTCCGCAAGAGGCGCAGCACCTGGCTGCCCTGCCTTAGACCCCAGTTTGGACCCTATCCTAAGGCTTCTGGAGATGAGCCCCAAAAGACTGGCTCCCTGACTATGGACTCACCTGCTCCCCAACTGCATGGCCAACTTGCCAAGAAGGAGTTGTGGGTAACATCTCTGTTATGGTCCAGTTGCTATGGCAATAAATTGCTGCTAATTAGTAGTGTGGTTACCATGGCAATTTTCTAGTAATTACAGGTTACAAATGGTGCAAGGCTTCAACCCAACCCAATTAGTTAATTAGAAAGATTTAGAAATTTGTCCAAAAGGGAAATAACCTGCTTTGTAGAAAATGAAGGGAATGTGTCACAGCTTGGGAGCCAGAGGCAGAGGAAATTGGAGGATGCCACAGAGAGAGGAGGGCAGAGTTTCATGGTGGCAAGTCCTGAGTCCCACCTGGAATTTCCTGGAAGCCCTCCCCTGTGCTGGAGTCTGGCAGTGACCAGGGCAGGGACAGCTGCCGCTAGCTCCTCTTTTTAACAGGCAGAGGTGATGCCCAGGTCATATCTCAGCATTCTTCTGCCGGCTGTGGAAAGTGACCTTCATGCTAAGTGATACCTCTTGGGAGGAGGATCCCCGAGGGGAATGGAGAGTTTGTTGCTCCTTTTCATGAGGCTGGATCCTCCTTTGAAACATAAACTGATTACCTGGGAAGAAAGAATACAGGAGGAAAATAAAACCTAAGAGACATAAGCAGGAAGTCCAACAACAGTGATGAAAGTGGTGAGGTCATTGTGGGGCCCCTGTCCCAGTTCCCTTCACACTGGGAACAAAGCCCCATAGTTTGTCAGGAAGCAGGCAGGGTGAAGGACCACAGGAACCCAAGAACCCTTTTCTCAGATTAGCTCATTACCCATCCAGAGCTGGGTGGCCAAGGGCCTGGCCATTGTCACATGGCTCTGCTGGTGCTGTCATTTACTTAAAACTCCAGCCCCAGTGTTCTCTTGTCATAACAGCTAGTTCCTTTAGTGGGTATTCAAAACACACAGTGGTCTGTCTTGTCAGGACACAGGACTCAGCAGGGCCTGAGATTTTGCATTTCTGAGAAGACCCAGCACTGGGTCCAGAGCCCTGGCTGTGGCAGCAAGGCTGCAAGCTCCACAAAATTGCCATCTCTCTTGCCTCGCTTTTTAGAAATTGACATCCAAACACTCCTTATTTATCATACACGTGATGCTCTGAGATATATGTGCCGAGTCCGGCTTGAACTGACATTCATTACTTTCCGCTTGCGGCGAGGTCACTCACAACCCACCATCCTAACAAGCAAGAGCAGCAGGTGGTTAACAACTGTACATACTGAACAATAGTCTCTCTGACCTAGCCCCCCACCCAATTTAACCGTTCCCTTTCACTGCTGTCACGCCTTTCCCATCTTCCCCGTTCACCCACACCCTGGCAACACCTATGCCCTGCTTCTGTCGCTTGCTCTCTGCACGCCACACCTTGGGTATTCCTGTATATCTGTCTTGTCTCCGTTTGGCATGTTGTCCTCCAGGCTCATCTGTGTAGCCACAAATTGACAGGATTTCCTTCCTTCGGAGTGCTGAATAACATTTTGCTGTGGAAAAGTATCACGTTTTCTTTATTAAGTCTTCCAATGGACACTTATGGGGGTTTCATGTTGGCGCTCTCAAGCAGTGCTATGGCGGACACAGGGGTGCAGAGCTATGAATCTGTGGCCTTCGTCTCCTTTGGAGGATGCATGCCAGCAGCAAAATTGCTAGGTCATGTGGTAGTTCTATTTTTATTTTTATTTTTCTGAGGGTATGCCAGACCACTTTGTGGTTGTACTAATTTATACTCCCTCCAACCATGTTGGATTCGTTTTCTCCTCCTTCTTATTGGATGCTTGTAAGCCATCATCATTTCTCACTCATTTGATTTTTATAATAACTGAAATAGAAAGGCAGAAAAGCTCCCCACTTGCCAGGAGAAAGAACTGACACTCAATGGCTAACAAGTTGTCTGTAGTTGAGCAACTTGTAAGAATCTCCATCTGCTCTCTGAGGGGCTATTTCAACAGTTGCCCAGCATCCGGTGGCCATGGTGCTAACACTTCCTGGGTGTGGGTGGGGTTTCCTGGAAGCAGGTGAAGCTCGGGGAGCAAATCTGTTTGAAGCCCACTGGTTTCGGACACTTTGTTCAGGAGGCACTGCGGCTGGACTTCTGCATATCAGGAGCTCAAAACTGATGTCAGCCCTCAAACCCTAAAATAGAGCTGGCTTGATTGGTGTCTTTAAAAAAATGGATATGCTCTATTGGACTTTCGCCTCTCAGACCATAGGAGCAAGACATGTTGCTACAAGCCAAACATTGAGGGAACATTCAAAGAAAAGGCCAATTGCCATCTCTCTCCTTTCCCTAGTCCTTCCTGGCCCAGCTAGCTGGTGTGACCTTCTCCAAAATCAAACTAGTTTATACACAGATGCATATTCCAAAATACCAAGAGTTTTCCCACACAATGTGGATGCACCATAATCCGCTCAGCCAGTTCACTACCAATGGACAAAACAGCTTAGTACATCAGCCAAAGCCAAATACTCATTGGGCCTACAGCTAGAACCTACACCCATCAGAGTGGGCGCGTAGAGCTAACTTCCTCAGATTTTTAACCAAGATCACACAAATAGGCTCTGGCCAGGGTGTTCGGGACTTGATGTGGGGGTAAGGTGCTGTGAGGTGCTGTGGTTGGTTTTGTGATCTGCCTGTGCTTGCAAGGGGTAGAGCTGGGTGTAGGGATGTTGTGATTCAGCTGCCATGCATGGTGACCACTCTCCGTGTTCCTGGGGCATGGAATGAAGCTTTTGGCACAAGGTGATCTCATCCAGCTCTTCTCTGGCCTCAGTGTCATCCGAGTTATGGAGACTGGGACCTAAGGTCTAGCTCAGGGAAGCATCCCAAGGCTCATATCCCCGGAGACTTTTCGTTTCCTTCATGCAGTTACTCTGGGGCCTCAACAGCCCGGTCCTCCAGGAGGCAGGGGCTGGGCTGGGCGGAAGGCCCTCACTGTGGGTGCTCCTCTTCTAGCGGGCCGGGGTGTCAGCGTGGGTCCCATCCTCAGCAACAGTGCCTCGGATATCTTCTGTGACAACGAGAATGGGCCCAACTTCCTCTTCCACAACCAAGGCAATGGCACTTTCGTGGACGCTGCAGCTAGTGCTGGTGAGTAGACGCGGACCTCTCCTGTACCCCTGAGGTCTCTGCGCCCAGGAGGCTGAGCGCTCTGCCGCCCTCGAGCCACAAGGCTGTTTGCTGATGGGGCAAGGAGACCCCTGTTCCAGGCATGCGCTGCGCCCGCAGCTGGCCCTGGTCTCTGAAGCTCTGAGTCTGCTTTTGTTTCCTTGCACAGTTCTCCTTCCCCAACTTGGCTGCTGCTCCTCCTTCTTTTTCTTCTTTTCTTCTTCTTCCTTCTTCTTTTCATAGTTCTTTGAGATAAGGTTTTTATGTGCCCTGGCTCTGTAGATCTGAAGATCCGCCTACCTCTGCCTCCCGAGCCCTGGAATTAAAGGTGTGCGCCACCATGCCTGGCTTTTTTTTTTCTTATTAACATTTAACTTACTGTGTGCACATGTGTGGATGTGTGCATGCTATGGCACTCAAGTGAGGTCTGAGGACAACTTGCAAAAACCATTTCTCTCCTTCCATGTGGTTCTCAGGTCAACTCAAGTCAACAGTCTTGGCAGCAGAGACCTTTACTGACAGAGCTCCGTCGTTTATCATAAGCATTCAGTTTAATCCAATAGCAATTTATTTCTTTTTAAGCTCTTCCCTCATGCCAACCGTGGTTTCCCCTCCCCCCATGCCTCCCGGTTCCAGATCCACTCCTCCTCTGTTTCCCTTCAGAAAAGAGTAAGGCCTCTCGGGGATATCAACCAAAGACAGCATAACAAGTTACAATAGGGCTAGGCACAAACCTTCATACCGAGGCTGGGAGAGGCGACGCAGTAGGAGGAAAATGGTCCAAAGGCAGGCGAGGGCCAGAGACAGCCCTCCTCCCATTGTTAGGAGTCTCACAAAAACACCAAGCTATACGGCCATAACATTTGCAGAGGACCTAGTACCGAGCCATGTAGGCTCCGAGATTGTCACTGCAGTGTCTGGGAGCCCCTATGAGCCCTGCTTAGTTGATTCTGTGGACTGTGTTCTCCTGGTGTCCTTGACCCCTCTCTCGCCTACATTTCTTCTTCCCCCTCTTCCTCAGGATTCCCTGAGCTCCTAGGGACCTAAATCTCCAATTGAGGCTGTAGGTCTCTGCATCTGCTCCCATTAGCCACTGGAATAAGCCTCTTTGATGACAATTGGGCTAGGCACCACTCTATGAGTGTAGTAGAATATCATCACTAGGAATCATTTCATTGATATTTTTTCTATCCTAGGTCTCTGGGTTGTTCAGCCTTCGGTTCCTGGTCATCCAGGCAGTGTCTGGCATGGCTATTTTTTGTGGTGTGGGTCTCAAAGTAGATCAGTCATTGTTAAAATTAGTTTGTTTTTGGTTGGTTGGTTGGTTGGTTTGGTTTGGTTTTGGCTTTTTGAGGCAAGGTTTCTCTGTGTAGCCCTGGCTGTCCTGGAACTCACTCTGTAGACCAGGCTGGGATCCTCCTGCCTCTGCCTCCTGAATGCTAAGATTAAAGGCATGGGCCCCATGCTTGGTGAACTCAAAAATCATGTCAAGAAGCGTTGTTAAGTGTCTGGTTAGTGTTAGGAACTGAGAATACTGACCTGGGGAAGGCTGGCTGAGACCAGCCCACATTTATGAAAGGAACCAACACTCTAGAAACAAAGATTTCTACATGAACAACTATAAGAAGCAAGATAAAATGCAAACCAAAGCATCATCATGGCTTTCGGCTTTGCTCCTCTTCCTGCCTTTATGATTATCTCCCATCAGCCTCAGGACCTTTGCATGTACCATTCCCTTTACTGGACTTCCCTCCCTCATCTCTGTCCATACAACTTCCAAGTTCCCTTCAACATTCCGCTCAGGGTCACCTCTGAGAAGCATTTTCTGACTTCATCTGTCTGGCAGAAATTCCTTTGCTGTTTCCACTGCCCCTGGCATGTGCCTCTGTCTCACTCAGGTTTCTACACTGCCCTCACGATGGGTCCGTGTGCTTCACAAGGCCTGGGGCCTTAATCTATCTGCTCTTGGTACCCAGGTGATGACAGAATGACTACTTTATAAAAGGTTGTGGATTCAGTATGTGCCCTTCAGCCCCTTCATCATCTCCATTCCCTCCCGTATTGAGAGTGAATGAAGGCCTCAGTGGATCCTTGGAACTCAAGCAAGAAGTGACTGAGGGTCTGAACCCACCAGATCTACAGACAGCAGCATCTAAGCCTCAAGTCTGAGCCCATCTCTTCTCTCTGATGTAAGAGTATCTCCCCGCCCGGCTTCCAGCTCAATAGTCTCCATCTGTGGGACTCCCGACCTCCCACGCAGCTGAAACACCACCTGCCCCAGCTGCTTGCTTGTCACCATGCATCCTTGCCCCAGTGTCTCTCCTCCCCTGGCAAGGCGTGGTGTGGGCATCTGGCCTGCCCTCTGTGCCCATTCCCCTACCTGAGCTGTGCTCCAGCAGCAGATAGTCTTGCTGCTGAGAAATCACAGAATGGAGAGAAGGAGGTAGCACAGAAAACTGAGAGGGTTTGATAAGGTGTTAAGGAGATGGAAGCAGAGGTGAGCGAACAAGCCAGAAAGGGAGAGGGTATCAGGCAGGAGGAGATGCAAGGTGCGAGGCCCATAATTGAAAGTCAGAGTGATTGCAGGGGTTTAACAAGACATGTCAAGGGGGCATTCATCACCCAAACAGATGCCGCTGTGAAATGCAGCCTGGCACTGCTTAGTCCCGTGAAAAGGAACCAGCTCCTTGTCAAGGTGCCTCACAGATAGGAGAGAAATGGGCCAGCTCAGAAGGCCACCAACCCAGCGCTTAGGCAAGGGAGTTTGCAGAGAATTAATGGAATATCGGCCCTAGGGACCGGAGGCTGCCTCCAGTCCTGCAGTGCCATACTTTTGAATGGAGTCTCTGATTTGTCTCTCATCCCTGCTCAACCCCAGGCCTCCCTTCTCCTGATTACACCGCACCTCCAAGGTTCCCAGAGCCCCCACTGCTGCCTCCTCCAGACTTCCACTTTCAGGATCACCCTGCTTGCTGCAGCTGCCCTGTGCTAACCACCTCTATCCTATTGTTCTGCTACCCTGTACCCAAGGGCACCCTGCAGCTGTTTGTCCTTTGGAAGTGCCATCTTCGCTTAGCCCCGCACCTGGGCTGGGAGCAGGTAGATGTAGCCCTATACCCAGGAAGAGGGGCCATGTCTCCAGGCTGTGCCCATTGCAGTCTCCCCTAGGATACGCTCCTCTGAGGATGGTGAAAGTGAGCAGCGGGGCACTTCCCTTCCAGATCTCACGGGCCCGCTATGGGTTCCCTGTCACGGTTGCTGTGTTTCCTCTGCTGTCACCAGCATCCCCAGTCTGCCTGCTGTCAAATTATTTATGTCTCTTCATTCGTTCAGCGAGCACTCGCTGAACGCTGCCATGCAACCACAGGCACAGAAGGAGACACGTGGCTGACCGCAGCGGAGTGAGACAGAGGGAGAGACCAGACCCAAGCAAGGAGACCCCTCAAAGAGCAGAGTTTCCCTGTGACCACCAGAAAGGGAAAGGACATAAAATGAGGGGGCAGGTGGGAGGGGCTGCTTTAGAGAGTTGTATTTCCTCTTTTTAGTAATCCTTTTAGTTAGCATAGAAAAGAATGAGTTTTATCGTGACATCTTCATACATGTGTCATAAGAGTCCCTCACTCTGCTTTCTTGTCACAGATACTCTCCTGCCTTTTCTTATTCACTTCTCCCAGCACCTTTAGGCCTTTTCTTTCATTGACCTCTTTCAATTTTCATGTCAAGTTGTGTGTGTGTGTGTGTATATATGTATGTATGTATGTATGTATGTATATATATATGTCTTTGTGCGTGCGTGTGTGCGTGTGTTGTGTGTGTGTGTGTGTGCCTAGAATCCATATATTCAAGAAAACATGCTGCCGGGTGGTGGCACAAAACGCCTTTAATCCCGGAACTCAGGGAAGAGACAGGTGAATCTCTGTGACTTTGAAGCCAGCCTGGCCTACAGAGTGAGTCCCAGGACAGCCAGAGCTATGCAGTAAAACTCTGACTCAGAAAAATATAAAAAACAGAACAGACAAAAAACAAAAACAAAACAGAAAGCTGTGTTTGTTTTCTTGTTTGTTTTATGGGTTTTATGGGCTGCTTTATATGCACGGGTCATGAAAGGCTTCCTTAAGGAGTTCAGTTTCCAGGGCTCTGCAAAGCCCTTGGAGAGGAGGCACCAGCTAGAACAAAGATCCAGAATGTCAGAACTTGGTTCACTTTAAGGATGGAAGGACTATAGTGACCAGAGTAAGTCAAGAAGACAGTAAAACACAAGGAAGAGCAGAAATGAGGGCACAGTAAGCCCGAGCCCATGATTCCCTAGGCAGAAATTTGATCTTAACCTAAAATACTGGTGAATCTTTGAGGGACTTGTGACCAGTGTCTCCCTGTGGCCTTGTGACAATGGTGGGAAAGGCTTTGTTCCCCCAGAATGCCCATCACTCTCCTTCTCCTGGACCATGCTACATTGAGCTGAGGCCAGGTAGCTTGAGAGTGGGTGGTGAGAAAGCCACCCACCCATTCAGCTGTGCCTCCTCATCTTCCCAGGAGGGACAGGGACTGTGTGAGAGTCGCCTTCTCTTGTTGCCGGAGGTGACTGCTCATAGAACATGCAAGGTTTAGCGCCCTGAAGCTCCTTCCTCTCCTCCCCAGGCGTAGATGACCCTCACCAGCATGGGCGAGGTGTGGCCCTGGCAGATTTCAACCGTGACGGCAAAGTAGACATCGTCTATGGCAACTGGAATGGCCCACACCGCCTCTATCTGCAGATGAATGTTCACGGGAAGGTCCGGTTTAGGGTAAGAGCAGTCAGGCACTGCACGGTGTATAGGCAGACCATGAGAGATGGAGTCAGCCTCAGGAGGCCTTGAGGATCTTGAGAGCTAGGAGTGGGGTCTCAAGGAAGGCAGGTGCCAAGGACTCCAACCTGAGCACTATGCAGACTCTCAGGCCCAGGGCAGAAAACAAGTGGCCATAGAAACAGAGACTCCTCCAAGGCAGCCCACAGGAACACCGTCAGGAAAAAGTCTTTCATTGGCAACCACTGTTCCTCGGGGCTCCCAGGACACCCCACCTGCAACTGCTAACTGGACCTTCCAGCTGAGGTTCAGACCCAGAGTAGAATGATGGGATCGGGAGTTGAGGCCAGGGCAGGCCCAGGCTGTCCCTAACGTCAGATAAAGGACAGGATAACCGTACACACCCTGTCCGCCTTCCTGAGCTGTCAACAGAATGAAACACAGGTGTTCTCCCCTAGGGCTGCCAGGTGGCCGTGAGGAGCTTAAGTTTGGGACTTTCTCAGCAGATGTCAGAGTATGGATTTGATAAAGCTGATATCAAGAGGCTGCTTTTGAAATACTTGGCAAATAATAGCGATAAACAGCAAGTGAGAAGTTATGGTGTTCCCAGCTTTGTGGATGCAGAGAATTGTCCAGAATTCCCAAAGTTTGTGTGACAGTGAAGAGGCCCCACCCACAGTGGTCTTGGTACCCCCTTCGCTGCTGAGACTCCAGGCCATCTGCTCAGGAGAGGAGGATGCTTGCCTTGAACTCAGGGCATTGATCCCGGAGTTCTGGGTAAGTTCCCTCCTTATCTGGCATTCTAGCCCAGACACACAGCAGAAACGATTTTGCCCTCCCCGCCCCCAGGATAGCTGACAATGCCTCAGAACATTTTTTGGGATTGTCTTGACTGGGAAAGGACAAAAGCCAGAGAGCCTTCTGCAGACATCTCTCAATGCACAGAACAGCCCCCACTATAAAGAATCACCTGGCTCCAGATGTCCTGTGCCGAGGTTAGAGAACACGCCAGCCTCTGAGGCCCCTGTGCAGAGCTCTCGGCACAATAACAATAATAACAAATGTCCCATTTATCACGTGCCACCCACGTGCCAGGATCCCTGATAAGAGCTTTACATAGATTATCTCGAAGCCCAGGCATGCAGAGGGGCAACCCCAGGGGGCCTGTGTAAGTTTCCATTTTTACAGGATCGATGGAGCAGTAATGAGTTAGAGATCCTCAGGTCTCCTTGTTCCCCAGCTCCGAAGACCCTGCTCAGCCCACCCTGACCAGCCAGCCAGGCTCTTAATCAACCTCATTACCGTGCTGATGAGGACTGTCACCTTCCCCTGCCTCCAGGAGCGAGCATCTCTGCAGCTGGGCCAAAAAAGCACCTTCCGATGGCTCCAAAGCAGGCCATAGAAAGAGGGGAAGGCAGGGCCTGACTGAAGGCTGGGGTCTCTGAGAGAACCAGCTTGGCCCTTTCCTGCTCTCTTCACCTAGGCAGTGGGATTTGGACAGCCACTGAGTCTCTTCAAGGGACAGCATAGCCACAAAATGGGAGTATTGTGCTAAAAAACCAAAGGCCAACTGCCCAGCTCTTTTATTCCAGAGGCAAATCCCATACCTATGATCCTATGCCAGACCCTCTCAAGACTGCCAGAGCCTGTAGGGAGGGTTCCTAGACGTCCAGAGTCTCCCCATAAGTCCTGGGCAGATATAAGCGATAGTGACACCCCTTCAAGTCATGTCTTAAATAAAATCCTAAGACTCCCAAGAAACAGAATTAGGGAATAGAAGCAGCAAAAGGTGCAGCTAATGGATGCATCTGGCTTTCCCTAGGACTGATGACATGGATGAGGGGACACAGTGCCAGGAATCTCCTGACACACACCTGATATGCAGGCCTCACAGTGTAGGCGGCTGCTAGCCACAGTGAGATTCACCTCAAGGGTTGAGTAACCTCCCTGAGGTCAAGCAGCTAGCCAGTGCTAGAGCCTGGATTCAAAAGCAGGTGGTTTCCAGTGCCGTCCTCCAGTGCCTTGAATCTACAGTCTGGAGCTCTGGCTCTGGGCCAGATCACTAGCAATCCCCCTCCCTCTCAGAGACTCAGTTATGCTGTCTGTAAAGTGGAATGCTGACGTCAGAACTGGGAACCAGCTCGAGCTCCCAATGTGAGCTGCAGCTGTTGCTACCCACCCTCCATGTTCTGCGGGCAGTCTGAAGCTCATGGAATACCAAGGGCCACCACTGCAGGTCATAGTGGTGGTGGTGGTGGGGTGTAATAGAGGCCCCTGGGCTTTCCTCACCGCATATTTACACAGTGGATGGACGTGGGCCCTCATTGCCACCCTCCTGCCTTCTGACCCTCGGCACTCTCTCCTCCAGGACATTGCCTCGCCTAAGTTCGCCATGCCCTCCCCTGTCCGAACTGTCATAGCCGCTGACTTTGACAATGACCAGGAGCTGGAAGTTTTCTTCAACAACATCGCCTACCGAAGCTCCTCAGCTAATCGCCTCTTCCGGTACCATGCCCAGGATACGGGTCGATGTGGGGGATGCAATTAGAGGTTGGGCCACCCTGCAGGGAGGCTGTGCTGGGGGTGGAGGGGAGGATGGCCTTGATTAAGAAAGAGGGAGGTGGGGTGAACAGAGACCAAGCAAGGTAGGAGAGTCTGGGTAAAACAACAGCTCCAGCCGTGGCTGGGAAGTGAGTAGAAAGGAGGTGATTCAGATAGGCCCATCTCCACCCCACAAGATAGAAGAGTTTCCAGGGTCACATCTGTGGGGTAAACCTGGATTAAGCAAAGACAGTCTGGCTTATATCGTGCAGACTTCTGAGCACCTACAACTGAACCTCAGAGCATTTCAACTTTCCAAAAGACCGACAGAGTGTTCAAAATAGACCTGGCCATAGGATATGTCTCTCAGAGGTGTTTCTCAGAGAAGAGGTGCTCTTCAAAGCATTCTTGGGAAATGATTGAGGAGACAGCTAATGGTAGAGAATGGAGAGAAGAGCTGAGAGTCCTCGAACACCTGAGCATCCCAGGGGCTGGAGGGCTCTCCCAAGGTGCTTTGTGCAGAGCCTGGGGGCCTCCCTCAGAGACTGAGGCTCAGGATTCGGTACACCTAGCAGTAGCAGCAGGCAGACGGCCATCCTTACCACACAGACATTTGAGAAGCACTGCAGGGGCAAACCTCACATGGTCTGAGACGCCACTAAGACACGTTGGGTGGGGAAATGGAACAAGGATGTTGGGGCCAGGAGATGGGTCAGGTCACCGGCTTGGCCCTCCAAGTCTCTATTCCCTCTCTGAGGGGGACTCAACTATTAATAAAAGGCGCAAGCTGTGACTAAGCATGTTTTAAAATATAATTATTAACCAAGCATCAATCCTGACTGGATGTAATCACCCCCTGAAGGCACCAGATTTACTAATTAGGTGCCTTGCAAAAAGCTTATTCACAACTTCTAGATTAATTGCAGAAGATCAATTGCTCGTTAACAGAGACGCTGCCTTCCTTCTCTGGCTAATAAAGTGTCACTTGCCAGGGCCCCTGAGCACCGACTTGTCTAAACCTCTGATACTATGGTCCAAGAACCTAGGTATCTTTCTGCCTGTCCACCTTCCTGGCCCGCTTCAGCCTCCCAGTTTCCCATGCTGCCCAAGAGAGGCTGGCCTTGAGCTATCCATGGACGGCTTGGTTGCCCCCTGGGGCGATGCTGGCTTCCACTCAGGGGCAACAGAAGCTACTGTCTAGGAACACGGCTGTGCCCCAAGTCCCCGAGGCAGATGGTTGGGTCCTGAGCATACAGCTTAGGATCTGTAGCTACTGCTCAACTGGCAGCTTGAAAATTTAACACCCCCCCCCCACACACACACCTTACCACATACTATGCCAGTTTGTTGTCATCACTGAAGGAACCAGCTCCCAGAACTCAGTATCTCTCCTGCCACATGCCCGGGCACTGGGGCCCCAAAGCCTCATGGTCCTTTAATGATGCTTCAGGCAGTGTATCACCAAAACCAGATCCAAGCCCCAGTGACGGGAGCCTGAAATGTCCATGCAAGCAAAGGCCTACTGGGCTGCAAACTGCCTCCCACATATGCATCTAAATATTTCTGGTCTGTTCTCAAGTTTCCTTACACCGCCTTTCTGGTCTTGTGGGATATTCTGTGTCCACCCCAGCCCTCCCCTAGTCTCTAGTCCAACAGAGAAATCTGAAATGCCAGTCTGGCCATTCCCCTTACCACCCTTTATCTCTGCCCAGCTGCAGCAGAGCCCGACGCACAGTGAGAGCCAAAAGGACGTGCGTGTCCACAGGCTGAATGGGCACACCTCTAGCCCGTGAGCACATGTGCTTGTGTGCTTGTGCACAGCACCCTTCCCAGGTACACTGTATGCCACCCATGCGTACACATGGACGTGCACAACCTAGATGCCCTGGGTGAATGGAGGATGCTTCATGGGCATCTGTACAACCCTGCAAGGACCTGAACGTCTGCAGTGGTCTGTGTCCAATCACCACAGGCTCTAGCTCTTGGGACACAGACCCCCTCTGTGGTTTGCGCAGACAGCACGATTGGGAGAGGAGTACGAGTTCCTCCTGCCCCAGACTTTTCACCCAACCAAGGCAGAGGATCCATAGCTACAGGATTCAACAAGTGAGAGAAACTAGAGAGGAAAGCACGCACCACGGTCGGCCACACACTGCTCTCTTCTTGGATAATAAGACAGCAAGACAAGGGGAGCAGTCTCAGAAGTAAGTGCTGAGGGGCAGGACTGAGTGTTGCAAATATGGAGAAGCAGTCTCCCAAGCCAAAGGGAGTTTTCCTGTTTGCCTCTGGGATTCAACCCAGCACTCCACAGACGTGTTTGGAGCTTGCTTGGGAGCCAGGCCCTGTGTTCAATGCTGTGGAGAGGAGCAAAGATGAATCATCCGAGGTCCTAGCCTGCAGTGAGCTTCCAGCCTGAGATAAGATGCCCCATGCCGAGTTAACATGGGCAGAAACCGATAAAGGCCGGGAGAGCGATAAAGACAGAGGCAGCAGGGATGGCATCTAGCAGGACAGCCAGCCAGTGGAGGGGGAGCGGGCTGAGGAGGGGGAGCCCGCTGAGGAGGGGGAGCCCTCATGGGGTTGAACCCTAGGGGACAGCCGGAGCTATGGAGCCCAGCACCCTTTGGAGGAGCATGAAGGTCAGTTGAAGGTAGCTGTGCCTCTGCCCTTCTCCATCCATCACCTGCCCCTCCCCAGGCTGTCTATAATTCATCTATTAGAGAGGGAAAAATCAATGTTTACCAACATAAATTAAAACGCAAGAAGGGAACTGCCATAGTGAAGGCAGAGTCTGTGAGCAGAGAGAAATCCCATGGACATCTATAGCAGAGTCTTGGGGCTGCTCCAGGGACAGACAGAGTGACTGGCCCAGTAGGTCTAGGGAGCCCACAAGGGCCGAGTTGGAACAAGTCTGTCCTTTCTACAGTGTTATCCGCAGGGAGCACGGGGACCCTCTCATCGAGGAGCTCAATCCTGGTGATGCCCTGGAGCCTGAGGGCCGGGGTACAGGTAAGACACATGAAGGTGCAGCTGTACTACGCAGCTCAGCACAGCCCTTACCCGTGGGGAGGGAGGGGCAACTGTGAGGGCCGAGACCCAAGGGAATGACGAGAACGGGGGAGAGCCTGGGCCTAAGGGCAGAAGGCGGGGCTGCTGGGGAGGGCGGGGCTGCTGGGGAGGGCGGGGCTGCTGGGGAGGGCGGGGCTGCTGGGGAGGGCGGGGCTGCTGGGGAGGGCGGGGCTGCTGCGGAGGCAGCAGTCTCTCTAGCCTTGCTGAATAGAGAGATGGGAGGGCTGAGGGGTGTGTGCCCTCTGCTCCCTGGCAGGCATCCTGTGTCTGACCTTTCCCCTCCTGGCAATCAGCTTGGTGTCAGACAAGGAGCACTGGACTGGGAGTCCTAGGACCTAGGTCTGTGACTGCCTTGTTTTCTGGGTTTTGATATCCACAAAATGGAAGTGTCTGCCTTTCTCACCTCTTTGGCTTTGTAAAGAGGACCAAAAAGGAGGCAGGAGAGCTGGCTCAGAGGTTAAGAGCACTGGCTGCTCTTCCAAAGGTCCTGAGTTCAATTCCCAGCACCCACATGGTAGCTCATAACCATCTATAATGAGATCTGGTGCCCTCTTCTGGTGTACAAGTACTATACTGTAAAAATAATAAATAAATAAATCTTTTAAAAAAAAAAAAAAAAGAGGACCAAAAGAGACCATGCCTATGTAAACACTGGAGAAGTTGAAAAAGAAGGAGGAAAAAAAAACTATGTAAATAAAGAGGTACATCATTCAAACCACAAAAGAAATCAGCAGTAACTTGCACCCATCCCCTCCATGAAAATTCAGGGAAAGGAAGGGAAGCCTGTCTGTGAATGCCTATCTTGAGCTGGTTGATGGATGGGAGAGAGATTGGCCAGCAGCCCTGTTCCTGCCCCAGCACCATGCTCTCTTTCTGCCTCTGTCACCACACCTGAGGCCCTCTTCTCCTAAGTCTAGTGGCTGATGGCCAGAGGGGAAATCTGCATTGTTTGTAGGGGGCGTGGTGACGGACTTCGATGGCGATGGGATGCTGGACCTCATTTTGTCGCATGGAGAGTCCATGGCTCAGCCACTATCTGTCTTCCGGGGTAATCAGGTATGCACTGACCTCAGGGCCCTTAGTTTCCAGCCTGGTTGTGCTCCCAGGGACCCATGTGTGGATGAGGGAACAGGAACCCGGGCTCAGTGACCAGCATGAGCGGAAACAGCCTCTGACCTGGAAGCACATAGGTTCCCAGCAGGAAGTACCACTTCCAGGAGCATCCCTTGCTCAGCCCTTTGCTGCAGGAACTTCTTGGCCCCAAACCTTGCCCCAAGGCCTCTTGGCTTTCCGTCCCCCCTGCAGAAATCTTTGCCCATGTTCCTCTCCCTTTTCACTTCTGCACCTCGTCTCCTCCTCCTCTTACTGCCCTCCCAGCATTCCTGCCGCCTAGCTGATGCCTGCCATCTTCCCCCCTTCAGGGTTTCAGCAACAACTGGTTGCGTGTGGTACCCCGCACCCGGTTTGGGGCCTTTGCCAGGGGCGCCAAGGTTGTACTCTACACCAAGAAGAGTGGGGCGCACCTACGGATCATTGATGGGGGCTCCGGCTACCTGTGTGAGATGGAGCCTGTGGCACATTTTGGCCTGGGTAAGTCGGGGCCCATGGGAACAGTAGCAGTTCTGCAACTAAGCCTCACACTGTGCTGTGTGATTCAGGGACACCCCCCCCCCCCAGCCCCTAGGATCTTGGGAAGCAGCTTCACTGTGGAAGTACAGTGGATGGCCACTGTAAAGGCAACCACCTGCAGGAGCCCCCACCACAGGGCCTCTGCGGACTTAGCTCACCTTCGGGTTTGAGTACTCAATTCTCCATTCGTAATTCTGCCCAGGCCATAGCCTTGTTCACATACTCATCTCCACCAAATATGTCCAGAGCAGCTGTCCCCCTGACCAATCTGGAGCTGACCTAGTCTTTACGATGCTGCCCAGAGTCTTATGTCTTTCTCAAATGGAAGGCTTGGAGGCCTGAGTTTTCAATGGGCACAGAATCACCCCATGGGTGAAGGATGGTTCTTGATGGAGGGTGGGATTCTAAGAAAAGAAAACTCTACCCTTTTGTACGTCTAAAAGCAGAGACCTGGTGCATCACAGATGCAGTCAAGAGCATGCCCCTGGAGCTACTGAGCCCTCACTACACAGCTTTAGAACAACTCCAAAATCATGCTGCAAGGGGCTGGGCAGCTTCCAGACACTGGAGAAGCTGACTCCCTCGCTGCTCCCATTCTGAAAACGCTTTGGTAGATCATATTTTTTAGTTTTGTATTTATTGTTATTCCGGGGGGAAGGGCTTTCATGGATTAAAATCAGGTCACTAGGCTTGCATAGCAAGTGCCTCTTCCTGCTGAGGCATCGCACTGGCCTGTTTGGTAGATTCTTTTTAAAAAAGAAAATCATTAGGTATGAGCCAACTGTTGTAGGTGCTCCTTGATCTATACTGGGGTTCCATCCAAGGTAAGTTAAAAGATCTTGAGTTGAAAAGGCATTGAGCATACCAAGGACATGTCCTCAGTTAGCAGCATGGTATACTGCAGTGTCAGCTGTTCCCTTCATGACTGTCCACCACTGCCCAGTGTCCCAAAAGGGGACCATAATGTATATTGCTGGACCAGGAAACACACACACATTCAAGGTCCTAGGTTCAGTTTCTACTTGAATGTCTCGTTTTCCACATCCTAATGACATCAAAAAAGTACAAATGCCATCATCAGAAGTTGGGGGGGGCAGTCATACTATCCCTATGTGAAAAAAGTAGACTCACAAAGATCTCTGCACTGTTATTCATAATACTGTCATGCTTGTGAGAAAAAAAAAAACAGAAACAATGTCCAGGTGGTGGTGGCACACACCTTTAATCCCAGAACTCGGGAGGCAGAGGCAGGTGGATCTCTGAATTCAAGGTCAGCCTGGCCTACAGAGTAAGTTTCAGGCCAGCCAGGGCTACACAGAGAAACCCTGTCTCGAAAAAACAGAACAGAAACAAAACTATGCAAGTGCCCTTTGGTCAATGGTTAATGGCTAATGGCTCAGCACGCGGTGGTGCAGGAATGCTACAGGATGTGATCCAGCAGTAAGAGGTGCTTGCTGAGGAAAGAGGTCTTATCTCCAAAGCCATCTTCCCAAAATGACAACGTCACAGAGCCGAAGACTGGCAGCCCCAGGCTGAAGGTGGTGAAGGGCAGGTGCCCACAGGGGTATGTCCACAGTGATGGGCAGTAAGTGCCTCAGTGGCAGTGGCTATGTGAATCTAATGTGCGATTCATGATGAGACCTGTCCACACACCTGTTCCCATGGCAAATGGACCGATTTCAATGTGGTACCATCATAAAGCAAGCCATAACCGCTGGGGCAAGCGTGTACACAAACCCCTCTCTTCACAACCTGCTGCGTCTCCAGTTATTTCAAAATAAACCGTTTTTTAAAAGCATGGAGGTTAGAGGGGTATGTGAAAAATCTTCAGAGTACGCAGGGATCACAATTAATGGGGGAAAGACTGAGCGGCCCTGGGGAAGAGGCTGGAGTTAAAGTATTTTGAGTCAAAGATTCCCAGGCTCTGACCAGATTCTTTCCCGTGTGTTAGCACCTCAGGAGGTGATATGATCTTAATATAGAAAGATTAGACAACATGTTCTCTAATCGATAAGTATATACTAGCATTAATACCAAGCAGGTGTCATGTGTGCACAGAAAAAAAAAAGGAAATGCAAAGAGCATGCGCAGCTCTTCTGTCTGCATGGATAGTTTACTACAGGGACTGGCACTTGTTCTGGGCACAGTGCAGGGCACTCAGTTCTCATGATTTGATCCTTGTGAGTACCCTTGGGTGGGCATCGTTATCTCCATTTTGCAAATGAGGAAACTATGGGTCCGGATGGTAGAGGAAGCCTGCCCACGAGCTCATGATTCTCAAATGGCAGGGCTGGGATTCAAACCCCGGACTGCCTGAAACTCTGGTTTGTATTTTCCACCATATGTTCTAGTATATGTGTGCGCATCCTGGTTTTTATAGGGAACACATAATATTTATGTAGTCTGAGAAAGAAGCAATAAATATTTAGGGGACCCAGGGCCTGGTTATATGAGCATGTTCCCGGGCTATTGAGCGTGGATGGGTTAACCTGAGCCAGGGGCATCTGTCACTCCTAAGGCAGCCATTTGCTATGCTGGCCCTGAAGGTACAAGCTGACTTTTAAAACATGGAGTTACCCCCTCTTGCGAACTAACAGCAGCTGACACGTACAGAGTGTTTCACATGTGCAGGGCTTGGCCTAAATTCTTCATCAGTTCTCCTGGGAATCTGATGAATTATGAACCATAGTCCGCACTTACAGGCCAGAAAACCGAGATTAAGGATAGACACACTGACCGAGTTCACAGCTCCTGGCAGTAGGGAAGGGCTGGCTGGGGGCCCCTGCTTAGACACTGAGTTTCTGGGCTCTGCGACTCTCCTGTGGCTTCTCTGCCTCTTTCTTCCTGACAAGTACATCCCCTCAGCTTCTGGGAAGGCATCCAAGCACCAAGGTGGCCACTGTCTCAAAAGTGATCCACCAGACAAAAAAGGAAACTGAGGCTCCCAGAGTAACCAGCAGAGAGAGCAGGAGCTAGGCTGAGGTCGTCTGGCCCCACGCCCTGCGGACTCCTTCTGCTATTTTGAGATGTGTATTTGGGTCCTTTCGCTGTTCAGAATCTGTCAACGCCAGAAGAGCCTGCTTCCTTGCCTGGGAAGCTCACAGGATCATTTGTTGCCATCCAGCGTGCTCAGGAGCCATCTACTACCCATGCTTAGGGCTACATACACTGCACCTGGCTGGGGGCCCTCCTGATGCTAGCCCTCCATATTGCGCAAAGAATGGGATTTGCCCTTGGTCTGAACCAAATTGCTGCAAGGGTTCCCCACCCTGCCCCCATCAGGCTCCTCTTTTGTAGGGCTCCCTTCCCAGAAGGACACTGGGAGGCCTACTCTCAGGAACAAACCCTTGGCCAGTTGCCCGAGAACAGTCATCCCAGACATCAGAGCCATTCCAGGGATCAGACAGGGAGAGCGGCCAGCTCCATCCCTGCTTCTTCAGAGCCCCTTGGAATTCCAGCAGGTTCTTTATGGACTAAGCACAGAGTTGTCCTTCCTGAATGATGGGGAAGCCCAGCAATAGGGCAGAGCGGGCAGGGAGGGAAGACAGTAGGGAAACTAAGTGTTGGGAATGACTGAGGAAAAAGAACAAGGGAAGAGAAATAGAGCAGAAGCTGGGTAAACTCAGGAAGTCTTGTGCAAGGCTGACTTGGATGCACCCTCCACCGACGCACCACGCACTGACGCACTGATGTGGCACTTTGAGATGATGGAGCAAGTGAAATCAGCCCTGCCCTGGGCAGGGTGCGAAGGAGAAAACTGGAAGGGGCCAGCAGGACAGTAGGAACTTAGAAGGCAGGGACAGGGCTGAGAACATTCTGGGAGCCACGCTAGCTTGAACCAAGGCCCAGTGGTGGGAGTATTCAATTGGAGATACGGGAGCAGAGCCTGGGAAGTGGGGACTGAGCTCCCTGGGGTCTCCAAGGGAGGCTGGACAGGGCATGGTGGACAGAGGCGGCGTCCCTGGCAAGTGAGAGGATGTGATGAGAGCTCCCCACTGTGCTTGTTCTTAGAGGCCTCTTTAAAAATTTCCCTTGATTGTGAGAACAATGTGTATTGATTATAGGAAAGAACAAGACAATACAACAGATCATAAAAAGAAGTAAAAATCACCCACAATCTCATCACAGTGCTTGGAATATTAAGTAAAAAATAAAAATAATTTTAAAAATCCCTCATTCACCCCAGCACCATTTGAGTCATTCACTCAGTTCATGTTCACTGAAGTCCTACTAGGTGTCTAACAGCAACTGTGTCATGGGCCTTGCCTTGAGCATCCCTGTATTCTAGTGGGAAGGTAAGAAGCACGGAATACGTGATGAACAGAATGAATAGGTGAAATAGACCGTGTTGAGATTGTATTAGGTGCTACGAGGAAAGAAAATGCCAGGCGGGGAGAGGAGGTTAGGGATGGGGAGGAGTAAGGATAACAGCCAAGCTTCAAATAAGCCCTTAGCCCGTGCAGTGCACACAGGGCCACATTTGTAATTATGCATACGACTCGGGTTTGGTTTTTTGTTTTGTTTTGTTTTTAGGAAAAAATGAAAATGATGATACTTCCTCCGCTTGCTCTCTTACTCCCCTGAACACTGGAAGCCTGGCCATCCCTCCTCATCCAGGCATTTCTTTTCTTTCCCTCCAGCGCCTCAGAGCGTTTCAGTGTGTGGCAGCGTTCATAATTTATTTACCAGGTCCCCCATTGACGGACAGCCAGATTGCTTCCAGTTCTGAGGGGTTGGGGGCGAAAAGGGCGCTGTCTAGAACATGTGTTGGAGAAAGGCCTGCCCTGGGGTTCTGTATGACTGAGAAGCAGGGGGTGAGGCTGTGTCCAGGGGCCGGATCTGGAGGAGAAGGGGCTGCAAGATGCCCTCCTTAAGGTAGGCACACAGTTCTGGCCCAACCTAAGCAGCCCTCCCCCTTCAAGGTCCTCACTCCCTGAATCACTCCCCATTGCTTCCTTTGACAGTGCTGAAGGGTGCGGTGGGCTGGTGTTGGTGTGTGAACACAGGTGAGTGCACACGTATGTGTACAACCGCAGCCCTTCCCACTGCACACCTGCCTGCCCCAGGCTTTGCTAGGTCTGTGCAAGAACAATAAGGACAGGAGACTCAAACCCTTGCATGCATTCTCACCTCCCTCCCTAGAAACCTGGGCTGTGCTGCACAAGGCAGGGGGAACACACACACACACACACACATACACACACATGCCTTGATCTCCAGGGGTCCCCTGAGGACCACACTCCGCTATGCAGGGCATTATGGGTCTTGTTCCTCCTCAGCTGACCCTGCCCTCACTCCAGGGACCTCACCCGGGGAACCCTCACCCTCGCCACATGCTGCAGTTCCTGCACAGCTGCCCTGGCTTGTCCCTGCCCCTCTTGGGTGCAGACCACCTGCTGGCATCATAAATAAGCCTTTCTGTTTATAGTGTTGAGTGCAGCCCACCCAGCCCCACGGAGCTGCCTCTGCATTTCCTGACTGCCAGCACACAGCCAAACCCAGCAAATAGAAACAAGTACTGCCAACCCGTTTGGCCCCCGTGTCCCCCCACTGTCATCACCCACTCAAGTTCTCCCAACCCCACGAGTTGGTACCATCCCCACCCTGGCGTGCTCACTCGCATGCACGCATGCGCGCGCACACACACACCCCCCTTTCGGTTAATTGTTTGTAAGTGACTCAAAGCTGCCTCCAAACCGGCTGGTGCTCATTTAAGGAAGGAAAATTCAGTGGCCCACATAAAAGTGCCTTTATTAAAGTGCAAAAATATTCCACCAACTGTATTCCCACCATCTGTTTTGCTTGTAATTCCGAAGAGCACAATTCCTTGTGGCTCCCTGGCCTTTGTCCTTTCAGAGCTGCCAGAGGCAACTCCCTGCTGTTCCTGACCTATGTCTCTGCTGGGTAATGGCCCCTCATAAGCAGACCCCTCCCTGCACAGAGGCCTGGCAGAGAGGCTGCCCCAGAGGCCAGGAGCCTGGCCCTTCGGATTCAGGAATGCCAGAACTGCCTGACCAGCAGCCTAAAGCTGAGGGACCTATCTGCCGGTCCAAGGACAGGAGCCAGGTTCCAGCCCTACCTCAGACACTGGCGGGTGTCTTCCCACCTTGTGGCACCAATCCTGTCGCAACACCTTCCTCACTTGTGATAGCATTGTGGCCCTTGCTCCCACAGCAATCGGCAGTCTCCCGCGTGCTCGGTTCCTTTCTGTTCAAGGCTGAGTCCTAGATCCCTGCCCAACATTTGATATATGCTGGTCACTCAGTAGGGACAGCATAGCAAGGGTAGAACAGAGAGGGGCTCTGAGGTCACACGGGCCTTGGGTGGGTGACTGAGCGATTTCCCTGGTCTCTCCAAGTCTTGGTGTGCTCATCTCTGAGATGAAGATTTCGGAGCGAGCGTCTTCCTCTCGCCTGAAGGTGCAGGAGCTGATGTGTGTTAACACCATGAAGCCTTTGGTCTGGCCTGGGCATGCAGGCAGCGTTCACATGACTACTGCCCCGTCTAAGAGCTGATGCCAACAGGAGCACTGGCGGGGGCAATAGGTGGTCAGTGGAGCAGTGTTCATATTCCAGGGGAGAAAGGCTATACTGCCCAGGACACGGGGGCTTCCAGCCGGCTCACTCAAATTCCAAAGAAACCGAGGGTTGCTGGGCCGCACCTGCTGGCCTTTCTTAGGTCATGAGGGAAGACGGGCAACGCTGGGAAGACTCCAGGGGCAGTCATGGGAAGGTATCAGAGGACAGGCCTCACACCCAGAGCCTTGCTCCTCCCACAGGTCCCCGGGCTCATTTGCTTCATCTAGAGCAGTGGGTCTCAACCTTCCTAACGCTGTGAACCTTTAATACGGTTCCTCGTAGTGTGGTGACCCCCAAACCATAAAATTATTTTCAGTGCCACCTCAGAGCTGTAATTTTCCTACTGTTACGAATCATAACGCAAATATCTGTCTTTCCCAATGGTCTTTGACAACTCCTGTGAAAGGGCTGTTTGGTCCCCGTTGGGGTCTCGACCCACAGATTGAGAAACACTGATCTAGTCAGAGGCAGCTTCTCAGCAGGCCCCACTGCCATCCCCCCAACTCCTAGAGCGGGTGTGGGTGAGGGATTGAAGGGGGACAAGTATAGACTTTCTGTTTTGAAGCGGAATCGTGAGGCCCATGAAGTTTGGCATTTTTAGGGTGTGCTATGCCCAAATTAGTGGCACGTGTGAAAAGCAAACATTTTCCATTAAAAAAAAAAAAAGGAGACAAAAGCAAGTGTTTCTCACCTAAGCCAACAGAACGGCTCCATGAATACATTTTATAGTCTTACTGAAGCCACAAATAACTCAAAGAGTTGAGGAATATTCATAGACTCAAATTTGCAGCCCGCACCGGGTCATGTGGCTCTGCACCAGGCTCTCTCTCCCTGTACATCAGGGAGGGGCTGGTAGGTGAGTACTAGCCAGACCTTGCCACAAGGCTAGCCTGCCTCCTGACGCGGGAGCTGGGCAGACCTCGGCAGACCTTGTCAATGCCAGAAAACCTGAGCAACCTTCCCAACCTGCTTTTTGCCATGCTGCTCTAGGGATACGTGTGATAGATTCCCACAGGACATTGTCTGAGCTTCACGGGTGTCTTCTGTAAGCATCTCAGACCTGTAGCAGCCATCCTCGGGCGCCCTCCATCCTTATCTTTCCAGCTCAAGTGCCTCCTCCCCAGGAGTCTGTCCCTGACCACTGAACAGGACCTCGGCCTGCCCCCAGGTCTTTCCCCCAATGTTCTCCTTTTCCTTCTTCACAATGCGTGTCTGTATCTGCCATGATTCGTTCACCTGATTGCCTGCCTCCTAGATGGAGTGGGAAACCCATGAGGGGACATTCCCAGTGACAAAAAAAAAAAAAAAGGCTTGGCTCCTAGCAGAGCTCCATAAGTAGAAATCTGAGCCATGCTCAGAAGGTCACACAAGTTGGCTGTAGAGCTAGGGTTTGTCCCTAGGACTCCCAGCCACCTGCTCCATCATGTTCTTTCAGCATATTCAAGCAAGTGACAGCCAAGATTTGGACCCCTGCCTCTGAAGTCAATGTGCTTACCACCAAGCCTTACAGCTCCCCAAACTCAGCCTACCACTGCCTGTTCTGTTGCCTAGAATGAAAGTTATCCAATGTGGTAGCTACTAGCATCCGTAAATTAATTTAAATTGAGTAAAATGCTAAACTGAGTTGATCTCCTCCTGCATGTAGCTAGTGCACTGGACAGAGTAGACGCTGGGCTTTTCTGTTACTACAGGATGGTCGACTAGACAGTATGGCTCAAGGAGGTGCCTCTTCACCTCTCTCTTACTCATTCCCACAGCCCTTAGGAGAGTGCTTCATTAGTTACTACCTTTGTTAATGTATTTATGGGGGTACTCCAAGAGGCCCTCTCTCCTCTGCTCCTGACCCCTCTCCTTCCTTCCACAGGAAGGGATGAAGCCAGCAGCGTGGAGGTGACGTGGCCAGATGGCAAGATGGTGAGCCGCAGCGTGGCAAGCGGGGAGATGAACTCAGTGTTGGAAATCCTCTACCCTCGAGATGAAGACAAACATCAGGACACAGCCCTACTAGAGGTGGGCAGAGGCCTCCGAGTAGCATAGTCAAAAAGAAAAAGACAAGCAAGCATCAACCATGATCCTTGGAATAAATCTGTAGACTTGCCCTCTGGAATAATAGAGATGGTCTCAGCAAAGGACGGGCTTCAGATGATAGCTCCATTTGTCATTTTGCAACACACCATACCCACATCTTTTTGGCTTGTCACAGAATCCAGGAGGCTTGGCAGGGCAATGGGTTTTTGTACCCATTTCACAGAGGAGGAAACCAGAGGCCCAAAGAGTGAACCCAAGGCCGTATACAGTTGTGCACTGTATTGAGAACTGCTCCCTAGTCTCCCGTTCCCTCGTAGTATTTTCCAAATGCCTGAAGAGGCCTCCTGTTGTTCTTGGATGAGGCTCAGACCATACACCAGGTTCTGGAGACTTTTGAGGGTACAGCACTGGTCCAGTTTCAGGTCTCAGGTGCATAGATCTCAAGTACAGGAATTATATCTGTAATTATATCTGTTCTTGCTCTCCAAAGTCCCCATCTCTCTCTATTCTTAATGCAAGGCTAGAATAAGAGGGAGGGGCCCTCAAGCCCAGGCTGAGAGCATCTCTCATGCTGCAATCAGGGTGACAGCTGCTCTGTTACTGTGACTAGGAGGGGACTGAGATGAGGCCTCTCAACTCACAAGTGTCTCTGCTTCTGCCCACCTTGCAGTGCGGCCAAGGATTCTCCCAGCAGGACAATGGCCATTGCATGGGTGAGTTGCCTATAGGCACCAGAGGATGGGGCAGAGGCTGGGATCTTCCTGGGGACTATCAGCCTGACCTGCCAAGGCCCAAAATGCAGACAGGGGTTAGAAAGACAGAGAGAGAAAGGTGCCATTGGTCGTTAAGGCTCCAGAAGCCGGGAAAGCCACCCCATCACTCACCAAGGTGAGAGTGACGTTAGCAACTGCAGGCTGACTCACTTCGCTGCTGGGCATTGGCAGTGCCTGCCTGCCGCAGATACCTGGGGCCGCACACACTGTCACACAGACACTGAGACCATGATGGATAAGCTTCACCCTGGCAGAGGCAAAGCAGAAACATTATTCAGCCCGCCTGAGGAGCAGCCGATGAGGGGGCTGACACACAGATGGAGGGGAACTGAGCATGGAAGGCATTTGGGCACCACAGGGTGTAGAATGTGGCCACAGTGCAGATAAGAGACTGCGTCCTGGTGCAGATAAGAGACTGCGTCCTGGTGCAGCATAAGGGAGGCTGGTAGCTTCCAGGTGCTATCTCAGTGAGGGTCTCATGACTTAATAAAGCCTCCCAATATACTATGGAGGGGACAGTCTAGTAGTCCATTGTCCAGAAGATGTCCATCCCAAAGCCTTACATACTGAGGACTTGCAATGAAGCCTTAGGGTAAGGATTCTTTCTTTCCTAGACCCAGAGAAAACTAGACACATCCCCTGTCTTGTGGAGCTCAAAGCCACATATGAACAGCTAAGGACCATATGTTGGGCCGGGGATGGAATGAGCAGGGAAGCACCAAGGGAGGTGTTAAGCTATCTGGGGTAGATCCCAGAAGGCAGCCAAGAGAAATTGAGGTCAGTCTGGGACTCGAGGAATAACGAGTAGGACAACCACAGAAAGGGGAGTCGGTGTGCCCGTGGAGGATGCAGCCTAGGATTAGGACTACAGAATGAGGAAGTATAGGGGTTAGGATGGCTAGAGGAAGACGTGACTCCCCCTTATGGTCCCTGTTTCCACCCTAGCCACATGATAAATGGACAGCGCAAACACGTGAAACCTCGGAGTCTTCTCTAGATGCTGCGAGGACCCTTTGACCTAGCACAGTCCTCCTTTCTGTCGCCCAGCAGGCCTCTACATAGTACTGAGCACTGTGACGGGCTCTGGGGATGCATCCTGGTATCTCACCAGAGGGGTCGGCATCCTAGTAGAGAGGGCCAGACCTCAAACATAGGACTACACAGTGCAAGAAAAGGGTTAAGAACCCTGTCAGAAAGTTGCTGTCAAGGGACTCTGGGCAGAGAAGTCAGAAAGTGCCACTGGTGAAGGGACTTTTAAGCCGAGACCACAAGGAGAAGGGCCAGCCTCTGAAAGAGCTGAAGGGAGAGCTTGCCTGGCAGAGGAAGAGCAAAGGCAAAAGGGCTTGGGGGTCGCCGCAGGGCTGAGTGTCACCGGTGCCGTTGCCGATGAGGTGAAGCAGTGAGGCGGAGGGGTTAGGTAGCACAGGTCAAGGAAAGGCTTGAGGCTCCAGGAAGGAGTCTGGACTTTGCTCTTAGGCCCTCGGAAGCTAAGCAGGAGAGGGGCCTGATGTGATTCACATCTTTAAAGGATCACTCTGGCTGCTGAATTGCAGGCCGGATTGGAGGGAAGAGTAGCAGCCAGGAGGCCAGTAAGGCAGCCGCTGCAGAAATCCAGGCAAGAGACCGTGGGGGCTGGACCTAGGGTGGTGGCAGAGTGAGGAAGGCGGACAGATGAGAAGCGTGCCTTGGGGCAGAGTGGGTAAGACCTGCTGGGGGGTGGCACCCAGGGGTAAGGAAAGGGGAGGCCCAGAGATGCCTCTGATTTCAGCTGGTATAGCTCAGCACTTAGTGATGACATTGATGGAGCCATGGAAGATGGAAACGGGACAGAAGAGGCTTAAGGGCTGAGGGAAATCAGAGTCTGAGGTGTGTATTAGACATCCAGGTGGAACTGCCCTGTAGGTCATTGGTGATTGGATTCATGATCTTGGAGCCCAGAGGAGAGGTTATGGCTGGAGGCAGGAAATTCACATTCATCCACATATGAACAGTTTATCTAGAAAAGGCATAGTATGTAGAAAAGACCCAGGACCAAGCCTGAGCTCCCCAAATGTGCACAGGTCAAGGATAGGAGGAGCTACCTAAGGGCACTGAAGAAGCAAGGCAGGCCCAGCAAGGAGAAGGGACATGCCCAGGGTCACAGGGCAGGTGGGCAGACAGACCCTAAGCAAGGACACACTGCCCACACTTCCCTGGTGAGTGCTCCCCTTGCCTTGCAGACACCAATGAGTGCATCCAGTTCCCATTCGTGTGCCCCCGAGACAAGCCCGTGTGTGTCAACACCTATGGAAGCTACAGGTGCCGGACCAATAAGAGATGCAGTCGGGGCTATGAACCCAACGAGGATGGCACGGCCTGTGTGGGTAAGTGGAACTCTGGCCACATTCAGAAGCAAAGGAAGCATGCCTGGCACTGAGCGGTGGCAGAAGGGTGGCTCCGGGTGGGGTCCAGATCACGGCCCTTAGCCGCTGCCTCCCCTGGATTGATGTAGGCTTGTAGACTCACATTAGTTCTCCAGGGGAGACCATATCAGGCTAGGAGAGGCCCCAACCCTGCTACCCCACCTGAGGGGCCCAAGGGTGTTGTGTCCTGCTCTTGTGCGAGGGTTCTGACCTGAAGGTCAGCCCATGTTTTCATAGCTGGGGTGGGAAGGGCCTCCTCCGAGTGACCCTTGGCAGAATTTCTGAACTAGTCTTTGTCTTCTCCTTCCTCCCAAACTCCTTCCTCCCAACCAACCCCTTTTTCTCCCCCGTTTTCTATCTCCTTGCTCTTTTGTTTTTCTGCAGCTCAAGTGGCCTTTTTAGGTGGGTACTCTTCGGCTGCCTTTAGACTCTCTGAGCCTCTTTCTCAGGCCTCATATCTTTCTCTAGGCCTGGGACTTTGCCTTCAGTTATATGCACTTTAAATCCCATCAATAAAGGAAAAAAAAAATCTAACAACCTTTGTGGAAAACTATATCTCTCCTGCTGCCTACCTCTCTTCACACCCAATAGATTCTGCCATGTGCTCCTTCGAACGGACAGCAGGGGTGGCCATCTTTGAAAAGGGAAGTTTGGGAGATACTGATGGGATCTTAGTTGTTTGTGAAGCCTTTCTTTGCATGTTTTCTGAGAAAACAGAGAAGGAAAGTATCTCCTCTACCCAACTTTTCATTCCTTCAGAAGAACCAAGACAGTCCAGTCATTCCTGTATCTTTGTGAGCTTCTTATTTTGCCCTTAACAAAGATGGCTTCCAAGTGGTTGCTTGCTCTGTTGATTGAGTAATGTATCATGTGCCTGCTGATCTGACCTGTGCTGTTGCTGCTATGTACAACCTGATTTCCTATGATTATGAAAGCCTTATTGGGTTGGTGGTGGTGATGGGAAGGGAAAGGGTGGCCCGCTGGGACTGTTGATAAAAAATGCTTAAGTTTGAACTTGCTAAGTCTTCCAGCCTCTTTTCTGGAGAAATTATGCCAATAAACTCTCTGCTGGATATTAGCTGATGGGGGCAAGTGTCTGAGCAAATAGACGCTGGCTGGAATGCTGATTAGTTGGGACCCTTCCACCAGGAGGTACATGAAAACAAGTCATGACCTAAGGAAAGTCCCAGCTCCCGGCACCAATGATGTGGTTGGGTGAGTGAAACAACATTTATGCTTGGAGGAACAGGGAAGGCGTGTGGGGTGTACAAGGGACCAACACAGAGGTGGCGCTCTGTGCGCTTTACTTTAGGGGATTCGCTTCTCCGTTCTGGACCTTCATTCCCTTTTTGCAAATGTCAAGAGAGTTTGGTCAGTGCATCCATACACCTCCCCTCTCTCCCCAACCCCCCCCCCCCCCCGCGTGTGACTAGACGTAGGTACGGCTAGTCTCTGGCTGTCCTGGTTTCTGGAAAGAACTTAACAGCTCAGCTTTTGCAATATGCTTAGGCGCCTGGAGGTGCCTGTAGCAGAGCACTCTTTGGGGATGATGTAACACCACAGAATATGCTCACGACCAGCTCTGGTAGTGAGTGCACATTATAAATCACAGATATATTCTTCATGGGGGGAAAAAAGTCGCTTGAAGATATAATAAAATCATGCTTAAGAATGCAGCAAGCCTTTTAAAAACATATTTAACAAAAAAACTACCCTTTCCTGATACCATAATAATGCTCCTAATAAATCACAAAATATGAATTCCTTGTAGCTAGTGCTGTTTTTTACACTCAGAACCAGGGCTTAAATGAAAAGTTTTAAAATGAAAACAGCTACAATTTCCCTGGGAAGCACATAACAACTTAAAAATCACTCCACTTCCACCAGCACGGTCACTGTGTATTGACGGGGAATTAAAGATCTGAGCGGGCCCCAGACTTGAGACTCAGAGAGATCAAGTAATTGAGGTCACCCTGCCCAAGGTCACAGAGCCAGCTGGCCCCCAGGCCTGCAGCCCTTTCCTGCCATCTTGTTGAGGGCAAGTGGTGGCATGGCGCGCTCACTGCTCAGACTTCTCTGTTCGCCCTGGAAGCTGCTGCCTTTTCAGAAATGAACAAGTGGATCTAAGACAGTGAGGTGAGGAAGACCCAGAGCCCACAGAGACTGGTTGCAAAGGCAGCGACAGCAGGAAATGACAAGATAACAAGCTCCATTGACCAGCCACACACAACAGCGTGAGAAATGAGGGGCGGGGGGGACTCACGAGACAGCCTGCCAAGGACAGCAGGCGCTTCGGTGTGGCAGCCAACTTCAGAAGATGCCTGAACTCCCTAACATACTGAGTTTCAGGCCACAGGGTCTGACTGTGCCGTTACATTCTACCTGGTGGGTAGGTCACATGAGTACAAAGAGGAGCTTGAGGCTCCCTAACTGTTAAGAACAAACTCGGGGTAAGAAGGCTTTTCCATGTGGTTCATCCGTTCAGCAACTATTGGCTGAACTCCTGCTCTACAATAGGGCCTGGGTGGGGCTCTAGGTTTGTAACAGTGAGTAAAGGTAACATGGTTGGTGCACCGCCATGGCCTTCCCTCCAGCAGGGTAGCAAGGGGACCATAAAGGGTTTTCTTAAAAGTCCAGCTAGATTCTTGGGTTACTGCAACCGAGAAGCAAACTCCACACGTTTATCCTTCCATGTATTCAGTCAGCAAGTATTTATGAAGGACCTCACAGGTATTCTCATAAGAAAGGCGACCAGCTCCCTTCAGCGAGGTCAAGCTTCCTACACCCAAGATGTTTATATTGGAGGGGAAAAAGTACAAGGCTAACCTCTACAGAAGACAGGCAGACTCTGAACCAGCTCAGCTTCACCTGCCCCCAAGCCCAGGGCCATCACCAAAATCCATGAGCCTGATGTCTCCAGGTCCTCCAGACCTTTGCTCCCTGAGCGTTGTCAGCCATGGGTGAGGGGCACAAGGCTTCAGCCAGGTTTGCCAGGCCTGTGTTCCCATTCTCTCTTCCCTTATGCTTCCTCTTCCTGAGACTCATGGCACCTGAACTCTAACTAGCTGCTTCTGAGCACGGCATCCGTCTGTCTTCTGTCCCGTAGGCCCACATAGGTCCCTGACATCTTTTTTAGGTTATGCTCGAAGTTATAAAAATTAAAAGCTGGAAAAGACCTTCAGGGCCGGTGAATAACTCACAACCAACTCCAGCGGGGCCAGAAGTGGGCTCCTGTCCAGACTTCTTCCCATTTTCAAGAACCCCCTTTCAAATTATTTTAATAATTTTTAATAATTATATTTTAATAATAACAACTACAATAATCATAATACCACTTTCATTTTGCCTGATGCAGACTCCTCCAGGAATGCCCCTTTTAAAAATGACAGTAACAGTATTCAGTGAGTGAGCTTGGCTGTCTGTATGTCTGTGTCGGGTGTAAACTCTTTACAAGAACCAACTTGCTTAATCCCCGCAAGCAATCCTTAGAGGAAAGGGCTGTAATTATCCTAGTTAGGAGGATAAGTTAAGTGGTTCCTTGGGATCACACAGCTGGGACTGGTAACAGCGGGGTAGCATCCCAGACAGCCTGGCTGTCCCGTCTGCATGCTTAGCTGCCATGCCTGCCCACTTCATCCAGGTAGCCAACTGGTCTGCGCAAAAGCCATAGTGTCTCATGCTCCACAGAGTCAAGGCCTAGGTGGGAAGAGACACACAGAGTTCCCAGAGAACCGGGATCTGGAGTATGGGCACACCAAAGCCTGCAAGAAAAGCAGGCCACACCCACGTGGAGGGGACCCTCCTCGGGCCAGCCTGGCTGACTTCTCCAGTGCACCCTGAAGAATCCCACAGCAGACCACCTCCATCGCCAACAGTTGCTGTCCCTGCTCTGGGAAGGTGCCATTCCGAGGGCCAGGAGTCTGATTATGAGTCACTCTGGCTGCTATGGCCCCCTCTCAGGGCTTGGGCATCACATCCCGACAATGCTGCTGGACCAAGCAGGAACTCCACCAAAGCCTCCAAGAGCCACATGGAGACAGAGAGAGAATATTTCATTATCTCAGGGTTCCAGAGATTCCAGGCTCCATGCCTGGGGGGACAGTCAAGCCCCTCCCTTCACCTCCCTGCCATGGTCACTGGTGTCTCATTCCTTTTGTAAGGCCAGTAGCCACGCCACAGGGAGTCAGAAACCTGCCAAGGGCTGAGGTTGTGTCTCCTTGGCAACAGGCACATCCTGGAAGGAGGAGGAAGGAGAGCAGCTAGGGCTGGTTATCAGGACAGACAATCCCACTGTCCCCCACCCTCGGCAGCTCTGATCTCGTAAGCTGTTGAACAGTGAAGCGGTCAGAGGGTAGGCCATCAGAGGAGAAATGAGAATCAAGAAGACACAATACCCTCCTCGGGGGAGAAGCTAACATTTACAGAATGACCACTGTATGCCAAAAACTAAACACATGTCTCCATTACTCCTTACGCCATCCCGCAAGGCAAATGTTACTGGTCTACTGAATTACCAAGGAAACTGAGGCTCAGGAAAAATAAGTAGCACAAGGTCACAGCTCGCTGAAGTGACAAATGCTGTAATTTGGACCCCAAACTGTCTACTCCTCAGCCCAGGTTCCTAAGCTTTCTCCAGATTGTAACAATCCCCAGTTATGTAACCAACTGTTAACTCGTAGTCAGCTACGTACCTACTATGTTCCGTGCATTATTCTAGTGGCTTTGCACATTTATCTGTGAACAACACTGGCAACATTCCTTCCCTGCTGACATATGGCAAGGCATGTTGACATAAACACAGGGGTAAAGTTCTTGTATGTTAGAAAATGCCATGCTTGCCAGGGAAGAAGAATGGCATTGAGGCAGTTTGTGAGTACCTGGATAAACTGTTACTTTAAGTAGGATGGGCCAGAGAGCTCAGCCCCCAGAACAAAAGAGACATTTAAGAAAAGGCTTAAAGTAGGTAGAGTATCCTTGAACCTCCATTTCTCATCTGTAAAATGGGTATGAAGTTGCCATTTATTAAACATGAGTTCTAGCAGTAACTGATACCTCACAATTAATGTATTAAACTTGCCGTGGTGTCCGGCATGGAGTACACATCCAATAAATTAGAGATCTGATTATTAATAAATATCAAAATTGATGGTGAAACTAGGTTCTATTTGCTGTCAAAACTCCCACGCTTCTCCGCACTTGTGCCTCAGAATATCCATGGGTATGTAGCTGGAGACGTATGGAAAGCACTGGCTGCCCTGGGATGCTGGCAGGTAAGTGAGAAAGAGACCAAAAGGGGCAGAGCCCACCTCCCTGGCCCTTGGGTATGCCAGGTTTGGCATAGTGCTTATGGCACCATTCCCAGATCGAGTAGTCATAAAATGAGGTAAATGGAGCAGGTGGGTGTGAGGTTGGCTAGGCCGCACAGAGCAGAGGTTGCCGAGAGCCACAGAACTTCTCTAGCTACTCCCCAGCAGCATGAGCAGACTCCTCAATCAGTGGGCGCCAAGGCACCAAGTTCTGTTCTGCCTCAGTCTTTGCAGACAGGGAGACTGGGGCATAGACTCTGCTGCCCTGTATGTTCTCCTCTGGGCCACACTGCCCATGACTCTTCTGAAGACCTCGGGCCTGCCATTCCCCAGCTCCTTTCCCAGAAGGCCTTGGTGTTTCAGAATCATGTCGCCACAATTTTGAGAATAAGTGGGCAGCGCTGGTTCTTCCCACCAAGTGACTGAAAGAGTCATGCGCTTGATCCTTGGAAGCACTACAAAGACAGGAGCCAGTACAGGAGACACCTGTGCGCCTGAGAGTAAGGAGGCAGGTCGGGAGCTAGTGAGGGAGAGAGCATGGAGAATCTGTCACCATTCCTAGGGAGCTCTGCTCAGAGCACAGGCACCCTACCACCACGCCAGCCTGTAGGAAAGGAGAAAACCAGCTGAGGCCAGTCCCAGAGCAACCACAACGAATCCAGTTGTCTCCAAGACACTGTCATAGGAAGTCACAATACTGGGGCTGGAGAGATGGCTCAGAAGTTAAGAGCACTGGCTGCTCTTCCAGAAGTCTTGAGTTCAATTCCCAGCAACCACATGGTGGTTCACAACCATCTATAATGAGATGGCGTGCATGTGTACATGCAGGCAGAATACTGTATATGTAATAGATGAGTTGAAAGGAAGGAGGGAGGGAGGGAGGTAGAGAGGGAGGGAAGGAAGGAAGGAAAGAAGGAAGGAAGGAAGGAAGGAAGGAAGGCAGGAAGGAAGGAAGGAAGGAAGGAAGGAAGACGCATTACCTTAGCCCATGTGCCAAATGCCACATCACTGCTTAGAGACCTAACACAAGATGCCTATGGCCCTCTTTCTATCCATCTACACTTGAAATTTTCCCTTCACTAAGAAAGTATTTAATCAAAGACTTGGGTTTACATGCCAGACACTGCACCTCCACACTCTGAAGTGAAGCAAGGCTTCTCCCCCCGAGCCTCAGGTTCTTCATCCAGAGTCAGCTAGTAACGGCCCTGAGGAACAGCAGTGAGGCCCCTCCAGAAAAGGGCTCAGCACAACACCCAACTGATGAAATGCAGACATTGTTCCAAAATCTGTTCCAAGCCTTTCTACTCCTGGCTTCACATCTTGTGGTGCCTGATTTTACAACAATCCATAAGTCATTAACCAGGCAATATAAGACCAATAAGGCAAGACCCATCCATCACTCAGCTACAAATGCCGAATTCATTGGGGGATGGCATAAACACAGAATCTTTGCTTTGAAGAGTCCGGGCCTGTGTTCTGAACAGCTCAGGGGAGCACAGAGCCGATCAGTACCCATCCATTTACCTGCCTCTCCAGGGTCTACATCATCCGTCTCCAGCCACACAGGTCCTGATCTATCAGTCACTCCTCTAAACTCATCTTCTCTGTATCCGCCCACATACCTGTCAACTATCCTTCCTCCGTCAGTCCTCCATCCATCCATCCATCCATCCTGTTATCTCACCCTCTTAACACCTAGGCCTAGATTTCCAGGCAAAAACAAAACAAAACAGACAAAAAAATGAAAGTCCAAAAGGATTTTCCCTGCTTGAAATCATGGTGCTCAGGCAGTATGGTGAGGGCTACATTGAGTCAGAATGTGTTCTTCCTCCCCTCCTTTCCCAGGACAGTCACAGGAACACAGCCAGGGTGGCCTTACTGAGAGCTGTTGCCAGCTCAGGGAATGGCCGGACCATTGCCTCTACCTTTTAACTGAGTTATTCAGTGGCCATTCAGTTGTATCACTGGCCAGCACTGCCTTTCTGCACCGGCCTCTCAGTAGCACTTTGCCCAGGGGCCTTCAGGTTGCACACGCCGTGTCTTCTCCGTCTCCCTGCCAGCCTGTGATAGGCTGCATCTCCCATTCAGCGCCAAGGGCGCTGTGACAGGCACCTGACAGGGAGGGAAGAGGCAGACACGAGTAAGACAAGGTCCCCACCCTCAAGGGGCTTGCTGATTAATTGGGGACAGCAGAGAAAGGAACCGTCATTATATATGAGGCCTTGTAAGCTGTGTGTAGCGTTTCCTCCTTCCAGGCGCCACGCACCAGTGCGCTCAGGTGGTAGCTGGTCCCCAATCACTTTTCCATTACAGAAATCAATAACTCGAGTTACTCTGAAATAAGGAGCACTTCCACCCCCCTCCAAAACTAATTTTTCTGTGTCTGCATTTGCCCATGTGCTTTACTCGGGATCTGGAATCTGTCTTTACAAGGCAGCCCAGGTAGGATGGCATCTTGTGTCTGATGGTGACACGCTGGGGCAGAATGAAGCAGGATTCAGCGTCAAGGACTTAGGTTCAAATCTTCGCTCCAGGACATTCAGGTGTGGGCTCTTGTCAGGCTACATAACAACCTGGAACACCTGCTTCCTCATATATATAAAATCTAACCGCCCACCGTGGTGTGAGAGAAGTAAGTGGAGTAATGGTGTTGCGAGTGTCCCTGCTTCTATTAGGGAATCACTGAAGCCTTGGGTACGATATAAAGCTGTCCTGAGTCCATTGCATAATGAGGTTCCAGTGTCTCACACAATGACGTTACGAGCTTACATGGAGGAAAGCAATTATCACTTACAAGGATGCACTCGTGTAACGCTGCTGATTTACAAATGACCAAGCATAGGCAAAGGAAGGGCTGGAGGGTGAGGGTGGGGAGTCCCCCGGCTGGTGCTGCCCTCTGATACCTTCACATTTGCTCACCTCCTCTATCATTCCTGATTCAAACACACAAGTGCCGGCGTCACCCCAGGATGCCACGCACTGCATCCCGCATCCTTCAGATGCTGAAATGATGGGTCCTTTGAAAGAAGAGCTGTGAGCACAATGTACTCCGCCCTTGGTGCTGCCTGGAAAGATATAACCTCCCAGAGTCACCTGAGAAGAGTTGTGTGGAAACCCTCAAAGGCCAGACTCTGAAAGCCAAAAAGGATACCAGCATTACAGCCCACCTGTCTCAGGCCAGGCACGTTTCCAGCCACTTTCTCACTGATTCTTCAAAACCACTTATTCCTAACCTTTTGAGGTCAGTCATGTATACCTCTGAGAATCAGCTGAGAGTGATGGATTGTGTCTTCCAGATAAAGGTACTGATTATGCACAGAAGTGCAGGGCGTGGAGGTGGAGGTTAAGAGCTGAGATCCTTTAATCTCAGCACTGGGGAGGCAGAGACAGATGGATATCTGTGAGTTCAAGGCCAGCCTAGTCTACACAGTGAGTCCTAGAGCAGCTAGAACTACATAGTGAGACCCTGTCTCGAGAGAAACCAAAACAAAGGGAAAAAAAACCAACCAGTGGGATCCAGTTTCAAGTTTTCTTAGGCACCAGGGTCTTCTCTTTTGGTGGCCTCATTCTTAGCGTAGCAGATGCTTTCATATATATCCACAGCCCACAGCAAAGGAGACACGCCCACACACAAGTATATACCTATGTCATGTGGAGTCGCAGTTGTCTGGTTTGACATGAGGCATATTGATAGATCTTCAATAAAACATGAATTCCAATGTTGCACTTTCTTCTTTCTTGGAGCAAATAAACTCCTTTGGTTAATTTTACCAAGCAATAAAACACGGAGAAAAGTATATAGATCTCATGTGTTCACTGATTTTTTAGGAAGTAAGAACACTGTGCTACCAGCTCCTAAACCTCAAAGCAGAAAAGTGGGAGCCTGAGAGTCCCGTACCCTATCCTTCACCACTTTCACTCAGGAAGCAGTCAAGTCAATCCCTGCACCATAGTCTTTGCATTTGCCCCAGGACTGTGTCTGTCTTTGCATTTGCCCTAGGATGTGTCTGATCTCTTCAGTGGAGCCTGCATTTTTAATCTAGGTCTCCGGTTTAGGTCTGCACAGTTGTGTAAAGTGTTTTTCTGTTTGATAGTTGAGGAAGCTGCGGCTGCCCACAGGATGATACCTTGAAGCCAGAGCTCAAAGTCGGGTCTGGAAGCACGTTTTGGCAGCTAGTCCTTGGGGGAAGAGAAGCCAAAGGCTCTGTGTGGGTACTTCTTTCAGGGACCTCATGGAAAGGGGGAGAGGGAGGTCCCAGACCAGCAACGTCTGAAGCTGGATGTGGGGAGAAAGATGGGATGTCTCAAGATCCTTGCCTTGACCCACACCTCTGGAAGCTGCAAACAACTTGCAGGCGACTGGCTCGGGGTGGTTGACTTCACATTATAACCCCTTGGTGGCTTTTCTGTAGTCTTTTGACCTCTGACTGCAGTACATAATCCCACCACTTGGTGGCACCTTGAACTTCTATAAACTCTGGTCCTCATGTCGCACAGGCCCTGTATTTCACCAAAGAAAGTCCTTAAGGAAAGGAAGAAAGCTAGTGCATGCAGCAAAGGGAGACCATGAAGTGTGCCAGAATGACTGCTTCCTTCAAAAGGAACCAGGGATAACCTGTCCTTTGGCGGGGTTTGTGTCTGCATTAAGGGGAAAGTAAGGACATGACTGTAACCAGCCGGAGGGGACAGGCCACTGCCGTAAGAACAGAGACAGCAGAGAAAGCAAGAAAGCCACACTTCACCAGCTCTGCAAAGTCAGGTCTCCCCTGCTATCCGCTGAGCTGTCCCTGTGGGTCTTACATGCTGCAAGCACAGCCCACCCATAATCCTGTGCTGCTAGGGCATGGCGGTGCCAGGCCTGCTCAGAACCAGACACAAATAGCCCCAGGTCCTTCCCTGGGAATCTGCGGCTCCAGCCTCTGAGTCGGATACACCCATGCTCCTTCCTGTGCTTTGAAGCTCTTTCCTAGATTCAAAGCTAGGCTCTGCCACCTCCTAATGGTGTAAAGTGGGGCAGGTTAACTCCTGCGAGCCTCCTCTGCAAAATGGAGATAGTAATATACACCATGAGAAGCCCTAATCAATGAAGTGTGTGGCTTCACCTAATGCACACACAAGAAGCATTAAACAAATGCTACCATTTTTCTTCCTTTTAGAAAAAGATTTTCTTTAAATATGTATCAGGGTTTACCTGCATGTGTATCTTTGTACTACATGTGCCTGATGCCCCAGGAGGCCAGGTGGTGGCATTGGGTCCCCTGGAACTAGAGTTAGAGTTGTGAGCAGCCGTGTGGGTGCTGGGAACTGAACTAGGGTCCTCCGGAAGTGCTCTTAACTGCTGGGCCGTCTCTCTAGCACAGCTACCCTTTTATCTCCTTTTTTGTTGCCATTGTGGCTGGGAGAGCTGAATGCCTCTCAGCCAGTCAAGCAGGGAGAGTGGGAGGGTTGGGTGAATTTTTCCAGTCTGTAACTCCCCAGTCTTCTGCAGAGCTTCCTCGATAAACAGCTTAGCTGAGATTCAAGCCTGACCTCAGGCTACAGCAAACTTCACACCAAGCAGAACTCAAGTGTGGCTCTCCCTGCCACTGTAGCAGCTTTCCAACGCCCCCCCACACACACACCCCAAGACTGCGCAGAGGCCCAGGCTGCCCAGGCTCAGGCACAGAGACAGCTGTCCCTTAGCAGCAAACCAAAGCTTCTGAGCTACAGCACCACTCAGAGACCACCTCAGCCTTGGCCCCACCTCAGGATCACAGCTGTGGTCCCTGTGGTCAGTTGAGGTCCTCTCTGGAACAGACTCTTGGCCCAGGCCTGCCACAACCTCAGGCAACTTTCTACCTGGGAGGAAATCCCTGATTTAGCTTACCCACCGGCTCTGTGATGGGAACACGCTATTCAGCTCTCTGGACCCAACAAGACGACCCAGCTGATGTTTAAATCCCCCTCACTTCCAGAAAATGGTTTTAGAAAAGTACCTGGTAGGTCATAGGTGGTTAATAAATGCTTGAATTTATGAAATCCAAGATATAGCTATGGTAGTTTTTAATATCTGCTTTCTAATCTTTTTTAAATTTTTAATGTATGCGTATGTGGAGGGGGGGCATACACGTTCCAAGGTGCACGTGTGCAGAAATCAGAGGATAATCTTTCAGGGTCTGCTTTCTTCTTCCACCTTTACATGGGTTCCAGAGCTCAAACTCATGTCACAGCAAGCATTTTACCAGCTCAGCCTTGCCAGCCCAGTCTAGTCTTCAACCCAGACAGTGCCTGACCTAGGGTAAGAGCTCAAGAAATAGGCCCTGATAAATTTGGGCTTAGCTTTTATTCAAACCTACTGTCTCTACCCAAAGTTGCAAATCCACCGAAGGTTAAGAATTGGCAAAGGTGTAGTGAACCTGGAGTGTCCACCTCCTCACTGACCCATATACTCTAAGCAGGCACAGGTTATTGGTCCTGTGTGGAGTCTGCTTCTTCCTCTTACTCACACTCAGGATCCCTGGAGTACAAGAACCATGGACTAGTGCAAACAGCATGGAGCCTCAAGCTGGCAAGTCCTTTTATTGGAAAAAGATAAAACAAAATGTCTCCATTTTTGCCTCTTCCTAACAAGATGCACAAAGTCAGACACAATGCCTGGCCATACAGTAGGCTACGGAGGGCACAGGCTTCTGCCAAGAGTCAGGGGTTGCAGCTTGGGGAGGAGGGATTCATGGCACCAGGGCTCATGGGGCTCAGGGCTCCCTGAGGCTTCGGGGGCTTGGCCAGCCCTCTTCATCCCAGCATCTGCTGCCATCACATGCTGCTGCTTTGACTAGGAGAGAACCCGGTCCTTTCAGCTCCAGAAAGCTGCCTATAGTGGCCGTTACTTCTAGCACCTCCTGCCTGCTGAGGTAGGCAGCCCCTTCCTGTACATCTTTAGACCCCAGGATGCCCCTCCCCTTCAACAGGCTCCCCTTGGGAGCCACAGCACCATTGACTAGCCAGCCCTTCTTTCCTTGCAAGGAGCATTGGCCTCGGATGTCCGGGGAAGCCTCACCTACAAGGGTCTCAGGGCCCTGACAGGTGGGCAGGCTGGCAGCGTCTGTGATCTCACGGTGTCAGGGGCTGGGAGAGGGCACCAAGGACCACCTGAATGTTGGCTCTGCTCTCCGAGGACCCCAGCCACCCCTCCATTAGAATGTGCATAATAGATCCAGAGGTGGCAGGAAGGCCACCCAGGAGGAAGGGCCAAGCTGACAGCTCAGCTCTAAGACACTAACTCACACAGGGCCAGGAGGGACTCATAAAGAGGCTCTGCAGACGAGGGTGTGACAGGACGGGGCAGTACTGGTAGTCATTAGCCCAGCAGCCAAAGAGAACACACAAAGTAATCTCTCTTTCTGTACAAACACACACACACATGCTCACACATAGGCATTCATACTCACACCCATCGCTTGTGCACAAGTATACATAATTTGCACATGTGTGCACACATGCACCCCCATTCTTCCGCATTCACTCAGGTACACAGCTTCATGCAAATGTGCACACACCCACTCAAGTCACTCGTACAATCACATGTATACAGGCGCTTGCATACACACACTTGCTATCCACTCATACATACATACATACATTTGTGCACACAGTGCGCGCCACATGTATGCACACAATACAGGAATTGGCTCCAGTTCAGGAGTTCAAGCTCTGTCCAGCTGCATTCATCCAAAGGGTTTTAACTATACCCCGGTAGACCCCATCAGAGTCCTGGGCTGAACCACTATAACCAGTTACAGGAGGTTGTGCAAAGTCTCAGAGCTGGGCGCTTGTCGGTGAGGCTGAGAGGACTTCCCGCTCTGAGTGGAGAACAGGAAAGGCACAGCCGCAGGAGGGCTGAGAAATCCCACAGCACCCATCTGCAGGAGCCTCATGGCGGTCCTGGGCCTTAGAAAGAGCCCCAGGGAGCAGAGTCCAGGCAGACATAGGCTTTGAGGGTGAAGGATCATGCAGGGTGAGAATTCTCCAGGCACTCCTTAGCTGAGTGGGAGAGGGAGGCAAGAAAGAGAGGGTTTGTCCAAGCTGCCCCCACCCCCAGGTTTCCCTAGGAAGGTTTGGCTCTGATGACCCACATCAGCTCCGTGAAAGAAAGAAAGAAAGAAAGAAAGAAAGAAAGAAAGAAAGAAAGAAAGAAAGAAAGAAAGAAAGAAAGAAAGAAAGAAAGAAAGAAAGAAAGAAAGAAAGAAAGAAAGAAAGAAAGA
>CM053762.1:53084347-53099582 GCA_028658305.1 Pachyuromys duprasi | reverse complement strand
CCCCTCCCCCCTCCCGCGCCACACGGTGGCCAGGGTGGGCCCAGAGAAAGACTCAGAAGCGGGTGCTCTGGTAGCGCAGCCTCCGCAGATCTGCCAGCCCCTCGCTCCGGCGGTACCCCTCCCTGCAGGGACTCTCGGCCAGTCACCGGGCCCCCGCCCCGCCCCCGCCAGCGCCGCTGCTGCCGCTGCCGCTGCTGCTGCCGCTGCTGGAGCTGCCGCTGCTGCACCGGTCCTCGTAGATGGAGATCTCGATCTGGGACGACAGTTAAGGACCTGGGAGCAGCCGGCTGCTAATCGGGAAACGGGGTACAGCTCCAGAACAAGGCCTGGCACCTGAAGCTCTCTATGCCCCATAGCAGAGACCGCAGGCCTGACTGAAGTCCTAACCCTTCTCGAAGCCTCAGCTAACCGTTTCTGAGAGGACGCAGGGCTGAGTGCACAATGGGACCCCATGAACAACAGCCTGACCTTCCTCCAAATGCATTATGGGATGATCCAAATTCACAGATGCACTGGGAAACAGCATTAGATACAACAAACACTTCCGTTTGCTGATCCCTTCTGGCCCACTCAAGTTAGGACAGTCCCTTCACCTGCTAACCATCAGTTATCACATCTGGGGACACTAACAGAGCCTTGGGGTTCCTGTGCAAATTAGTTGGAGTACCTGAGTACTGAGCACAATGCAGGGCTCATTAAAATAAAAATAAAAATAAAATAGCTTGGGGAAATGTGTTTCTGGGATTATGTTTTTTGAACTCTTTTCTCAGCCTTATTGTAAAATGTGCTATTTTAACTATCTACTTCTGTTGCTACGCCAAGGGGGACAACTGTTGCAAAATGGGGTCAGCAGAACTATTGTCTACCCCTGCCCAGCCCGTCACCCCGACAGCTCCCCCCCCAGATGACCATCCCCATCCTGGACCTCACTTTGCTCATCTGTCAGTCAGTACGTGGCAGGGTTCAGCAAAGGATTTTAAAGGGGGTGGTAGAAGGCTTGCAGACGGTTGGAGGGCCAGGCAGCATTATAGGTTAACAGAGCCTGGGTTCCATTCCTGCCTGTGACGATCTGCTGTCTGAAGGTGACTGAGCCAGCTGACCCTCAGTGTCCTGCTACACACGGGAGGGTAAGGTAAGAAGGACCCACCTCTTGGGGATGTGATGAAAGTCACGTGAGATTGTATTTCTTCAAAGCCTCTACATGGTGGCTAGCCTGAGATATGCATTGATGACATGTGCTTCAAGAAATACAAAGCTCTAAACTCACAAACGGCCCCGATAACTAAAGGTAGAGGGGTGCCTATGGCCAGTGAGGAACCCTGGAAGGATACAACCCTCATCCCACGTTCCACAGGATCTGTGAGCAGGAGCCCTCGAGGAGCAAAGACCTTCTCGTTCTGCTCCTGGATGTAGCGGGAAATCTTCTTGAGAACCTGCAGAAACAGGGGTCTGTGAGGATGAGTCTGTGACGAGAAGGCTGGGGATGGGGAGACCGGGAGACAGCACCTTCTCGTAGTGGGTCTCCATGCAGAGGAAGACGAAGTAGGCTGTGGCACAGGCCAGGCAGCCCTCCAGGTAGGAGCTGCCCCCAATCTTCTCAGCATCCGCATAAAAACCATTGAGGGTCTTCACGGTCTCCTCAAAGAGCTGCCGCTCAATCTGGGGGGAGAGACAGGCTGTCAGCCTCCCCACTATGAGGACAATCCCAGGTAGGGCTGGGAAAACAGGGGCCGCAGGGGTAGGGGTGGTGAAATGCTAGCAGGCGTGACCGAGGGGCTACCAGCAGAGCAGAGAGAGCGCTGGGCATCGGAGACCTGGAGTCCAGTCCAGACTAACCATCAATTGGATGTGTGGCCCTGCACATGCAGTTTGCTTGAAGTGTGTTGGTTTCCCCATCTGTAGGATGGGAGCAAGCGTGGCTGCTGGCCTCCCTTGGAGACAGGACACTCGTGATATCCTCCCTCAGCGGCTCTCCACCTTTCTAATCCATGATCTTTTAAACAGTTCCTCGGGTTGTGGTGACCCTCCAACCATAAAACTTATTTTTTTGTTTGTTTTTTTTCAAAACAGGGTTTCAAAACAGGGTGTCTGTCCTAGACCGGGCTGGCCTCAAACTCACAGAGATCTGCCTGCCTCTGCCTCCCCAAGTGCTGGGATTACAAGTATACCCATAAAACTACTTTTGTTGCTACTTCTAAGTGAAGCTTTTCTACTATTATGAATCGTAATGTAAATATCTGATATGCAGGGTAGCTGATATGTGAGCCCTGTGAAAGGATCATTTGACCTCCAAGGGGTCATGACCTACAGGTTAAGAACCGCTGTCTTAGGTGTTTTTTGTTTTGTTTTTGCATAAGCTCAGCCAAGTATTCTGGTGACATCACTTCCTGCTGTGATGGTTGTGGCAGAGCTCAAGAGCAAGATTCCACAAGCAAATTCTCCTGATTCGGAAGGGGCTTCAGCTGCTTGCGACCGACAGTGAGAACACAAGAGAGTCATTCCAGGGTTGCTCCTCCCCGCAGCCAAGAAATCAGTAGCCACCACAGCGTGTGTGTGTGTGTGTCTGTGTGTCTGTGTGTGTGTGTCTGTATGTGTCTGTGTGTGTGCATTTGTGGGCCTGTTTGTGTGTGTGCGTATGTCTGTGTGTGTTTGTGTGTGTCTGTATGTTTCTGTGTGTCTGTCTGTGTGTGTATCTGTGCGTGTGTGTGTGTCTCTTTGTGTATGTCTCTGTTTGGGTGCCTGTGTCTGTGTGTGTGCACAGCCAGGAAGCTGGCCTGTATTTGTAACAATAGGAAACACTAAGAACTTCCTATGCACCAGCCTTTTCACAAATGCTCATAAACCCTCAGAAACATTCTTGTCATCCCCACTTTTCCTCACAGGTGAGGATTGCTCTGTGATCCTGAGACCACAAGAGTCCTGAGGCTCTGGCCCTGCCATTGCCCTAACTTCCTGCAGAGGACAGGATGCTTACATAAGAACAGATGCTCGTGGTTTTCCAAGAGCCAGTGTGAATTCTCAGCAAAGACCAGCCATGCCTCAGATTGGCCTGGTCTACAACACAGATCAACACTTGGTTCCTGCCCTCCTCTAATCCCAAGTCAGTTCTAAGGCAGCCCCTGGTTGGGGCTGTACACCCTCAGAAACAGGAGCAGACTGCAAGCCTTGGCTGACTGCGTTAGACACCACCAGCAGGGGAGGGCGGGACATCAGACCTGATTAAAAGACAATGGGAAAGCAGCCCCTAGCTCTTCCACTGAGTCTCTAAGCTTCCCTGCCACAGCTCTGATCACACTGTGTCTGTGTTCATCTACACCCACTGAAGATGAATTCGCATCGGTATGAACATCAGAGGCCAGTGGAGAAGCGGAGAAGGCGGTCATCTGGCTCTTGTAGTACCTTCTAATAACTTTGGTGAGGTCACTTTCTGCTTCCAGCCCTGACATGCTCTTCTGCCTCTGAGGCAAAACAGGTTTTGTGTTTCGCTTAGGTTGTGTGCGCGCAACCTAAGAAGCTGGTTAAAACACACGAGTGTTTGGGAGCTCTGAGGTCGGCTCCATCCGTTGTTGCCCAGGCTTTGCTGACCCTGGCAGCCTCTCCAGGGCTGTAAGTGGTGGTGTTCAGTGCTGGCTGCACACTAACATCACACACGCCACCCCCAAAGAGGTGCTGACTCCGACTGGGAAGGGGAGGGTTGGTCAGAGCAGCAAAGACTACTGCCGCTTCACCCTGCCCTAGTAGGTGCCTTGTCTGCTCTCCCATTTCCCAAGGCTCACAAGCCTCAGTCCAGCTAAGAGCGGGGAAAGGCAGAGCACTAGACAGCCAGCTACTGCCAAAGCAGGATATGGGGACCGCTTCATTCCAGCTCTCCTGAGAATTCCTCATTTAAAAAAAATTTTTTTGAAGTCTGACCAATTATGATTAAAAAAAAATTTTTTTAACTTGCAAATTTTGATGTAAAACAATACCAGTGCATAGGCCCCACTCCCCAAGATTCTTACTGAAGTGCTTTGGGGTACACTGAGTTTTTTTTCAGCTCCCCAGAAAATTCTAGTGTGTAAGCAAGGTTAAGAACTGCTGCCAACAAGTGGAGATTCCTAAGCCACAGGCCAGCGACTGAGTCAGCAAGGCTGGATGACACCTAATCTCAGCCACTAGGACTCAGGAATTTACATTTGTTTAACAAGTTTTGTTTGTTTGTTTGTTTGTTTTAGAGAATTCTCATGCAAGGGTAATTTGAGCTACTGGACTAGAACAAGTCTGAGGTTTTGTGTTTTGCTTTGTCTGTTTTCTTTTTTCTTTTCTTTTCTTTTCCGGAGAATTTTCTGTGTGGAAAAAAAGACAATGTAATGGATTTATCATTCTTCCATTAGAGGTAGCTGAACAAATTGTGCATTTTGTGATATCATGTATCACATAAGACTAAAGGAAAAAAAATTCATTCTATCTAAAAAGACCCTCAATGCCACCATGGAGGTAGAGCTCACACTTAGAAAACCAAAAGGTACCCTTACCCGGCTATCCAGCTCTGGCGGGAATTTGGTCTGGAATTGGCAGATGGTGCCATCACTGTAGTCTCTCTGGATAAAGACCTTGGTGGCCAGGGAAGCGCTTCTCCGGAGCTCTTGAAGATTGTGGACCTGAGGAGATGGACAGGAGACACATGCTTAGAGGACCATTGTCTCTGTGCACTGATAGGGAGGGCTCTCCAGCATCGCTGAATCCTGGCACACGGGACTGGGGAATGTGGAAGGGAGGAAACCCTGATGTGTCCCTGAACAAGGGAGACTGAGGTCCAGGCCAAGTTCTGAAGGCTAGGGAGCACCTCCAGTGGTTTTCTTAACCCAGTAAGAGGCCCAAAAATTGTTATTTCCCAAGAGATAACAGAGTATAAAGTAGACTAGAGCCAGACACTGAATTAATAGCTTTCCTTGGTGGGAATGAGTGGGATGACTGTCTCTCCATCCAATCTGAAAACTTGACATTGACCCAGCACTTGAGGGGAGTGGGCTCCATTCCACAAAAGACAAGGTCTCTTTCTTCTTTCTATCTCTCCAGCCCCACAATGGAGACAAACACTCCACTGGTGAAATGGGCCCAGCACTGGAACCATGTGGAGAGGAACCGTGTGGAGAGCAGGCCCTGAAGGCAGAGCACCGAAAAGCCAGCTCATCCTGTGTAATTAAGCTGAATCCATCCAGTCACTCTACGCTCATTTATTGAGTCCCTGCCAGTGCCGGGCTCTTCAGACACTGAGCAAAAGTCAGTCTATGGGCTCCAGGGAGGAAGACAAGTAAATGTGTAATGAATTAGACTGTGATGAATGGTTGAAACGGAGTCACATTAACTCAGAAATGCTTATTCGCCAAGACTTCCTGGAGACTGCACTGAGTCCTGAGGGAAGCAGTGACAGGGGCTGACCAGAAGTAGAAAGAGCAGGAGGACCCTGGGAAAGGGACTATTGAAGACAGCAGAACAGGATCTGCTCTGGTGGCTGGAGGCAGCATTTAGCAAGACCAAAGCTGGTTTGCATAAGAGATATGGTCAGTGGGAGATGAACATGTGCTGTGGTCAAGGGTGAGAGTGCAAACAGGATGGACCTCTGCCAACAGGGTGGGAGATGCCTAAAAGATGAGGAAAAGAGTAGAGAGAAGTTGCCAAGACAGAAAGAGTGTATCAAGGTCTTAGAAATGTAGGAATCAAGCCAGGTGTGGTGATGCAGGCCTGTAATCCCAGCATTCAGAGAGGCAGAGGCAGGCAGATCTCTGTGAGTTCACCACCAGCCTGGTCTACAAAGCGAGTCCAGGGCAGCCAAAGCTACACAGAAAAACCCTGTCTCAAAAAAAAAAAGAAAAGAAAGAAAGAAAGGAAAAGAGAGAGAAAGAGGAAGGAAGGAAGGAAGGAAGGAAGGAAGGAAGGAAGGAAGGAAGGAAGGAAGGAAGGAAGGAAGGTTTTAGAGAACATTACATAAGGCATTCCTAAATTCAGGTAAACTTTGCTTCAAGCAAGAGATTTGATCTCAAAGTTTTGGGAATGAATTAACTGGCATATGAGTGCTCCTCTGGCCTCAATATGTCTTGATTCCCACTAGTCAGAATCCTTGTTGAAAAAGTCCTTTTTAAAGATCTGCTAGAATCCTAGGATACTTTTGGAAAATTCGTGCTTTAAATCACCATGCTTTAGCAATATAAGTTAATCATCAATGTGTCCACTCGGCCCATTTACTGCTCTACCGCAACAAAATGTATAGTGTAGAAAATGTATTTTCTGGAGAAAGGAAAGGGGCTGTGTGGCCTTCCCTGCCCTTCCAAAACCATCATGAAAGAGCCCTGGATTCTTTCAGCTCTGGAAGGATCATTCTGACGGTTTTGTGGGAGTTGGTAAGCCTAAGGGACCCGATGGAAGGAGATTCTTTTTGTGACCGTTCAGAGTAAAACCGAAATAGTGCCAAGCCACAAAAGGTGGTGGTAAGAATGGAAAGGAGGCAGATACCGTGTTTCAGCCACTCTGACCTAGAATTGGCTTCCTGCCACGGGCATCATTGTCTGAGCCTCACACACACACACACACACACACACCTGTGTACACAGGTGTAGGTGCTTCCACGTCCCATGATGGCGTGTCTCTTCATGACTGGCTGGCTGATGACCAGCTATTTTTTCTCCCTCCTAAGAACACAACTAAGTTAATCTCAAAGCCTCCTTGCATGCTGGAATGGCCACATGCTGAGCAAAGTGAGTGGAAGTGATGAATACCCTATTTGATTCATACAATCCTGAAACTCCTCCCTTCCCCAGAAACCCGAGGAGCCAGACACTGATGACAGAGGAACTGGAAAAGGCCAGAGTCCCTGAATGATCACTTGGTCACTGCCTGCTATGGTCAATGACATATGCCTGCTGATTGGAAGTCCTCCCATTCAGAACTTATTGAGAGGGAAGTAATCCTCAATGATTAAGATGTTAGGTGCTGTCTTACATAATACAGACCTATTTCCCCTGACTTTGATTTATTCACACTCAGGTCTCTGGAGTAGAAGGGGTCAAACCCTCCTTAGCCATAGCTGTATCGTGAACCTAAGAGCCTGTCCTGGCTGTAGGTGCTTAGGCATCAGCTTCTGCCCCTGGAGAATGTATGTTGGGCTGTGAGAAATCTATAGAGGAACATATAAGATACATTTTACATGTAAGAGCCTTGGCATGCCAGACCTACATAACACACACATCACACACTCCAGTATGGTTGGTGAAGAGCAGGATTTTAGGAAAGAAAAGGTCTCCCGGTTCTCTCCCTCTATGGTAGTTCCATCATGAAGTTCCAAGGGCCCAGGCAGAAAGGTGGCTATGGAGCATGGCAGCAGCAGGCGTGGCCTTGGGCAGCATGGCCCTTGAAAATCTGCCCTTCTCTAGCACCCATTTCTCCAGAGACACCAAGTGGGAACCCCATAATCATAGCCCCTCCCATCTCTGACTTGAAACAAGCCTTATCCAGAATGATGGACATAAACATTTCCAGAGGCAGAGCAGTCAGTGAGCTGGGTTGGCCCTGTGGCTAAGAGAGCTTGCAGCCTGTGTCTGTCAGAGAACCAGCCAACTATCACCATTGCGTTGAAGAATGTGCACCCAGATACCCAACACTTGTGATTTTTTTAAAAGAGGCCACATATCTAAATTTTCTTAATGTCAGATATCCTGATTTCTAAATGTTTCTGGTTTGTTTTTTTTTTTAAGTGTGAGCACTAATCAGGCTAAATAAGGCCACCTGTGAATAAGGGCTTAACTCAGATAGCTCCAGTTTAAGAACAAAGACAGATGCTAGCACCAGGCCCCAAGCACTTACTGTCCCGATTCTTGGTCTCCAGAAAGGAGGAAGGAGTTCCACCCCCATACTCCCTGAGGCTGCAGACTCTGTGTCTCCCTTCTTGACACACACACACCCTAGCTCTCCCTTAGCATCTTTCCAGGGGCGCTTGGATGTCAATATCCCATAGTCTTCAGCCCTGCCCCTCTCTCCAATCACCATTCTCCAGCCTGTTGGAAGTTGAGGTCAAGGCCAAGGCTAGTCCATGAGGAGGAAAATCAGAGGTGAGATCTGTGGCCACCATTTCCCAAGCCACAGTGTGACAAGGAATGAAAAGATACCTAGAGACAGGCATGACAGGTGACAGTGTGTCTCTATACAGCTGGTGGTCCCTCAGGCTGGCCTTGTATGGAGTAATCACTGGAATGTGATGAGCTCCTGGGCCTGGTATGCCCAAGACAAACAGAAGGGCCCAGCTGGTCCACAGATCCATCCTCACAAAAAAAGCATCTCATTCCATAAGATGCAGGTAAGGCTCAGCTCAAGACTCATGGGACCCATATGATGCCCTAATGCTGGGCTGGACTGTAGTAGAGGATGGCAGATCATGAGTCCCTGGCAGCCAGGTAGGGCCTGAGGTGGAAAACTGGGCACAGGGCCACCCTTCTCCTCAGGCTACGTTAGGGCCCAAGCACAAGCCAGTGACTCAGAGATCAGACCTCCAAATACCCTGCCTGAGTAATGCTACTTGGGTGCACTTAAGCTTCTCTGACCTGCCAAAATCCATTTCAAGAAGCCCCTCCAACAAAAGGCACTTTCCAGTTGTTCTTGGCCATTTGGACTGTTTCCCAGGCAGACCCTGCTCCTAGTGACACACATTTACAGAGGTTCACTGCTCAGGAAATGGGCTCAGGAAACCCTTCCAAACGAGGTCAGTGCCTCACTCAGGAACCTTCCTCCCTCCTCTGTGTTCCTCACACACACCCTTCTCCTAATGCTAACTTCTAAACAGAAACCTGGAAGCTTCTATAGGAAGCCATCTTCCCCTTCCCCCTGCTCTCTACTTTCCTATCTTCTCTCCCTCCCTGTCTCCTCCCCCATCATCAAGCCCCGCCCCTCCCCCCCAGCTCCACTTCTGCTTCCTCTTCAGAAAGCTAAGGAAATGAGCATGGGAACTAGGAGTGGGCTTTTCCTAACCCCACCCCCACCCCCACAACAGGTTTTTCCTGGTAATCTCAATCCAATCCTTAAAAAAAACAGCCTAGGGGAATGACTCACCAGACATCATACATCTTGTGCCTTGGCAGAGCCTGAGTTTCTTCTCTCGGCACTGCCATCAGGGTCCAGCCAAGGCCAAGCTCTGAGGTTGAAAAATAGCCCCCAGCTCCTGCCCATCCTATTCTTCTGTCCCTCTGCCCTCAGAATTACCAGACAGACCAGTCAGGGAATCTGAGTCTCTGTAGCTCAGTGGTTTTCAGCCTTCCTAACCCTGAAACCCTTTAATACACGTCCTAATGTTGTGGTGACCCCAACCATAAAATTACCTTCATTGCTACTTCCTAACTGTAATTTGGCTACTGTTATAAACCGTAATGTAAATAACTGATATTTCTGATGGTCTTAAAGGGGTCTCCACCCACAGGTGGACAAATGCTTCTCTAGCTCTTCCTTTCATTGCTACTTTATAATTGTAATGTTGCTATTGTTATGAATCATGATGTAAATATCTGATATTTCTGAGGTGGACAAATGCTGCTGAAACTCTTCCTGACATATCTCTCCTCACTCAGAGCCCTGTCTCAAGACCCCTCGCCCTCTAGTAAGCATCATACTGGCTAATTGGATATTCTATCCTGGATGCAAACCAGCAAAAGACAGTGGTCATGGAGAAAGGATGAATTATTTCCTTGGCACTGCAGTTGCATCATCTGTAAATTGGGATGATGAAGCTTTCTTTAACTCCTTCACCAGGCTGAAGGAAGCTTCCAAGCCCCAGTCATGTCATCCGTTAATTACAGATAATAACACCATCCTTACCGACTTCACAGAGCCGCTCAAACACTCAAAGGCGTTCTGTGTGCCATGGTGCTGTACCCACACAGGCATTATGAGCAGAGCCTCTCCCAGGGGAGAGTCATCAAGCCTACTACCAACAGCTTCCTGGAAACCTGGCCTCAGCCAAAAGGTGCGTGTGTGCCTGTGGGGTAGGATGGGTGGTCCACAGCAGACCTGTAAGGAAGAGATGCCAGGACAGACAGGCCTGTTGAAATTCGTCAGATCACACTAGCAACTGCTACTGCAATCTGGCAGGCCTGCCTGGGAAGTGACCAGACCTTTGGTTCCTTCGTGTTCCTCTTGGTCTCTGTGTCACTTCTGAAGTACTCTGTATTCATTAGAAGGCGGGCTTGGCTGCACAGGGGGTCCTTGTATAACATCAGAAGGCAAACAAGGCCAAACAACATCAGGAGAGTCAGTGGAATAATGGCAATAGCCCTTGGTACTGATGTCATGCCACTCACCAGGAACCCAGAGGTGCTGCTCAGAATCATTCCCAGGCCTTTGCTCTCCTCCTTGGCAGTGTTCCAGCTAGGCTGGGAACGGGGGAGACACCACAAAAGAAGACAGCGGCAGAACTGGGGAGACTCAGTGTGCTGTTACACTCCAAAAATTTAAAGAAACTTTCAGCTCTGCTGTTGGCATGCTGTGAGTACCAAGCCAACCCTTTTTCCCGTACGTCAGCTTTATATGCATAAGGAGCTCCCATCACCAGCCCAAAATGGAGAGGGGGAACCTCTAGGGGTAGAGACAAAAATCCTGGCTTCTTATGCAAGATTTTGTCCTTAGAAAACAGGTCCTTTGGTCCATAGGCACACTGTGAAGCACACAGTCACACACACACACACACACACACACACACACACAAATGAAGACATTCTGGGACCAGCAACTCAAATGGAGAAGGAAAGCAAAAACTGATGATTCTCAAAAGCAGAGGCTGGTGGAGGAAGTCATTAAAAGCAACCCTTTGGGCTCTGGGCCTGAGGATGTCTGTGTCCACTCCTCCTAAGGAAATATAGGTGTAGAGGAAGGTCTCTGTTCCTTAGTTAAGCATTTGGATTACAGGCAGGATACTGCAGCTGCATAGCAACCACAGCAGCAGGCCACCCTCCCTCGCCTTACACAGGTGTTCAGGGATCGCCAAACCCCTGGAGAATCAGAACCATGTTCAGAAGAAGGGGAAACCCTATCCCAACTGGGACCTGGTGCTATTGGTAACAAGTGGACTCCCAGGGCACAGCGTGGCATGGGCAGGATTGACGTTCCAGAGGTGAGGGGACCACTAGCCCAAAGCCCTGCCTTGCCATTCCATGCCCACACTCCCATGAACCCTGGGGAACCACCCCCTACCCCCATCCGCCCCCACCGTCTTCCTCGTGCCCAGCCTGCCCCTAGTGGGGAATCATTCCCTGCGGCATTGCCTGCGGGTTAAGGTGCTGGCGCCTACCTCAGTGGCCATCTTCAAGGGGTGCTGACCACTCCTAGGCTGCCTCAGGGCCGGTCCAGGGGGGTTGTCCGCGGTGCTGACTCGAAGAGCGGGTGGGCTGGCCGAGGCCAGCGGGGGCCTGGTCGCTGTCCGAGGTGCTGACGAGGTCGCCGGAGCCCGAGTCGTACTCCTGCGGGCGGCAGGAGCCCGGAGAGGGGGTCTGTGCTGTCCACGGTGCTGATGCGGGAGCCGGGCCGGGGAGGCGAGGCCGCGCCCGAGGCTCCTCACCGCCCGATCGCCTGCTGCCAGGGCTCCTGCAGGCAATGGCTGGATTTATCTTTGACAACAGCAGCGGCGGCGGGCACGGGGGCGGCGGGGGAAGGAGGGGCCAGCGCCTCGGCAGGTGGGGAGGGGGAAGCCGCGGCCCCCAGACTCCGGCACCCGCCAGGGAGGAGCCCCGCCCGCGGCCACCCGCTCCGCTCCCGCCCCGCCCCGCCCCGCCCCTCCCAGAGCCCCGCCCCTCCCAGAGCCCCGCCCCTCCCAGAGCCCCGCCTCTCCTGCCTGCCCTTCCCCAGCAGGAGAACCTAGGCGCCGCGCTAGCTGCCGCCTCCTCCGGGGACCTTCTGAGGCGAAGGAGAGAGGCTGGACTCTGCTTCAAGGCACTCCAGCCTGTGGGGACGTCCCGATCGTCCACAGGCAGCCGTGTATGGCCTCTATACCCCCAACATCTGACCCTAACCCGTCCCCACCCTGCCTAGGCCTCCTCTTCATTTTCTTTCTTTCTACCCTGATTCATCCCTGTGTATTCTGCAAGCACTACCCGGCCTTACGTGGACATTCCCTCTTCTCTTTTCTCCTTTCTATTTCCTTGAGCCCCATTAGCTTAGAGGAAAATGCTGCAGATACCAGAAAAATCTTTTATTTAAATACCCGCGCGCATTTCAACCCCAGCTTTCCCCTGGGGTCCCTTCTTTCAAGGAGCTCCATGTGGAAGCCAGTCTTTCCTTACGCTCCTCCTGGTCTGGTCCTACACCTTAATCCTTCTCCCCTCTGCCATCCCAGATTTTATACACACTCCTCCATTAACCCAACACCACCACCAGTCAAAAACCACAAGCAGAGAAGGCCAAACCGGTATGCCCGCTCTCCAAGGTGGCAATTTGGCATCAGACCTTCCGATCAAACGGCTTATCTACTTAATAAGCAGAAAGGAATCCCCAACACAGGTGCCCTTGAACACACCCATAACACCCCCAGATCTGTGTCTGAGGAGAGCTGGGTAGTTCCTCTACAGCCTGGCTGCCCACAGGTCAGCGGCATCAGCCACACACACTGGACGGATGACACAGCAGGCAGCCAGAAGACCTGACTCCAGACCAGGCTCCTCCTGGCTTCTGCCTGGAGTGACTTTCTCACCTTCAGAGTTTGTGATCCTCTTTCAGCAGAATATACTCACTGTCCTTCACTAGTCTGTGGCTAGGGTCCTTTCTTTTTTTAATCAAAATTTTATTTTAAAATTTCCAAACAGACTGGAGAATTGGGGGGAGGGCATCTGCCACAAACTGTACTCTCTAACTGCCCCAACAATCATATTTTTGCCACATTTGATTTGTGGGCTTTACTAATAGAAATAGAAGGATATATACATATATATATATCATATATATCATATATATATATATCATATATATATATATCATATATATATATATGTGACCAGATTACTAGAAAGTGATAGATATTACAGTTTTATCCTTAATACTTCAGCATTCATGCCCTCCGAATAAGAACATTTTCCTAAGCCAGGTATGATGGTGCCCACACCATGGAGGCTGAGGCAGGTGGAGAGACATGAGACAAAATAACACTGTCCTATGTAATCACAATATCATTCTCATGTTTCTTAAAATTCCATAGTAACCCTACTATTTTTAGGGTAGTTTGTTGCCCCAAAGATATAAATAGCAATTCCCACAGAACTTTCTGGTTTTTTTTTAAAGATTTATTTTATGTATATGAGTGTTCTATCTGCATTTACACCTGCCAGAAGAGGGAATCAGTTCACATTATAGATGGTTGTGAGCCACCATGTGGGTGCTGGGAATTGAACTCATGACCTTTGGAAGAGCAGACAGTGCTCTTAACCACTGAGCTATCTCTCCAGCCCCGAACTTTCTGTTTTTAATAACAAACATTTATGGATCGTTTGCTGTGTTGTAGACAATATGTTCCACACTGGGCATACATTTTGTAATCCCTACAACTGCTGTGAGTTATATGTTCTTTTAAAATTTTTCAGATCTTTGTCTGTCCCTGTCTCTGACTCTCTGTCTCTGTCTGTCTCTGTCTCTCTGTCTCTGTGTGTGTCTGAGTGTGTTGGATTCATGTTCTGGGTGATGTGTATGGAGACCACAGAGCCTGTGAGGAGATCGGAGAAGAGCCTTGAGTGTTGATCTCCACCTTCCGTGGGGCCTTTCGCTTGCCGTCTATGCACCAGCCTAGCTGGCCTATCCCACCATGAGCAGTGGGGCTCCGGGCATGCCATAGCTACCTTTTGTTTTTTGTTTTTTGTTTTTTTGCATAGATGTTGGAGATCTGAACCCATTCCTCACACTTACACAGCAAACACTTTAGCCACTGAGCCATCTCCCAGCCCCATTTCCATATTGCTGTCATCTTTTTTATTGTTCCAACACCGCAAAGGGAGAAACAGAATAAGATGCCCAAGGTCCCCTCCAATGAAAAGGATTTAGACAAAGGCAGCCAAGCTCTAAAGGCTGCCCATGGCTTGTCCGATAACAACACTGCCTCCTTCTAGAACTTTGCAGACCATAAGCTGGCAGAGGACCAACATCTCCAACTGCCAACTTTTCATAAGACCACACTGGGTCTCAAGGATAAGTGACGTGCCAAAAACAGCTAGAGGCAGATAATCTGGCCTACCTTACAAGCTCAGCAAGTGTTTTGGCATTAATGTGCAAACTGGGATTATCGCACGTCCCACGATGCTCACTGCTAACTAGTGGTGTCCATGGCCTCAAATCCCTGTCACTTGATTTCAATCGTATTAATTTGACAATCATCTAAAAACCACCTTGTTCACCCAGCAACTAAAAGGAAGCCTTTCAACAAATCTGCCCATTCATTTTATCTTTGTACTAGTCTGTAGAGACTTAGAATACAGCAATGACTAAATACACAGACCGTCCTTATTTGCAACAGGTGAGAAAATAAGTCCAATGCAGACCTGTAATCACTGCTAGAAAGTGAAGTGAGCTGTGATAAGGACCTAGTGACAGAGGGAGGTTATTTCTGAAGGAATACTCAGGGGAAAGTTTCTTAATAAGGTCAAAATTGGGCAGAGGTCTGAAAGGACAGAAACAGACATACAAATACCTAGGAAAAGAGCAGGGGAGAAAGGACAGAGTTCAAGATCCCTGAAAAGGAGTGAGCCTAATGTGTCCAAAAAATAGCTCCAAACTAGTGTCCATAGAATGGAGAACAAAGGAAAGAAAAATGAGATTATTTTTTAAGTGGGAAATAACAGAGCAATGGTCCAGCAATTTAGAGGTAGATGCATGTGGATCTTTGTGAGTTCAAGGCTAGCCTGGTCTACAGAGCCAGTTCTAGGACTGCCAAAGCTACACAGAACAATCCTGTCTCAGAAAATAAAACAAAAATACAAAGTGGGAAGTTTTATTTTTAGAGCCTTGCAACTTCTCACCAAGAACTTTGGATCATGGTCAAGAAAGTGAGATGGCAAGTTGTAGAAGAAGGTTTAGGGTAGACACATACAATTTTCTAATTGTAGTTGTTTTAGATTTTTGTTTGGATCCTGGGGTTGTAGGAGAGGCAAGGTTGGAAGCTTTAACACCAATTAAATTAGTCTGGGCAGGGTGTCATGTACGCATAAGGTTATTGTATAATTCAAATGTTGATTTCTGATCCCCC
>CM053762.1:53072981-53083847 GCA_028658305.1 Pachyuromys duprasi | reverse complement strand
TGCTTCGAGAGCTTGACAGGCACTGGCTGTCACACTGCCTCTTCCCTGGGAATCTTGCTGCCTACATTGTAGGACTAGAACTCCAAAGCCTTGAGCTCATCTACAAAAGCACAGAGGGTCGCTTTCAACATCTAACTTTATGGATAGGAAGAGACCTTAACAGTCTCCACCCACTTTTCTGCACTTCTTCCAAGGGCAGTTACCACAACTATGATAGACCTTAAGGCTCCAAGACATCAAAGTCGAAGGCATGGTGTGAAGAGCACCACAGCGTGCTGACTCAGCCTGGGATGAAACACTACAGGATGGAATGTTCCCACACCCCACTCTGTAACTCTAGAAGCAGAGAGGCCTTGAGATTTAATCTGACTAATCATTATTATCCAGATGCCTTGAGACAGCCCAGTCCCATGCAGGAGCACAGGTCTTTGATGTTTTTGTCATAAATTAATGAGTTCATCCACAAAATAACATCAAAAAGATCCACTAACTAATTCACTGTTATCATCTTCCAATCTGCGGCTGCATTGGAAAGACTCCAAAAGGAGGAGTGTGGCCAGAAAAAGAAAGCAACTGAAAGATCTGGAAATCCTGACATCTGGAAAGACATGAGAGGAAAAATAACTTCTGCAGACTGCAGAAGAGCCAGGGAAAGCGTTGGCAACCCTCAGGGAGGTGGAGAAAAGGGAGGAAAGACAGAGCCTGGGAAGGAAGCAATCATATGAGTGCCTGAGGGGAAACTGTGGTCTGGAAAGTCTTAACTGGTGTCACAGTCCACTGGAGACTGGAAGGAAGTGTGTGGTAGGAAACAGCGTCTCTGGAGCCAGAGTGCATGGGATGTAGCTCCATTATAGACTGCGGGGTCATGTGATCATTTTCCATCCATCCCACACACACACACACCCCGCACGCTAAGAGCTGCCAAGTACAGGAAGCTTTCTCTAGATCTTACCTGATTTCCAAACCCAGTCTTCCAAGAAAAACAAAAAAAGGAAAAGATTTATGTGGGTGCCCTACTGGACTTCAGCGACACTTCTTCCCGGCCCAGCAGGACTTCCTAAAGTACAGAAAAGACAGCCACTCAGCACAGTGAACATTCACTACCCACCAGCCAGAGAGACCCCCACACAAACACCAAATCTCATTACTGATGGCCAGAGAGGTGGTTTTAAATATGGTTAGTCCCTCTAAAGATGCATGCTGAAGGACTGGAGAGGCGGCTCAATGGGTAAGGCACTCGCTGTGGGAGCATGAGAGCCCACGTTCAAAACCCCAACACCCACATTTCAAAAAAAGCAATGGCTTCACACACCTGTCACCCCGGCCTTGGGGCGGAGGCAGGAGAATCGCTGGAGCTTGCTAGCCACAGCTTAGAGGGAAACAGTAAGTCCAGATTTAACGAAACACACCCTGTCTCAGAGGAACAGGGTAGATGTACACACACTTGCGTATGCGTACATACCTATACACATGCATACAACACATACATAAAATACACACACGGCAAAAAAAAAGTGTGTTGACATTTAATCCCCATTATATTAAGAAAACCAAATGGGACATTTAAGAGGTTATTAAGGCTCATGAATTTAATGAAGTAATGGATTAATGGGCTAGTGGGTTATCTTAAGAGTAGATCTGCCATAAAAGCCTGTCAGACCAGGTCTCTCCACATTCCCTATCTCTTACCACATGTTGCCTTAAGACTTTGCCAGGAAAGACACTTTGACCTCAGACTAGAACCGTGTTCCAAAATGAACATATTTTCTTTATAACTTGCCCAGTCTGTAATGTGTCAGTAGCAGCAGAAAACAGATTAGAAAGACAGGAGTGCTGATAAATATCTGGGATCCCAGCACTTGAGAGGCAGAAGCAGGAGTTCAAGGTCAATCTCTGGTATACTCCAAGCTCAAGGCCAACCTGGTCCTCATGAGACCCTGCTGCCAATCAAAGACTAAGACAACCAAGGTCTCTGATAAATGCCAGCATGAACACATAGTGCTGAGAAGCAGAGTCATAAAGCTGTGTGGAAATTTGAACGGTACCTTCAAGGATTCCTGTCAGACATCCAGACAGCTGCAGAAGCTAAGAACGCTTGCATGGTACCTGGGAAGACAGAGTCTCTAGAACTGTAGACTGAATGAAGCAGCAGCCAGGCAGAGACAAGGGCAACTATAAAATCCCCAGAAACATGAATGAGGGGAATGCCCTAAAAATAGTGCCAGAGGAGGCAGACCACGACACATGTCTGCAAGTGGAGTCACTAGGAGGTGACTAAGCCAAAGTGGGGTTGCCTCCCTTAACTCCCTACCTTCTCTCTTCTCTCTCTCTCCCCCTCCTCCTCCAGAAAGTAGAGTAGGAGGCAAAGGTCTACAAGCAGAGTTCATAGCCGTCACAGGGAACTACAGAGACTAGGATACCACCAGAAAACTATTGACCAAAATATTTACTTGTCGTTATAACAACCGCTGTGCCAGAGGCTGTGTAAGCCACCTCAGGGAGGCTCCCAATGGCGGTTCAGTCATGAATGATTGACAGCAGGGTCTCATGTCCTCATCAGCCGCACCGGCCGCACACTCAGCAACCACTACAAACTGCAGCCACTGGGAAAAACTGTGATTGGAGGAATGCTGTGATCTCAGGAAGTAAAGCATAAATGGTAACAACGGGTGCCTTTAAAGCATCAACCACGAGAACCGACCGGGATGGCGCAGTTCAAGCCAATCCTAGCTCAAGTACCCTTTGTTCAAACCCAATCTCACACGAAAGACCTATGGGGAAAAAAATGGAAGACGTGGATTTGGATAAAGGGAGACACAAGTCATTTGCTCTCCTACCCTAGCCGCCCCCTCTCAGCCCCACCAAAGCTGCCAAGGCCTCTCCACACCAACGCTCAGTAGAAGAGTCCTTTTAAAATCACTAATGTAATGCAAGCCTATGACTTTAACAAACCAGGCATCCACGCCAGGCAGTGGTGGAACACGCCTTTAATTCCAGCACTTGAGAGGCAGAGGCAGGCAGACTTCTGAGTTTGAGGCCAATGTGGTCTACAGAGCAAGTTCTGGGACAGGCAGAGCTTCACACACAAAGTTCCACAACACACACACACACACACACACACACATACACACACACACACGAAAAAGACAGAGGTCATAACCCACTCTGCCCCAAATATTTCCACCCTTTAACCAGAAGAAACAACTGTTACACTCTTTGGGGGGATTTCTGCTTTAAATTCTCCCAGTGTTCATCTTTAAATGTAGGTGGTAGATTCGGGCTTTAACTTTGGGAACCTTACCCTGTTTTTGGCAGACTAGAACAGGGCTCCCGCTGCATACATAGGCAGGAAGGGGAGAAGGCTGTCCTAACCGCCAGTGTCAATGATTAGGACTCCTACCTTGTAGCCATGCGTCAAAATCTGCCCACCCAAAGCCTCTCTTCAGCCACCCTACATGGAGACAGAGCTTTCTGACCCCAACCTATGGTTCTGGAATTCCTTGCCATTGACAGGTCATAGGGAAGAGCCCGCACTGAAACATTTCAGGATTCCATGTTCCATCAGCCAGTGCCCATTCTCTGCCTCCTTCTTAGGCCCTATTTCCTTTCCCATTACTAAAAGGCATCACCTCTCTTTATCCAGGCTACAGTGAAAGTTCCAAATCACAGCAGGCTCATGTTATGCGTTCCACATACAAGATGAAAAAGAAACACCCATGATTCTTTAAGACTAAGGTTTAGTGGGAGAACATAAGTGAAACTCAGGCATTCCTGCTATGGGTGATGCCATGAACATGGGTCATTGGGTCTAGCAGAAGGATAAACAGGACTGTATGAGGGGCTGGCTATTGAATGATGGGCACATGGATGCCTTTGTCTGGGCCTCACCTCTGCTGCTCACTGGCTAGATGACAGTTGGTAAGGCAGTTAACTTCTACAAACCCAGCTGCCCTTAGGGCACAATGTTCCCTAAGTCAAAGGAGCTTCACCAGGAACAAATAAGTCAAAGGTGCTGTGGGGAAAGCCAGCTCCAGCCCCTGGCTTGTAGTAGGTGTTCAGCAAAGGAGGATGAAGGTGAGGTGTAAGGAGAAATCGATTGGCAGCTGGACCCTGAGCCCTGGACTATGGCAGAAGCCTAAAGTCAATCCCCCAGGAGGGTGGGTGAACAGTGTCGGGTCTCACAGGAAGTTCAAGAGCAACTGGGTTGGCAGGAATTACATGGTGGAGTCTAGTGAGAGAACAGTTAGCAGGAAGAGCAAAGGGAGCAGGCTAACAGTGAAGAAGGGGATCAAAAGAGGAACTCCATCAACTGGGGCGTTTCGGCTGCAAATAGATTGTCCTACTAACACCATCTGAGGAGCAGACATTTAACTAACATAACAAGTCTGGAGGGTGTGGTTCCAACATTATTAGTCCAGTGGCTCAGCAGTGTCCCCCAAGAACCCAGGATTTTTCCATCCTTTCTCTACCACAGCCTGAGCAATTGGCTTCTCAGAGATGCAATCTCTATGGCTTCTGCTATACCAAGGCCACCATATACAAGCATCTACAGTGGGGAGGAAGGAAGAGCATACCTCCTTTTCTCAGGGGTTTAATCTTTCCCCGGAGCCTCCTATCACACATTGCTTGTTTCATTGCCTGTGTCTAGTACCAATGGAAGCCAGGACTCATCAGACTCTGGAAGGGGAGGGAGACAAGGAAGAGGGTTGCAAACAGCCAGACTGGGTATGCAACCAACCCCATCTGCCTTGCTATTTGGGTATGAAATGTGGGAATCATCACACTGAAGATGGCAGGGAAGAGAGGAAGGAGTGGGATCCTATGGGGGGGGAGGGCCAGTGCTGGGGGAGGAGCAGGGTGTGTCCTCCCCTGGCATAAGCAGGAATGTGATCTAGAAACAGATTCTGGAAGCCAAGCTTGTGGCCCCTAGAAGACCAGTAAGTGCCTTTAACGGCTGAGCTCTCTCTCCAACTCAAGAAAATGGATTCTGAAGAGAAGACACTGTCTTTTCACCTCAACAAAGCCAAAAATGAGACCAGGTGTGGTGGCTCGCACCTGTAATCCCTCAACTCAGAAAAGAGACAGAGGGTGCTGTGTTCCAAGCCAACTCAGGGTACGTAGGGAGAGAGATCCTGTCTCAACAAAAAAATAAAAGCAAGATAAAACCCAAAAGTTGGCTGTTTCAGGAAGCACATTGAGCCATGCCTTCAGAACCAACAATTCAAAGGACACACAAGGCAGACACTAGGAAGCAAAAGAGACATTTTTGATTCCCTGGCTGATGGAAAAATCAGCTGCCTCAGCCATTTTGGAAAACAAGCCATAGCTCAAATTCCCCTTCCAGATTCCAAGTCTTGCGTATGTGTGTCCAGTTATAAATGGGAATGTTCACAGCAACAACTTGTAAAAGAATAATAAAGCTGGAAACAACCGAAGTATTCTAAGACTGGACTGTGAATAGTGAAGTCACTGTGGAATGATTAATGCAACATGCATTGCATTAATCTCAGAAGACCTTGTTCAAAAAGGCCAACAGTAGCAGAGCATATCCAGTGTGGTTGTTTATACAAAGTTCCACAACACACAAAAACTAAAACAATATGCTACGTAGATATATATTAACATGAGTGGAAAACTATCAGAGAGCAAACACACACACACAATCACACCCCAGATAAAAGAAAATGATTAGCTACAGGCAAGTTTGCAGACAAGCAAACTGGGCATTCTGGGTAATAAGGGAACCTTTTCCCCTTTAAACTGAGCATAGATGTACAGGCTCTGTTACATTCTCATTGCTTATGGGTTACATAGCCCAGACGTATCCATTGTGCTCATGGAAATTTTAATTACAATAATTAAAAGACTGTAGAACCTCAAGCTGAGATGAGGCTGGGTACAGCCTACTTTGAGGGTACAAATTCTTTCCACTGCTCTGCTGCAGAGCCCAGAAGCTGCAGGACCAGGCTAGCTAAAGTCTGACCAGTTCTGTCAGGTAGACTTTCGGGGCTCCACATTTGCAGGAAATGGAGGACAGAGATAGAGCCCGGATATCTAGATACTTCTCCTTGGGGAGTCAGAGGTGAGAATGAGGAGATAAGCTCTGGCTCCCTACCTAGAGGCCTTGCCCTGAGCCAGGCTCTGCCATTTTGGTAGCCCTCACTGAAGCTCCCTGCTTCCTTCTGAAGGGTGCTGACACCTCCATTCCAATAAAGGGAAGGCTAGAGCTGATTCAAATGTTCACTCATGTCCCAGGCAGTGAGCATCCAACCTCAGCTCAACTCAAGTGCAGCCACCTTCCACCCATCCTGTCCAATGGATCCTCCTGCCAAGGGCTTTGGACATCCTTCCTCTGTCCCAGAAGCCCCAGATCTCTTCCAAGTAATGTCTTGCCTGCGTCCAACTCTCAGTTCCAATGCCGCTCTCCAGTAGGCCTTTCTTGGCCACTGTTCTTCACCCATGGCTCTTTGCTGCTCCCCTTCCTTGAACTCTGCCCCTTGCCCTGCCACAGCTTTGGCTGCCCACATTACTAAGTTGTTCTGTTGAAGTCTTCCCCATAAGCTCTTCGCTGCTCAGCGGAGCATCATGTACTAGACCATCTCAAACGAGAGCATCTCATAGCTCTAGTCAGTCACACAGCAAGTGCTGATTGACCCTATGGGAACAGTCAATAGCTGAACTTGGCTGGTTAAAGGCCCAATATGAAGACAGGTGAACAGATTCCACCCATGCTCCGTCTCACTGCTGCTAACTACCCCCTCTATGCCCAACTGGGCACTTAGCGCTCTCTAACTTCACACATATTCAGAAATCCACAAAGAGAGGAAGTAAGACCTTCCAGGAGGCCGTGTTGCTGACAGATCATGGCTCTCCTCAGTGGGCACATGGTCCCCACCCACCTACCCGCCCGCCACCGCAAGCCCACCTCCTAATGAGATCTTTCCCTTAGTTTCTTGGCAACCACTGTTCCAGAAAGATACCCAAAATTGGAGGACGTTCAGAGACGAAATATCTGAAACAATGTGCGGAAAGGGGGATGGACTAATTTCAGCAGATGAAAAGAGCCACGCTCGCCTCTGCCAAGTTAGATGGGATCAGATAATTGCATTCAAGGCCTTCAAGGGTGTGAAACCTTCTGAGGAAGAATGTGCATTGGGGATGACGTGGAGGGTAGAATTATGTGAAATGGAACAAAATGAATCTCTGGGAATTTTAGGCTTAGTGGTCAGAACCATTTCCTCCCAGGAAAGCTGTGAGGTTGGGCGCAATTCTAACAGAATTAGTAGGTACTGCCCTGATGACATTTAAGCCCAGTGTGAGCCAGATCTTGACTGCAAATACAGCTACCTCATTCTAGAAGGTGGGGCCAAGTGTTGGCCAGAGGTGACCTAAGTAGTGGGGTAGTATGGTGGTCATTCACCAGGCTTTCAGTCAGAGAGCTGAGTCTAGCCCAGCTGGCAGCTTTCTGGCATGTGGCCATGGGCATGTGGTTCACGAGCCCGGGGCTTTGATTTCTGCATCCGGGAAATGGTGACAATGCTATAAAGTAAATGAGAGTAAATGCAACAATGTATGTCGGCCCTTTTTAGACTGCTGGGTAAATGGAAAACCCAGTAGGTCTCAGTTCTAAGCCCTGAATAGAGGCACTTTTTGGTTTGTTGGGATCCCATCTGTACTAGGATGGGGATAGCATTGGAGCCATAGAATCCTAGGGCTCTGCGGCACCATTTCCTATCACAACCATGTGGGAACCAAACATGGAGTTAGTAGCAGTCCAGTGCAGATAGCACAGCCCGTGGGCATCCTGGGAGATAGAAGGCTCAGCAGGAAAGCCTGGCCAGGCATGTCCACATATTCTTGATTTTTCAAGGCAGCAGAAACCAACCAAATTGTAGCCTTCCACTGATCCAGTGGCCAGCAAGCCGCTTGGCTGCAGGCCCAATGTCTCATCTTCTGTAGAGACAGGCTCTGAGTAAATGCTTTCTGAAAGAACCACCCCTAGTTTAAAAGTATCTATTGGGCTGGAGATGTACTCAAGCCCGGTGCATTTTCACAGCATGTGGGAAGATCTGGGTTCCATCTCTAGTACAAAGATTTCAGAGATAAGCCCCTCTCTGGCAGGTTTCTGGGTAGATAGGAGTGTGATTGGGGAAGGTGGTGAACAGGAGAAGCCGGGCCTGCTGAGAGGAGGACGCTGTGGCCAGCGCAGCCTCAGCAGCAGATAGACCTGCTCCCTGAGCTCAGCTGGGAGCACAGGTGACTCTAAGTCCCCCGCCTGTGGCCTCTGAAACTGGCCTCACTTCTGCACTTCTCCAGCGACACATCAGGGAGGCCATGGCCTTCTGCCAGCATCTAAAACATAAGCAGCCAAGATCCCCAAAGCACTGTAATCAAAATTCTAAACAGGGCGCAGAAGAAAGGCCTGCTTTCTGTGGTGGGGCTGGGAGAGGGTGAGATGAGAACGGGGAGGAGAATGGTGGTTAGACAGCAGAGCTTCGGGGAGTGTGACTGCCCGGGACAGCAAGGATGGAGTGGCCATGAGGCATTCCTGCCGCAGGCTCGCCTGGAATCAGAGACAACCCTCACCCTCTCCACCCCACAGCATCACTGGCTCCTGTGACTTGTGTAACTAGAATAAGGGTGCAGGTCAAAAGCCAGCAACAGGAAGTAAAAATCGGGCTTGCCCTGACATCACCAGCACACCAGTGAGTAAAGAACCGTGGAGAGAGCCCCAGGTGAGCGGCAGGGATGCAGGGTCAAGACTTGGCTCACAAGGCCTCCCTCTCTGGTCCTCAAGTAGTTCTGTACTAACAGAGTCTCGGTCTGCAAACTCTCCTCACAGCTGCTCATACACATCTGAAGTCTCCCTTCAGTTTATACTCAGGACAGCAGTAATTCAGGATTCTCAAGAGGTCTCTGGAAAACTGGAATGGCTGAGTGCCAGAAGGATTTTCCCAGTATAATGGGCAAGGATCCCCTCCCAGGGTGATCCGCTTCATCAGGGCCCTGGTTGGTCAGGAGGAAGGAACAGACCAAAGGACAAGGCTCTTTACAAAGAACCGTAGCCATTGAGAAGTCAGGCCTAGGGGGGAGGGCTCTTGCCCTGTGCCTCTGGCAGGTCCTAAGAGAGCAGCTGTGTCTGTAAGGCTTTAGACAGGCCCGGGCCTCTAGATGATGGCTCAGTTCTCCTCAGGAAAAGCCAAGGCTCCCATCCCGCTGCTGCTTGCTTTGGCTGAGTCCTTACTCTGTGCCAGGCCCAGCTAAGAGCCTTAGACACAATATTTCATTAATCCTACAGCTTCTATCTATGTAATGGCATCTCTGCTATATCCATTTTACAGGTGAGTAAGTAAGTTACAAGTGATTCAGCTAAGCAGTGAAGTCGGGATCCCAGTTCTGGTTCATGAATCTGTCTCATTCTCTTTCTGGCAAGTCTCCTCCCACCCCCTCACCCTCTCTAAATCCTGCCCCTCAGGCCTGCAGTTCAACTGGCCACACCTTAAAATGAAGCACTTAGGTTTCTTAAAGCTTCCAGAGGGGGAACACAGGACTTGGGGAATGTGTCAGGAAACTGACACTCCAACAGGTCAGACAAACCTGTGGAATATGGCTTTGGGAACTTGATGGGGGTGGGGCTCTTGGGAGGAGCGGGAGCTCAGGGACACCAGGGTGGCGCTCTTCCTTCTGGCCAGCAGTCACAGTACTGTGCTTCAGGTTGGACACAGCCAGGAGGTCCTGAAAAACACAGCTCCAGAAAAGCGGCTCAGGCAGAATGCTCCCCAAGAGATCTGGCTGCAAGAGCAGCCTCAGCTGCGGCTCGCAGTCAGGCCACCCAGGCAGGAGGCTCCAGGCCTTCGGATGCTCTGGGATCTGAGGGAATTCCTCAGGAATGAGCTGGTGCACAGGCTGCCAGGCACCACCCCCGGGGCTCAGGGAGCCTGGAAGGGAGTGAAGGGGCTGTGTTTTGAAATAATCAGGAATATCTGCAGGGGAGGAGGCTGTCAGCTTGCTGCCTGCAGCTCCTGTGGTGGCACTGGCCAGAGGAAATGCCCTCCTGAAGCAACTGACAGGCTTTAAGGCCCTAGATGCAGGGCCAGCCCCATGCAGCAGGAGAAGGCTGGTTCAAGCTGTCTCCCGGGGTTTCAGAAATAATTCAAAAAGAACAGCACACATTCCCGAACAGTAACTTTGAAGAAGACAAGAGGGATGCAGTGAGATGCAAAATAGACAAAAAGTCCTGCCCCTCATGGGCCTTTTATTCTAGTGGGAGAAACAAGGGCTTAAAATAAATAAATACATAAATACATAATGCATTAAAAAGGTGAGAAAGCAGAGAAGAGAAAGCAGGAAAGGAGATGCGGCGTGTCAGGAGCCGTGTCAGTCGGGAGCAGAGGTTCATTTATGATTTTAGAAAGCATGGCTAGAGGCAAGGGAAACAGCAAGTGAAAGGCCCCAAGGCAGGAGTGAGTTCAAGGCACAGCAAAGAGGCCAGTGTGGCTGGAACGGAGCACAGAGGAACAGGAGCAGCAGACACACGGGGACTGTTAGAAGAATGTTCACAGAGACTCGTGAACAGAGGAAGGACAAGACCCACCATATATCTTGGCACTCTCTCTTGCTACAGTGTTAGGGATAGCCTGAAAGGGAACTGAGGCCCCTTTCTTCAATAGCAGCATGCAGTTCTGATGGTGCCTCACTCAAGGTACCTGTTCACTGTTGTTATCCAGTGTAAGTCCCACAGCCCTGCAGAGGGGTGGCCTCATCCTTCCCATTTTTCCACTAAGGAAACTGAGGCTCAGAGAAGATCAGAAAGAAAAACCTACATCCTCCCCAATCCAACCCAGCTCACATGGCCAGCCATATAGC